>JAPZDZ010000004.1:14266616-14283249 GCA_029783805.1 Acanthurus tennentii | reverse complement strand
TAACATACATACAGACAAAAAGTGGTAATAATATGATCAAACAAGTGTGGTTTCACTATTTGGGGAAAAATATGCTAGTATGCCAAATTACTTACTCTGTGGCATGAAAATAAAACTACTGTCAACTGCCAGTTAGCCTAGCTTAGCATAAATACTGAAAACTTGGGGAAACAGTTAGCCTGGCTCTGCCCAAACAAACAACAAAATCTGAATTTTGTCTGTAAATTTGTAAAAATGAGAAAACGGTTTATGTGTTAAAGTCAATAGTGGATCCTGTAACCTGTGGACAGGTAAGCTGTTTCCTGTTGTTTTCAGTCTTTATGCTAGGCTTAGCCAACCTGCAACTTGTGGTGGATTAGTATTTACTCTTTTTTAACTTATTTTAGCGAGGATGACATATTTGTGTCTCAACACACCACATTCAATCACCATGTTGATTTGCAGCAGGTCAACATATGTCATTAAATGTTAACTCCCACTCATCTTCACTTTTTGTTATTTCTGTTCTACTCTCATCCCTCTCATGTCTGTGTGTTATTATGTTTTCATTGCATAAGAAAAGCAATTAACAGAGTTTAAGAAACTGCCGTAATAAAAATGCTGTTTGGAGTTGTTTTGATTAAGTAAAAATATGTTTTAGGGGGTTGTTTTATTTTTCATCCCTCATTGCAAAATAAATCCACTGACATGAAGCCTGGAGGAATACAACTTGAGGTAAAGCTCTTCTGCCTTGATGCCAAGAGAAAGCAGAGGCAATGGTTGACCTTGTCCTTCTTAGCTGTTGGTCTGTGGGTTTGGGCCAGGGACAGGAACTCCCTGTACAGACACTGTGTCTGCGATTGCTGAAACTACTCCACAGTAGAACGCTTTGTTCACTGCCACCAAGGAAAACCTAGACAACAAAAACACACACATTCTGGAAAAATGAACACTTGAGAGGGGTCGTTTTCTCCTCAAAACGCCTTGCTTGGGTTTCAGCGGTAAATAATATTCCCTTCAGAAGGGGGGAAATCATGCAGCTTTACAAAAATGCCTCAAGATGATATATACATAAGATCTGTTGTTATCAAACCATTAATCTACGCGTACAAGCAGTGAAGGGTTATGATGTCTTGTGTTGCAAAAATGAGCCCATAACCGCATTGTGACCCAAGACTTAAGTTGTTTAACTGTGCGGGTGGGGGTTGGAGGCGGGGGGGATTCACTGGAGTGCAAGCTCATCTCTATGAAAATTAAACAGTTTAGAGGTTATGTGGTATTTGTATCACTTAGAAAAATCTCAGCTTGAGTCGGCCAATTAAAATAACAATGTCACATTCTTATTTTTTAGTTGGAGATCAGATGGATAATTTGATTTTGACAGTTTAATCCAACACTGGCATCTAAAGCTCAACAACTCTTGTGACAGTATAATTTAAACTCAAGATATTTTGTGACCAAGTGATAATAAAGATTAATGTAACAGCAACAGTTGGTCCTTCACGGCCAAAGAGCTACTTGGCATTTTTCATTCACTTCCAATCCGGCTGACCAAATATCACTGGCAAATGGTGTCACTTCAATCACTGTAACCCCAAAACTGATAGGTTATCCAATTATGTGCGTTGATGCATTTCCTGTGAAGCTGGAACATTGCTCATGACCTTTTCTTGATAGAAATGAAATTTTCTCCCCCTCAGGCTAAACAAAATCTTAGTGCACTCCACCCTTTGAGTGAGTCATGCAGGGATAGTCAAACAAGCCTACACGATGAATCTACAGATGTTACTCCTGGTGAAGAGCTGTTTCAGAAACCAGCCTCCGTGCCTGCCGCCTGCCGCCGTGTCTCATGGCACGCTGTGTATTGGCACGTCTCGGGGTTTTAGAGAGGTGTTGACGAGGGGTGGAAAGTCCTTCACTGCTCTTTGCTCGATGTCTCAGAGCAGGTTATCTCTCCCTGCAGCAAGCCGCCACGCGCCTATTGCACCTGATTGTCTCATCGGCACATTCCAGGTGAGAGGGCCCGACAAGCCAGGACAGAGCACCCAGACAGTGATACACTTGTTCGGCAGCCACAGGTGTAGCTGCCCTCCTTTTTTCTGCGCTCTCCTAGAGGTATTAGTGGAGGAGCAAGAGTAATCTGAGGGCGAGGCAGGCAGAAATCAATGACAAATGACTGGGCTTTTTTTCATGAAGCCCAGCAAGAAAAGAACAGACATTTTTATGTGTGGTCATCTTATTGACCTACATCCTAGCCCATCATTCAAAGCAGACTAAGGAGTAAAAAAATACAATAAAGTAATAGACTGAGCGCTGAAAACACCCACGCAAGTCATTATGAAAAGGAATTTTTCGATATATACATTGATTCGCCTCAGTTCCTCAACTAGGCCAAACATTGTAAGAGCATTCAGTCTGGAAATTGCCTGCAGTGGCCTGACAGGAGATGTTAAGGATGAGCACATAAAGAGGTACAACAAAATAAGTCGAATAATGTTGTAAAATTTATTTCAGTGTCACAAACTTCAGCATTTATCCATATTGGAAGTTGCTTGACATTTTCTCTGACCTCCGTTTGCTGTATGAATGAAATTTTTATTACTTTTTTAAAAAATCCTTTTGGACTTAAAATCATTGCAAATATATTTTTAATAAATGCTACAAAGAATCCAATCATATCCATTAATATTTTTTGAATTATAAATGTCATGGGAATTTTTTTCTTTAATTCCTGTCAATGACAAATTGATAAATCAGTTTTAAAGAATGTGCTCGTAAGAAATCCTAATAAATGCTAATTAGTGTGTTGAGCTGGCCTTCTTTGTGGGGAATTATGACAAACTTAGTAAACTCTGTTGCTCTTTCTGAGGTTTCTCTCTTTTTTTGTGAAAGGTTTTGTTTAAGTAATTTTACCTTATCAAGAGTTAACAATTAGGTGATAGTTCTTGGATGCAAATGTGTGATTTTTGGACTTTAGAATATTTAATGTCATTATCAATTAATCTGTGGATGATGAATCGAATAATTATCTGGTGTTAAAAATGTGAAGACTTAGTTGAAGTCCTGGAAGTTACTTTGTCACTTGGTGGTACATATTAAGTACAGTCCCTTATATACATCGAACAGTTCTTAATTATGGATTTAATTCCACCCTTCGGAGCAGAATAATGCTCCTATGCTCTAATATGTATCTCCCAGACATTAATAACTCCCCTTCATTCGTTCAGACACACACTAGTACGTGCGCCATCCAAATTTATGCCTTTGTGGGTCTGTTTGACTGCCACTGAGGGGTGATCAGCCATTCAGGGGAGGGTGTAAACAGGAACTGAAGCATTTTGATGATGTAATTGGCAGCAGATGCAGAGGAAGATGGAGATAAAAGAGAAGGAATTCAAAATAATATCTGTTTGGGCATGCATCTGGGGGGTTATCGTGAGCACAGAAGGATCATGTTTTGACTTTTGTCTCACTGATTCACTGTTGCTCAAGTGCTTTCATTTTTCTGTGCTCTAAGCTTTGAAAATCTCAACATATCAGTGTAACAGCAGTGGTCACATTGTGGGGGAATATTGTGGCATCTGCGAAAAAGAAGCTTCTAATAAAACTTTGTTATCCCCACCTGATCAGAGCGCACACAGGGCCAGTACAGAAGACAAATTGGATATGCTAATATACAAGGCACACTGTGAGCCGCTTGTAAATAGTATTATCAGTCCTACTTCTTCTTTGAGGCACAACATCAGCTAGGAGGAGGATTTCAAATTCTCCATCCTAATGCTGGAAATAACCCAGCACTTCTTCAAGGATAAAAGTTATCCTCTCATGTGAAAGTCACGGCAAAGAGCCCGACCAAAAAAGGTCAAGTCGCCACTTTTTCCTGCCTTCCTTGTGGTCTGACAATAAGCCGGTGAGAATAACAAGGCAGGGCTGAGTAAGAGGATGCAGGGGGGGTGCAATGCAGGCCGGGACCTGCTTCAGCATTAAGTTATGCCTTTGTAAGGCAGAAGCACTTGCCTGTGGCAGGTGCAGGTAGCAGACATGACGCTGCCAAAGGTGTTTCTATTGAGGAGTACCCAACATGCCGAGTTGTCGGGACAAGTTGGAGGACTCAGTCACCACCCTGCTCTGAAAAGCCAACCAGCTCCGCATACTATGACTTGCACTTCTAAAGATGTGATGGAGGAACTGGAAAATCCCAGGGCTCGAACATAAAATTATAGGATTGTTGTGATGCTTGTCATGGAGGCTAATGTGGAGGATAATACATCATAACAGCAATTACAATCCCAGGGATTGTCCCCTTTTATGTTCCACCCTAAAAAAACACTAAAAGCATTTACAGACTTTACAGTAAAGTCATATATTATTCACAAGGGGCTCAGCAGTTATATTTAAAATGCAAAATGTTAGTTTTTATGGGAGTGGACTAATCCTAAAGCTGGAGTTTTAACGGGTACGTGATAACTGGGGCCCTAATGAAGCTTTACATCGGAGGTGTCTCATTTTCTACTGAGGAGTTCTTCAGAAATGTGACTGTATTTCTCAATAAACGCATCCTTTCTGTTTCTGTTCATTAAGTCCTGCCTGTGTTCAGCCCTCTGCTCCACTCTGCCTCTCCTCTGTGTTTATGCCACAGAGGCACCTGTAGCTGCAGTACAGTGAATCGGCAGCTTGCAAGTCTGGCCATGTCATGGGATTCCTGTCATCACAGCGCAACAGTAATCATCCGCACTGAGGGGTCTGAAAAAAGCAGAATGAAAAGGCGCAGTGTGAAAAATGCGAGGAAGGATCCTCTGAAGGAGACTCACCATGTGCTACTCGCTCAAACATTTTTTTGTTGTAGGAGTGGCAGTGGATAGCCCAAGGCAATCATTTTTTAAGGGTTCAAAGACGTTCCATGCAAACTTATTTCTGACATACTGCAGTAAGAGGAAGCTCCCTTGCTATGGTGATGTTTAGCCAGAATTTATCAATCCGGAGCCTGTTTCAGCCTGTGCTGGAAAAAAAAAGAAGGGGCAAAAGAGCTTGAGTGAGATGATATGAAAGATTTCTAGCCCTCATGCTGGTTTGGAAAATCAAAGACCACATCAGTGCCCACCAACATGGAGTCACAGGAATTTAAATATACCTCTTTAAGCCCTCTTTAAAGCCTCCTAGCCTGGAGCATTTTTATCAGCAGGTAATTTCACAGTGGACTTAATGCTACATGCTGCTATTACAATTTTTATGTCATTCCCAGTAGGGGGGAAAACTTAATGATACACATCTTAAAACACCAAGTTTAGCTGCAATTATCATTGAGGACACCTGAAGTAGTGGAGATTTTTAACAATGAGGGCAGAGCAAGCAAAATGATCTGTCTTCCCCTCCTCTGTTTGCTTTGCCTGAATGAATAGCAGATCCACCAGCATGGCAGTGTCAGAATAGATTAGCACCACGGTCCATCTCCCTGGCTTCACAAAATAAAATCCTCTTAAAAGCAGGGGATGTCACTCAATCTCCTGAGACATGTACTTGCATGGTGGACTTAGGAGTCCTCACTCCTGGGAAATATACCTCCACAAATAGAAGTTTAAACTGAAAATGAGCTGCCAAAAAGGTATTTGCAATGGTGTATAAAATCTCCTGCACTACTGACCAGTTTTACCTCAGACAGCAAGTTATTCTGAAAGCAGTCACAGAGTTAAACATTATATAACTGCAGAGGGGCATCTTAAAATTATGATATCCACTTAGTCTTTTATTAAGAAGTACTGGATGTTTAGTCTTGAAGAGGACAGGTTCAAGTAGCACTCTTATCTTAAAAGTATCTTCATATTGCCTTCAGCTATCTGTTATTTTATAATCATAGCCCAGGGCTGAGAGTAAAAGAGGGCCTTTCCAGACCTATTCAGAGTTTTCAATCCATGTTACTAAGAAAACAACAGGAAGTTCCTCTGTGAAGAGCCCAAAGGCAGAGGTTAAGAGTTCATCGCTCACACAAATCACCTCACTACTCTCTTTACAAAACAAAAGTATTTATCTGTTCAAATTGGGAAACATGCTAATAAAAAAGAGGACTGTTTGTTTGCATTTAGTTGTACAACACAATTTGATTTGACCTAAATTGAAATAAATAATAATTTATTGTAAAATTATGGTACATTTATTTTACCATCCCATGTGTTTTCAATTGTTTTACACATATTTTTATGGACTTTTATGTGTTCATATAAATGCCCATATGGTAGGGAATTTTGAACTAAAGGCTATAAATGCTGTGGTATGTGGCAATGGTCCATGCTATATGCTTATTTCTCTGGTGCTAAATCTTAGAACTTTATAATCCAAATTACCTGCAGCACTGAGTCAGTCTCATTCTTGAATTATCCACAAAAAATAGTCCAGTCGATGCTTTTCTTCTGCTGTCTGTTTCCTGCCGCATAAGAAAACCAGCCAGCCTCACATGCCCTGAACCACAGGATGTTTTAGAGGGGATGAGGATCAGCAACAGCAACTTTATTTTGAAGTACAAAAACAGAAAATCTATACAAAGAAACATGTTTTTAGGTGTTATGTAGTATACAGAATCTTATATATAACACAACTGTGTCTCTGTCAAGACCGTGAATAAATGTGAGGTCATACAATCTGCTGCTTCTCTCACCTCATGATGATAATACACAGAGAAAAGAAACAATTCAGACTGCCCTCTGAGATATCCGGGGACGGTGACCTGTAAGGTGAGTTACCTGTCCGGGAAAGGAGACACAGTGTTGGCCTGTCAGCTTAATGCCTACAGCAACTTCAAAGTCTGTCAGAACGATCATGTCAGTGCAAACGCATGCTCACACATTATGTAGATGTGGGTTTTATAAGTGTATTTACACTCTCTCATTGCAAACATGTTTTTTTCGTGCGTGCGATTGTTCCCATTCACAGGAGCTGCAGATAAGTTGATGTTTTTTTCTGAGCTTCTAAGAAAGATCAGCTGTCATTTGAGGCGAGGATGTAATAGTTTTTTCAGCAGAGAATCGTGTTTCTCTCCTCAAATTGATTGGAATCACTTTCTGTACCACAAAAAGAATCCTCTCCCCTCTCCTTTTCATCTCCTAGTCTCATTGATCATCACAGCTTCTGAGATACTGAGAACAGGTGTGATCATCATCCTAATGCATCTTCGGTGCATGTGTGGGTGTGTATGTGTGGGTGTGTATGTGTGGAGCACAGAAAAAAAATTCGATGAATGCATTTTGGTGTGGTCTGAAAGTACACTGAATGAATGTTGGCACAACATCCGTAGTCATCCATAATTTATTTCAGCTCAAAAACACTTTCCAAAGCTTTTTGAATCTTGATTTTCATCCTTCCATAATATAATGTTGGGAAGGTTTTTGGTGATAAATCTTGCAGGGCATACAGTGCAATACCTTGCAGTATTGGTGTACACATGTATACGTGTGCATGTGCTTGCATGCATGTATGTGTGTGTTTGTGCCAACTCCGGCATAATAATAGACTGACAGTGGGAGCGACAGCACCACCCCAAGCAAGCAGAAAAGCCCTACATTCCTGGGCTGCGAGCTGTGAATCTGAGCACAGATTACAAGTTAAAACATGCAGCCAGGAGCCACCACTGTTTTAGTAAATACTTTCAGAGCTAGTGTTTAGAGATCATAGCTTGAGGACAAGGGTGGGATTGATTTCCCAAACAAGGATTGTGTGTGTTGTGGTTGTCCGGTTTTATTGAAGGGTGAAAATGGAAAATCGGCTCCACCTGTTAAGGAAAGGGTCTCAGATCCTTCAGGGCTTATTGATGCTTCAAAAAAGAGTTCAGCATTTTGGAGAATATAGAGTGAATTTGCTTTTTACCAGAGAGTTCAATAATACTTCTTTCATACCTGTGCCAATATAAAGCTACAGTCAGATGTCGGTTAGCTTAGTTTCCTCAAACAGGATGAAATAGCTAACCTATATAAATGCAAAGTAACAAAATTCAACTATCAGCACTTCAAAAAATTAACAATTTATATGTTTTTTGTTTTATTTGTGCACAAATTCCCAGCCATGAAACAACACAAATGACACATGTTGATGTTACACTTTCTTTTTGTAGTGCCAGTAACTGAGAGCTTAGCTAAGAACAAAGACGGGAAAAGCCAAACTATAGCTAGCCTCATCATATTTACACTGCAGTTTTTGTGTGAATTAAATAAATAAGATATAACAATTAAATTGCTGAGTTTAGAAGTTCAAGTAAACCATTTTTTATATGCTAGCTTTGGACAGAGACAGGCTAGCTTTTTCCTATCCTCTTCCCGTCTTTATGCTAAGCTAACAGGCTGGTGGTGGTAGCTTCATATTCAGTGTGCAGGTAGGAGTGTTATCAATCTTCTCATCTGACTCTTGGCTACAAATCTTTGCGATCTGTCTCCTTGTTATAGCTTCATATTTACAGTGCAGACACAAGAGGTGCATCCATTTTTTAATCTAATTCTTGCCCAAAAAGCAAATAAGAAGGGCTTTTCCCAGTTATGTAAAATTATTCCTGTAACTAAAAACTCACATGAAACTTGGTCTTTTTTATACAGTATGTGTATCTGACTCATATTTGTAATATAAATGTACATAGTTTCTATTCACAAGTGCTCTAAATTATCTACATCACAGAAGTGGTCCCTTTGGATTCCAGCATGCTGTAGTAAGAAATTATGGATTTATCTGCTGGTTCACTCTGGTTGCATAGATCTGCATAGATCACCACCTGCCACTCAAATCTGAAACACCTGCTTCCTCCACAGTGTCCACCGCCAGCTGGCTCACTGCAGAAAACACTAAAATAGCCTTAGAAAACTAACTCTGCCCGGAACCAAAGCTGTATCTTTTCCACATCTGAGCTTAAACTTGTAATCTCATACACATTCATAGAAATATTTTATAGCTCCCTCTGCTTATATACCCGACTTTTATCATATTTTCCTCTTTGTTTTTAGCCACGCTGTTTTTCCCCACTCTCATTGCGGCTGTCTAGGGGTCGTATTAACTATTAAAGGATCTTCTCCTTAATTCTCTTCCAGCATAATTAAATAGAAAATATTCCTAATAATAATACCCACCCCACTGCACCTAATCTTTTCCCCTCTTTCCTTTTTATTTAATTGAAACATTAATCAAGCAGACTTGCTGGTGCGACTGTACAGTGTTCAATATTCCCAGGCGATAAAAGAGGAGGACTGGTGCTTACAGGCGGACGGATCACTGTGATTTAGATGGCGGACTGATGATCATGCCTGGTGGGAACATACAGGAAGGAGGATCCACTCCACCTACAGGATTCCACAGGATATAACAGAGTACATCTCTGCTCGGCTCTATTTGCTCTGCCCAGCATGCTCTGCTGAGTCCTTTCAACTTGACTTGATAACAAGCGTATTTGGCTGCCCTGGTCCTCCTCGCTCGTGCCTGTCTCACTTCGCCTCACTGCTTCTTTCATTGTAATTCACTGGCGTTTTGCAGCATTTTTGGCCCGCTCTGCTGCATACAATCCCGTCTGATGCCTGATGCCGTCATTTGTCCACTTTTCACATCTTCACATGAAAGACACAGAGAGTGATTCACAGCTCACTTTCTTTTGTTCCAGACACTAGCCTTTTGTTTTATCTGTGATAGAAGAACTGTTAAGATGTCCGATTTGAGATAAATGAAAGTATTTCAATTTGATGTCACTCTATAATTCAACAATACACTTCAGAGGAAAATATTGTTTTTCAGCGACAGTCTTTCACAAATAAAATCCTAAATTTAGCATTGATGTTTGACACTCAGTTTTCATTTGTAAAAATAAGTTTTAATTACTTTATGACCAGATTTTACATGCAAAAATATGGTTGGGGGATAAAATACAATGCTTTATTTTATTATAAGGTTATAATAAATTACCCGACAATACAAAGCTAGAGTTCAAAGAGTTATTTATGAACAAATCAATTGACCTAAATTAGTCCACAGTTTTTTAAAAAACAGATTAATCTGCTAAGTATTTTTTAATGTAAAACTACAAAACACTCTATAGTTCTAACTTCTGAGTTATCATATCCTGCTTTATGACACAGGGTAGTAAATCAAATATAATTGTTTTTTATTATCATTTTAATCTGAGATAAACTGTGCAAGTTCTGGAAAATTGTAATCAAGTAGATAACTTGAGTAAACAGAGTTACTTGCCACCACTGTGTTTCAAATCCAGTATAATAAAACCAGGATCAAAATGATGTTCTGTGTGCTGTGTTTAATGGATGAATTGGAAGAATAAATCCTCTCAGCCTAAACAGTGAAAATCCTGGATGCTGCATGTCAGACAAAGCTGCTGCAGCTTGTCCAATATGAATGACGCAAACCTACTGAGTGGAGGATTTCCAGGAGAATGTCAGAGCTGCTTCAAACTTGAACTGACTGGACAAATTTCAGCAATTGTTAAACGGATTTCAATTTAGTCCATGCCCAGTGGTGATGCATCGACTGCCTAACATTGCCATGTTTTGCAGAAAAAGGCAGTAAGTTTAACAACCTACCACATAAAATAGTACAATGCAAGTATCAACCATCTTTGATCAGGCAGTACATGCAGAATTGCTGTAATAGGGCTCTTTTGACTCAAAGAGTGGTTAAATAAATGAATTGAAGTGATTACAGTAACTTTATTCTGTGCCCATTTCAGAGCTAAACAAGAAACAGTCTGAGGCTAATAAAATACCTAATGCTCATGCACAAAGGAGCATTTAGCGTTTTAATCTCTAATGTTAGACTGTGGGGCGTGCATGTTTATCATATTGCCTGTAGCTAACTAAATAGCCTCCCATTATGACTCAGACGGACCTGCATGGTGTAGCAGCCTAAGGTGGTTGTTACACCTAATGAAAGGGCCTGTTGCCACCAGCTGGAGCAGAGCTGCAGTGCATCATCACCTGCAGGGAACACCTGGACCCAAACAGACAGGTGTGTTCATTCACTCTAATGAGGACGTCCTGTTTCTACACACAGACACACACACACATACAGGTACTTGGTCAGTATGTTGATGAGAAAAGGTGAAATTAATGTGGGAAATTTGTCTGAGTTCTGCAGAGGTTGTTTTTTTTAATTAGGAGCGATGACCCAACAACCATGGCTGTGATGTGTTTAGAAACTCTGTGGGATACTGATGAGCATGGCAGCTAACTGATGATATTTTATATGAAACATGACAGTTTTCAAGCTCATACATGCTGCTGGAAAGAGTTGCAATGTGGGTTGCCATGCACACTGTTAGTAGCCTAATATTTATTCAAAAAAGGAGAATTTAGTTAGAAAAGGTGAAAGAAGTTAAAAGTATAAATTCCACAATGGAAAAATACTAAGTTACAAGTAAAAAGACCACCATTCCAAATTTTACTCAGAAAAATATGCAATTATTATCATAAAAATGTACTCAAGGCTCAAAACTGAGGTACTTACTATGCTGTGTGGACCATGCTACTTTTTGTCAAGCAAATTCAAAGGCGATATATTTAAGAACATGACATCGATTACAGAATCAATTCTATTAAGAGATCAAAAAACAACTTTGTACTGTTTGTACAGGGTTGATGCAGTGCTATGGAAGTACACAAGTGTATGGCAGCATAATGAATGTTGACTGAAAGACATTAAACTGTTCCCGTATAGGGAGTTAAACCCAGGCTGCCTGAGTTAAAACCAGGAATCCTAACCACTGGGCCATATGAGATCTGTACAGTAAAACACTGCACTTTATATTGTGACCAATCAATTAAGACTGCAGGAAATGATTTGAAGCAGATTTTACCACTTTTTTTTCACTGCACTCGAGCTACAGTATATATTGTTCTGATATTAGTGCTAATACATAGCCCCTTTAAATAAAACACTGATCATATTAGATTATTGATTATATAACAAATATTATACTCACACTTGAATTGCATGCATCACTCTGGCTTCAGTAAATTGGAGCAGGAGACACAGTGAATGTTCGTAGAACAGAAGTGTAATATGGCTGCACCTGAAGTCAGCCCACACAGGTGTTTTCACTGATGTTGCCTAATTAGACCTTTTCAGTGAAGGCATGTAGAAACTGCTGTTGCTTGACATCTTCCTGACCCTTCCTCAAGTTTTGCTCTACCCGTTAAAAAAAAGTAAGCCAATTTAGCCTCACTTTAAAATTGCCTTGTTCAAAACGGACAGCTAATTTGTATTTAAAAAAGGATCAAAATCAATGCAGCAAAGCAAGAAAATTGTTCTTTGCGCTAAACTATCCACTTAAAAGTTTTAACGTGGGAGGAACAACCTATGCTGACACTTTTTCACAAGACTTTCATTCAGAATATATTCACCATTTACAGTCAACTTTGAGCCAGCAAACAAGAATTAAATGGACAGGGTTGTTAATGATGATGCACGAGTATAACATGAGTTTAGCTCAGTAGAATATAGCAGATTTGCTTCACCCTTTGCTTTCTGAAAATGTAGACCTACTTTTACCTTCAGGGCAAGGGTATAGCATCTCCAGGGACGAACTGAAACAGGTATCACATCCTTTGTCAGCATTCAGCTGCTTAACAAGCTGCTCACGTGGTCTGAACTTGACGCTTTCTTGAATTTGCACTCAATGCCGACTATTGATTTCCCCAGTAGTGCTTTTTATGATGGTTTTATGATACCTATGTTGTATCATCTGCTGTTAAGTATGGTTATTGATTTTTTTTTAATATAATCTTTGTACAAAGCAAATTACCTGCGGGGCAACAGCGGTTTTATTCAGAAAGGTTTTTTATTCACAATGCAGTTCGACAGTTTGGTTGGTGATTCTGGTTTGTGATGCTCGCAGCAGCTTAAGTAGTTTCCAGCTGTTAGACTCCAGCAGGGATGAGCAGCATGAACAAGAAAGGTCTGGTTCAGAGCAGGGTTATTATAAACTAAGACTGAACAGACTTATGTAGCTGAATAAAAAGTCTTGTAGTTCCTTTATACTGCACAGAACATATACAATAATATTAGGAACATTTAAAAAAAACATTTTGCAAAGATATTTTTGTACCTACATAGCTGTAGGTGCATAATTCCCTCTGACACAATTCACCTTGACCTGAAATAACACAATAATATGACTATAAATCTGAGTCAAGAACAGTCAAGAACTAAAAGGTTCCTTTCTGAAGTAATAAAAACTTAACTAACAAAAAACTCTGAAAACTAAGCAAAAAATCTAAAAGATAAGACTTAAATTAAATTTTTAAAATCATAAACCTTTGGTTTCAACCTCATTCTCAATCCCAGGATGTTTTTACTTTTAAATTTGTTCTGACTTCTACACAATGCTGACTCAAGCGACATCATTTGAGGCAATTTTCAAGCCTTCACTGAGCTCTGCCTCGAGCCTCAGAAGCTTTTGAACGCATCTGTGTTACTACCTAGGACCTTTAAACAACCTTAGTGTGTAAAACTGATGGTTTTGCCCTTTAACATGGAAAACTAACCCTGTTATCATTCTTGCCAATACACCACATTACCCCACAATAGCTCCACCCAACCTACACCTGACTAGAGGTCTAATCAGCCAGTGTAACTGAAACACATTATGTGGGTGTGCAGAGTCTTTAATCTGCAAAGTTACAAGTAACTAAAGCTGTTAAGTAAATATAGAGGAGTCAAAAGTCTTTTTCCCTCTGAAGTGTACTGGAGTTGAAGTCTAAAGTAACATAACATGGAGAAAAAAACTACATTTAAGTAATGTACTTAAGTAAATGTATTTAGTTACATTCCACCACTGGTCAGATGGGTCGGGCTGTCAGCGGAAGCAAATCTCTGAAGATCAATGGCCAGAGAAACAATGGCATTGGGAGTGAATGTAACAAGTGGCTCTGAATCAAATTCCAGTTTGTACAGGAAGCTGTAGAAAACCAGGAAGGACACTGCCCTCGCTCTTCCTCTGCTACGTCAAAAATACACCAGCTCCAGGCACCAGACGCTGCCCCATCAGGATCCTGTTTTTTCTCTCTTTTTCTCTGTTCCACATTGGTAGTTAACAAAAAAAGAGAAGGGTTGTTGTAAAAGACAACACAGTCTAAATATTGCACATGTGACCGAACGTGGCTGCTTCTGTCAGTGATATTATAATTTCCAAAGCAGCAGCACGGTGTCTAATTTTACAGGAAGCACATGACCAAGTAGGAATGATTGATGGCTAATCGCACTATAAACCCTGTAGATTTTCAGAAATGTGAAAGGTTTTGTTGCACAGTATGAGGAAGTGATTATTGCAGCACTGCAATGATTCACCAAACTATTACTAACTTCTGAATCCATGTCACAATATCAAAGTGATGGTGAATCATAGGTCAGCTGATGTTTCTAAAATGGCTCTGGAAAACTCTCCAGTGTGTACGGAACTGAGGTCTGTACAGTGGTAAAAGTAATGCACTATATAGTTCTACTTAACTACATTTCATCTCCTAATTATGAGAAAAGGTCAGTCATCCCTATTTAAAGATGACAGGCGCATTATGCTGCCATCTGATTTAATTAGATTTTATTTCCTCCTTGGTTTGAGACACTAGAGATATTTATGTCATTGAGCAATGTGGATGTTATTATTATTATTTGCAATATTTCGACACTGTGTTTAATATCAACGAGTTTGGTAATAGCAACCAAAATAGTGCATGCAAGAAGACATGATAAAAATATTCCTCATCAAATCACAAAGTACAGAAATACATCTGTTACTGGATCTTGTTATTATGAGATAAGTCAGAATAATGTGATGCAAATGTCAAAATTAAAAGAGAAGACCTCACATTTTGTCTTGAGGAAATTTCAGATTCAAATTTTACTTAAAAACACATAAGAAGCTTATTAAATACAATGCACTGTTGAAGATTAAACCAGTGTTACCCAACTTTCTTGGCTTGTGAGTGCTTACAGGAAATTAAAGTGTCTAGCTGAGACTTCTTGTCAAGTTACAGATGTTTATGAGTTGTTAGAAGTTTCACCAAAGAGACAATTTTCCCGTATGTCACAAAAAAAAAGATTAAAGAAAAGTCACATTTTTTTTGAAGCAAAACTTTGTTGTTTTTTCTTTAGCTCTCTCCCTTTAATCATCCAAATACCCTCAAATTCATATTGTGAACCCTTTGGAGAGGGTGTGTCTTAACCTCTGGCAACTTCTGGGGCTGAAAAATGAAGTCATCATGGAAGTACCAAAAAACTGCAGTTCTTCAAATGGCCACTTGAGGCTGACTCCAAAAGCCAGTCAATCCTTAAAGAGCCCCATATTAAAGTGTTCGACTTTACAGCAGAACTTTACTGCTGTGAGTGGCAGCTAAGTATTGACTGCTATGTCTACTATACCTTATCATTTCAGAAATACCTTAAATTTTACATTATGTTTGGTATACATACCTTAAATAACAACATTGCACATTGACTTATTTTTCATTGAACTGTGTTTTGAATTAGGACTGGTGCAACATACAAAAGTCCAACTATGCCTGACTTTTTGCTTCGTCATGCCTCATTGTGTTACATCTTTTGTTCAGTCAAGTGGCAGAAATTGCAAATGTGCATCCAACAAATACATTATAGGATTGTCTTATTATTTAGTCTTATATTTAATTTATTTTAAAAAAGACATGAACAAAAACAGATCTGCTCTTAGCTCTCATAGAGTCGACATATTCACATACTACACATCACTATCAGGTGCTATCAGAGTGGTCTTCACACACAGCGTCACAGTGGCTCATCAGAAACCCATGGCTGGCGTCACATATATTATCTCCATGTTTTATACAGCCTTTGGTGTGTACCAAGGTTGAGAAACACTGGTTTAATATAACTGTATAAAATACTAACTCTACCTCAACAAGCTAAAACCATATAAATCTGCTTCTGCACTAATCTGTCAGTATTAAAAGCAATCATGTAATATATAACAGACTGTCTTCACTTACAGGGTGACTTTACTGCGACACAAGTGCTGATACTGTAAGAACATTTAACAGTCAGAGTATTTTGACATGAATATATTGGTACTTTAACTTCCATAAAGAATCTGAATACTTCTCCCACCACCAACGGGAACATGAGAGCAACTTGGCCGACAGCATAAGTAATGAAACAGAAATGGGAAAGTACCATGTAATGTAGTATCTGCATTCAATCTCCATCTCCCTCCTTGTTAAACTATAGCTGCTGAGCTGCAGTCCTGCTAAGCACAGAGGCTGCACTTCCAGCTGGAAATGTTCTATTGGGCTTTGGGCCCATTTCCTATAATCTTTGCTAATTAAAAGCAGCCCCTCCTGCTTTATTCACATGCTCTGTGCAACAGAATACCATAAATCCTTGTAAAAGACCCAATGTGTGAGAGAGAGAGAAAAAAGGAGGGAGACAGAGAAATGGCCAAAGCAATTATTCACCATCATTATTGTAAGATGAGATTTTCGTTAACCCTCTACGGCATACATTATTATGCCATCATGTGAAAAATGTTAGTGTTTTAGCACCTTAAATTAACTTAATTAAACACATTTAAATTTTTCTTTACTTAATATATTTTGAGGTGGTACTCTGAAGTGTGATGTCATATGGAAACACTGTGCAACAAAAGAAAGAGCTA
>JAPZDZ010000004.1:14226505-14253137 GCA_029783805.1 Acanthurus tennentii | reverse complement strand
CTATCTATCTATCTATCTATCTATCTATCTATCTATCTATCTATCTATCTATCTATCTATCTATCTATCTATCATTTGTACACATTAAAACTGCTATAAATAACCATATTAACATTAGCTGATATTAGCATTTAGCTAATAGCACTGCTGAGTGCCTAAACTCTCAGTGTTTTGTTTTATCATACTCACAACATAATTTTTCTTTACAACTAAGAGTTATTTGTTATTGTTTTATTTAGTTCATTGTTTGGATGAAGTTATGCTTCATAAATTTGTCATATGTGTTTTTTTATTTCCCTCACAAAATACTTTCAATATTGTTCTGTTAGGCTACTTAAACCAATAAAGATTGCATTGATAATTACTAAAGAAAATAAGTTCATGTGGAATCTGTTATAAAAAACAAATACAATAATGTGAGTAAATACAGAAACAAAATGAATAATGATTCAATTTATTAACTCATACACATCCAATCAGAAATAAAGTACATCTCCTCTTTTTGACACAACACTACGGAAATTGTTAATTTTTTTACCTCATGAACTAGATGACACATTTGTTCGGATGAATAAGAATCCAGTCATAGAACTGGATGAATGAACATTATATGATATCATTATAGTGGAAATGTGTCTAATCTGTGAGGTGTGCATTTGAATTAACCCTGTTCAAACAGGCTGGAGCAAGTGGGTCATGTTGAGCTGCAAGGCCAAGCTTATCTGAGTTTCTTTCAGACAACCTAAGGTAAAAAGTAATTTGTTTGTTTACAAGAATAGTCAGTGATCTAATAGAGTTACAAAGATATGCAAAAGGTCAATTGGATTTTGGTGACATTATATATAAACCTTTGACAGAATAGTTTCTGGTCACAACTAGAAGGTTCATTGTATTGCCTCCACAGCAACAATTGACAGAAACAGCAGTGCACTAGAAAAGCTAAAAAGATGTTTTATAAATACAAAGTTAGCTATGTGGGCAGTGAAAACAACGGACAAAAGGCTGATGATTAATTTTCATAAATTTAAAGGCTCCATTGAGCTAAACAGGAGCTTCACCAGTCTGTTGAAAGATCAATGTTAACATATCAGCATATGAGGGTTTTTTTTTTTTACTTAGATACTAGTATGATAAGGCAGAGAGTAAAATGGCCAAATGGTCAAAAGGCAAGTTTGCTGCAAAACCTAATTGAAGGTTACTTCAAATGAATTATGTTTTAGGGATAATTTCAATAACAGACAGATAAGAGACTTCCAGCACCCTTGCCTGCTTCCCCTTCTTGCTCTTCATTTGGCATGCGTTTTGGCAGGCATCTCAACACACTGCACTCCAGGATGATACAGACGATAAAAGGGGGAGAGTGGCAGGGAGGCAGAAGGCTATAGACTTGTGGCAGGGAGGAGGGAACGAAAAGTGGTCCGTTATCAGGAGCTTGGAGCAGCAGACATCACCTGAGGTGTGCACCTGCTGGTTTAGTGTGTTCTCACGGAGGACAAACCCCCCACAATGGTACATCTGGATACACTTGGAACATGGAGGCTAATTACTGGGGTATTAAAGTGTTGTCTGGTATCACAGAGATTTGTCCGCACAGCACTCTGCGGTGGCACAATGCCTTTTTTCACACATTTAGAGGTCAACCAGAGGAACCACAACACACCTACTACATGTACAATTAGCAGAGTAATTGTTGAGGGATAAATTCGTGACTTGATATAGGAAAATATCTAATTTTATGCAATTGACATCATGTAACATTTTTGAAAATACATGTATTCTTTTTCTTTCTAAGACTTAGATAAGAAAATTTATACAAGTTTTAGATCCCTAAGCTAATTAGGTGGCTTGAGCAAAGAGCTGGTTAGCTAAATTTGTCATAATAACTGGAAACTGGGGGAACAGTTAGCCTTCTTCTGTTTGAAGGTAACAAAATCAGTTTTTCATTTTTTGCACTTTGGTTAACAAACTAAATGTTAACAGCTCAACATATTAGTGATTATATTTACTTGTTTTCTTTCCAAGACTTGATAAGGATGTCTCATGTCTGTATAAAAAGTATGAAGCAACTACCAGATACCCATAGCTTAGCAATTTCAGAAGGTAAAATAATCTTCATACCAGCACCTCTAAAGCTGAAAAATTTACGTTATATCTGGTTTCTTCAATCACTTTTACAATTCAGTTTATTAACCAAAACTTAATGTAACTTGTTGTAACTTAATAAATGTGCTGGAATGCAGATATTGCTGCTTTTGGAAAGAGCCAGGCTAGCTGATTTCCACTGTTTTTAGTCTTTATGCTAAGCTATGCTAACTGGTTGTTGGGACCAGTTACACATTTACTGTACAAACATGCGAGTGGTATCAAGCTTCTTATCAAACCTCTGGCAAAAAAGTATATTTCCGATAATCTCAAACATTTATTGTAGTGAAATTATATTATAGTCAACTTCACTCAAAAAGTAGCTGATAATTTCTTCAAGTCTTAGTATCAAATAGTATTCTGTAGGGGCTGATTGCTCTCTTGTCCCCCCCGTGTGACTGAGCCCAAGATGGGAGCTATTGTAGAGAGCGTTAATACAAACCAGATGTTAAACTTGTGTCCTCAAAATGAATGGGCCTATTGGGAAACCAAGGCCAGTCTCAGGGGACATTCCACTGGAGGCTAAGCTGATTGGTTCATATTGAAACAACATGGCCAAGATAAACTGGGATTTCAAGAAAGGGGGTCTCTGGAAGCTGGAGTCTAAAATAAATCGTTAGGGCTAAAGGAGGAGCTTAGCTCATCCTCTAAGGAAAACAGTGAGTTTTGCAAGTGACTGACACACATGATGACTGTGGCGCCAGGCAACCTCGGTCTATGGCCCAGTTGTGGGCTGCATGGGAAGTGGAGAGCATCAGGGGCCATGCTTCTTTTGTGCTGATGTCACAAAGCTGCAGGGTATTACTTTTTCCAAACTGTTTTATTTATTTTCCCCTCACGACTGTTTTTGGCAGGAGAAAACTGGAGCTGAAATGGTCTTGTAAAGACAAAGATTACTCTCATGATCACAAATTAAAATGCAGCTCATTTATTTAATCTTGCATTAAGACATCAAAGGTATTGTGTGTGACTAGACTCTGAAATGCATCTACATCTTGATCTATTTAGTTTTAAACAATTCAGCCTTTTTTAGTTCCTCACAGTCTGAAATTATGTTTGCAAAACATGACAGTTTTAAATATTCTTCCTTCCCAAGTATTTTTTTCAATATCTTTTCAACTCAAAGTTTAACTAGAAGTTGCTGTTAGATTTTAGAGATTCAAAGATGTGTGTGTCACAAACACAATCATACACAGTACAATGTGGAGTGCTTTATTATCATCTCCATAGAGCGTGCCCAGGAAAAATCTAATTAAAATGAAAAAAAGGCCGGATGATTAAAAAACTGTAACATTTTAAAAGAGCAACTGTTGGACAGATTCAGGCTTATTGTTTCTCATGTTTTCATTCTTTGTGCTAAGCTAAGCTAATTGGCTACTAGCTTCTGCTTTATATATATATATATATTTATATTTTGAAAGAAAAGCGAGAGAGGTACCTCTCTTCTTATGACAAGAACACAGATAATCATAGATACTTGGACGTGTGTGATTGTTTCTTTCACTCTTCAGTTTTGTTTTTTTGCACAGGTGTTTGTAAGGACATGAGGTGACACGAAATCATGATGAGGAAATGCTTAGCCAAAAAAATAATACTCTCCCATACTGTAGGGGGCATGTATAAAAACTTACATCCACAGCATGGTTGTATGGACAAAATAATGGAATAAACCCAATAAAAGGAGATACTGTGTTTGACATTAATCCTGTGATGACAGGAAAAACGAGGGAGGAGAGGGTCTGCATGGCCAATTGTTGAATGGAGGTGTGACAAAGGGGAGTACAATATTCATGTGAGAGAGATTTGTGATATAAAATGAAAGTTAGGAAAAAAATCCTCTGCATAGGACCCTCGCAAAGGGCCATTTCTGATTATGTTTTGACATATGGCCATGCAGTCACTTGCGATCCTCATAGACAGATACTGCAAAACTAGGCACAAAGGGTCACAAGCCAAAAAGGCTGGAAACAACTGATATAATGTTAAGTAGCTCCCAGAATTTTAGGAGCCTAAACACAACACAACACTCCTCACCTTGTAGGATAAGAACCAAACAAAATGTCTTGTTCCAGCAAGAGTAAGAGGACAATTTATTTAGAGACACTGATTCTCATAAAAGCCCATCGGTGTCGGCAGTAAGGAGATAATCTCATCTCA
Source organism: Acanthurus tennentii (assembly GCA_029783805.1). Classification (NCBI taxonomy): domain Eukaryota; kingdom Metazoa; phylum Chordata; class Actinopteri; order Acanthuriformes; family Acanthuridae; genus Acanthurus; species Acanthurus tennentii. The sequence continues at coordinate 14,248,838 of JAPZDZ010000004.1, read as the reverse complement.
GAGAGCAGCTTTGTGGCCACATGGTTTTGTCAGTGTTATCACAACAAGGCTGGCTATTGAAGTGGAAGTCCAGTTGTTTGGACCTCCTGTGGGATAAAAAACAAAACTCTCAAGGTCACAATAGTGGCATTTTAATTACCCTTAGCCAGCCATGGAGGTAATTGCTGGTGCCATGTCCTTCAGTACTCTGAGATGTCAGGCTTTCCAAAGAAAGATCTAAAAAGAGAAGCACGCTTCCACACAATAGCTGGAAAGCAGGAGTGCGGCGGTGCTTTCCTCTGTCAGTGGGCTGGTCGGCCTGTTTTGTAAGCACTTCCATCCTGTGAAAGCCCCTGGTAGACCTCCACCTGCTAGCTCACTACTCGTCTGCTGCAACTTCTCAGAGAGAAGCGAGCCAGCCTCTCCCCCTCATTTCACTGGCGCCAGTGCTCAATGGGCCCTGCACTTTGATTATTTGTGTTAACAGTTAATTTAGCACCACAGACACATGTGCCAAAGCTGGCTTCACTTCCTCATGCATCACCAACAAATGTGACTTTTATGAGTTCCTTTTCACAGGGCCACCCCCCTCTCGGCTAAGTTCTCGCCTCTCGACTCACTCTCCTAACCCTCTATGGACTCCCCACACACATGCAAACTCACCCCTGCAGACACACCATCCCCTCACCTCCTCCCCCATCTCATTTTCCAAACCTCCCGCCTCCACTCGCTTATTTCGTTGGTTAAGCCTTAATCTCTTCCACATCTTGCCTGTGAGAGTTATTTCTGGCTCCTCTGCTCCCAATGTTTGCATTATCAGGAATACATTTCATATCAATTTATTCGTTGGTTAAATACCACAAGAGAGTCACTCTTTGGGAGATTCAAACTGCAGTTGAAAAGAATGCTTATCCCCTGTCTCAACATTTTCTGACAACTTTTTCCATTTGGATCCGAGCTTACAAAAATAACTACCAGGACGGAATTAAAGAAATAACTGATTCATAGAGTAAGCTCACTTAAAAAGACATTACAGACCTCAAAGAATGCATACCTTGTTGCAACTAATGATAAATGGTGCTATCATCCAGACTCCTGGCTGAAGGTGACCAATGTGCAGAGTAAAATATTCCATATTAAGTCAAATCTGAGAGCGTGACCTGCACTTTTTCAGTATTAGGTGACACAAAGATATAATCTGCCTTTATGAAAACCTCTACCCTCAATACCACGTGGAGCCAAAGTCTGGTGGGTAGTGGTAAAGGGAGCTCAGAGGACTTTGTCAATGCCTAGTTAGCTTCGACATCGATACTTACAGACTGGGAAAGAACAGTGCTGAGAGAGCACAAACTAGCCGCACACCGATGAGCTCATGCCAGGACTATGCAAGCAGAAGGCCACAGGAGCCATGGAAATATTTGGACATCTATTTTGCTCCCCCGCTTGTCTGTAGTGCAATCCAGTGCATCATCTTTTGTGGTCAGGAGACACGTTTTCAAGTGGCCAGAGGCAGAACTTTAAAAGTTTGGTCTAGCATTTTTTTTATTGTGTGACTGCATTTCAGCCACTCTGCGGGAGCAAATTGCGACCGCATCCCATCACTGTGGCTTCTTCTTCATTAATCCTCTATCCGTGCCATGTATTCTATCACTGCAAGAGCATCGGTTCTCTCACAGTGCTCTATTAAAGCACGGCCTGTTTTCAGTCAGACAGAAATGGTCACTGCTGGTATTCTGAAGCAGTGCTGCTTGTGGAAACATGAGAAAATCTTATGTAATTGCTTTTACTTTAACATGAACACACGAGGTCCGGGTCTCTACAGTCAGGCAGCTTACTGAGCTCACAGAGGTGTCATAAAATCTTTCATTTGGATTACATTTCATCTCTTAAGAGGTTCAAGTCTTGGCTTTAAGCTAACAGCAGGTGAATTATAACTCTTAATATCAACCACTCCAGCATTTATAAGTGGAATATAAATGATTAATAACTGGTTTAAAATACTATAATGTAGTTGTAAACAGCTATAAAGACCTATTTAGCCATGTCAGCCGGGTGGTTTTAGGGATGGCAGTGAGGGTGTATCAGTTGGTCCAACACTGCAGTCCAGACAGAAATATTACAACAACTGCTGGATAGATGGCTGTTTTGCAGAGATATTTATTCTTAAGTATAGTTTTGATCCAATAATCTACTTCTTTCTTGGCTTTATATTTGACATTTATCACTTTGTTAACAACAAATCTGCTCTAAATGCAGGGATTAAATGTAGGGGGAGGACAAGAGCAGCACCTCCACTGCAGATGCCAAGTTTCCAGCAGGGTGGAGGATAAAGAGGCACCTTAAGACCAGGACATGATGATGACAGAGGAAAACCCTGACTACACTCTATAAACCGAATTCAAAATAAGACAATAGTGACTTGATGAAGTGCTTATTGTGCCTCCTGACAAACACTGAGATCTCTGATTTTAAGTTTTGATTTTGACCTATTTTGGATTGATTTTGAAAAGGTTGGATGCGGAGAAAGTGCGTGAAACTGTACAAAAATAGAACAAGGGTAAGCAATTCTTCAAACAAGAAACATTTGACTTTGCCTGTTTGCTGACGCATGGAGCAGCTTAGGTCATTTCATATGGAAAAACTGAAACAATCTGATGTTCGCTTGCTCATATCGCTTCCAGGAACAGAGGTCCAGGAACGTCACACAGACTCAGTGATAGTGGATTCTTATCTTTGTTCAGTGTTGTTATGGATCTTCAATAATTTGTCAACAATCATAGTTATAGACAGTCATAAAATATTTACAGATAAGTAGCTTAAGTTGAAGGTGACGCATCAGTTAGAGTAATATGTTAATAACTTGTTTCTTCTTGTTCAGTATTAACCAAATCTAATTTTTTCTCATCACCGTACTACATTTACACTAAAAGACAGTTTTACTCTTTATACATGTAATAATCTATCTTTCATACAGTGCAGAAATATTTGTCACTGAATTTATAGGTGATAAATGTTAGAGCTACACATTAATCAAATTTATGTGGCAGAAAATGTGCTGTTCTCATTAAATCACACTCTTTTGTTGCTAGCTAACATTTGCTGGCTTGCTAACAATACTGTAGCTACATTAGCTTGGTAAATAACCAATAACTAACTTGAAGAATATCTGCAAGTTTGATAATGTCATGATGAAAATTAAAACTTAACAATTTAAATAAGGCTTTTTTAGCATTTAAATCCTGATTTTTTAAAACTTAGTTATCAGTATAAACAGAAAACAAGTTGTTGTTACTTTTGAGTGTTGGTTAAATTCATGTCCTTAAATCTCCTTATAACTACATTTTGTGATATAAATAATTTAGCAACAAGTTATATACTGCTTATAAATGCTAATAAATAGGTGGTTACTCTCAGTGCCACTTGGGCAACTGATATCACAATAAATCAAGATAAAGATATCACTTTTTATGTGAAGAATAAAAAAACTTTAAGAAGCTTGAAAAAAAAAAGAAGACATCTCCACTTCCAACCCTTTTCATTCAAAGGTGAGAGGATGACAAAGTCTATCCTCGGGGGAGGAGGGGGGAGAAGTCACAGGGGAATGCTCTCAGAGACACTCGGCTGACCGGGCTTCTGCACACAGCTCCGGGATTCCCTCCTCTTCCTTCCCAGTATTGTCCCACATCCTGAGAGGCCCGGCTCTCCTCTGCGGCCATCGCTGCCACAATAGCATCAGTGGGCAGCGGGCACTGAGGGGTGACCAGAGGGACAGCAGCAGTCAGCCTGACAGGATGTGACACACTTCTCTCAACAATTAATGAGTACAAAAGGAGCGGCTGACACGACATGACAGCTTAGCGTTGCACTTCAGGCCTTAATGGCTCGCTGAGTGGCATCTTCACACTCGGCCATCACACTTTGAATCAAAAATGGCCAATGATGGCGACACAGAGAGGACTTGCTAGGGCACACTCTTGAGAAAATGCACTGCAGTAGAATGAATGGTTATAAAAATACACACATGCTCGGCAGTAGGAAGAAGGGAAGTACTCTTTGTACTCTAGAATTGTATTTCAGTACAGTTTTGAAGTTCACTACACTTTTTTGTTTCCATTTTGTTGTGTTCTGAATTTCATTTTAGAAATAAATATTGTACTTTTTACTTCTATGTTACTGGTTACAACCCAAATTTTAAGATTTTACATGCAAAATTAGATAAGAATCTTCACATTAATACATAAAGTAGTTAATTTTAGCATCACCTCAGTGCCATAACATAAAATACCGCATCCACAGTCACGTTTTATTAATGACAATCAAATTTTCTAATAATACAAAGGCCACTCTGTTGGCCTATAAGTGCTTTTTCTTTAATACTTCTGCCTAAATAAAAATGTAATACTTCTTTCCACTAAAGCTAATGGTTCTTGTAACTTTAAGAAGAATTACTGCAATGTCTTTGATGCAGTGACAGAATCCTCTCTAATATCACCAAAAAGCAAGAGAAAAAAACACAGGTTCCACAAATTTCAGAGCAAAAGTGGTGATTTGTCATCATATTTGACAGAAAGAAGTTTGATATAAAACATTCAACAAACTAGTATTGATATCCTCTTTCCCCCTGGGACTTCTCTGGCCTCAGTAAAGGAGCAAAAGAGCTGAATTTCTGCCTCCTCTGGCGTTTGCTGACTGTGAACAGCAGCTTTCTCAATATTAATAATAATATTACCGATGGCACCACTGAAAGAGAGGGATTAGTGCTCATACTGCTGAATGAGAAGTCACCGCTTGGCTGGTATACATGTGGGATTTGACTTGACTTTTCTTTAAACGCAGCAAATGGGAAGCCAAAAATCTTTTTCATTTAAGAGCAATTAAGTGGATCCCAGAATCACTGGCTCCAGCACGCCGCCGAGACTTTTTTTTCTAGTGGTTTTATTACCCATTTCCTCTCCCTTGCGCCAGCAGAAGGAATGCTCACTTTTCTCTCACAAAGCCACATTTCCAACGCCAGAATCACACAGGGACCACCATGATTAAGTACAAGCCAGTGCTTCCCTAAACATGTGAGACATTATAGACCCCCCTCCTCCTCCTCCAAACACTGGAGAAGTGTTGTGTTCCAACATTTATGTGAAGTAATTAAAAACATCCACCAGTAATTTAATAGTTCTCACCAAGTAGAGACATGAAGTCTACACAGTTTTTTCACTCTGTATAAATAACCTGGAATGCAGTAAGTACACAGACAGACGATTTGGGTCTCTCTTTTTTTTCTTCCTGCTTTTTGCAACACTTTGCAAGAAGCCCTGTTCTGTGTCACCTTGACCCCAGATGAGGTTCTGCAGTCACACACACAACGCTGACTTTTTAATTCATGCCCCAGATAGTGTGAGCCATGCATCATATGCTGACAGCACATTCAAAATCAAAGCTTTCCTGTGACTTGAGCCTGTCATTCTGCGAGTATTGTAGTCTAACACCAGTGAGCATAAAGAAGGAACTCGAGCGCTCGCTGCAACGGCGTATCCGAATGCGGATGGCTCTGTGAAGTGCATGTCAATAGCCCAGAGAGCCGACAGTGCAACAGACATGTGTTTTCTATCTGTCTCTTTTCTCACAGCGAGGAATGAGGCCATTCATTTATAACAGTAAATACAGCACTTAAACACTCAACAGACACACTGTTTTCCAAACACCCCCCACCCAAAAAACTGTCCATGTGGGCAACAAGCCAAAGCAAACAATGCTAACGTTACTGATGTTTTTGTAATTGTACATAGATGAAATCAATCCTTGCCCCAATTTTAAGATAATGCCAGGTAACTCCGTGCAATGTGTGGCTCCACACCTGAGTTAGGCAAGTTGAACTAGTCCGCACTGTCACACACAGTCAGATTTGTTTATAGCAAATCCTCTGTTAATTAGGAAGGTCTTTTTTGACGGTAATCTGTGTGAAGAGAGCACAGCATCAAAGACCCCAGGGAAGGTGCACAACAGAACTCTTTTTGTTTTGTTGTTGCTAAGAAAATCTGATTTAATTGATAAAGTGAGATCAAGACTGGTGGCCAATTTTCTTGTTTTGGCTTGCTTGGACTGCTCATGGTTGGAGGGTCAGGGATAAAAACAAGCAGCACGAAGCAACATTATTATTATTTTTTATTTTTATTTATCATTGGATCAAAGGAATAAATGTAATGAATGTAGTCAGTAGACCCAAAAAGAAGTGGGTCACAGTTGCCCGCGGCTTTTTTTTTTTTTTTTGCATCTCTCTGATATTTGTTTTGGCTTAATGTCCCCAAACTCTACTTTTTCATTTTACCCCAACTGTTCTCATCAGCACTGTGAGCACTGTTAACTGCTATTTTTGCCTAAAAATAAGAAAATTATCTGATAAACCCACTGTGCACAGAGTTGAACAAAGAAGAACATTCAGCTACATGTTTCCCTCAGGAGATGGAAAGACAGAAAAACATAACTAAGTGAGAATAAGTTTTGGAATTTTGGGCACAAAATGAGTTTTAATGCTTTTTTGTGTCTTTTTAGCATGTGTCAAGTTTGCATTTTTGTCGAATTAACTTCAGAGAGTAACGACAGACATAATGTTCTGTTACAGCTTTTTGCAGTAAGAGGCCAAAGAAAAACTATAAATGGAGGTTCAAAGAAAAACTGCAGTTGCTTAAAACAATTTAAAACACGTTGCTGGCATGAAATTTAGAAAAAAAACATATTTTTTCAGTTGAGCTGATGAGGTAAAACATGAAATAAATTCTCCCTTCACTTATTTAAATTGAGTCTATGTCAAAGAGGATTAATAAATCATTACTTTCTGTTATGTTTATGTTTTTCACAACTTCCTAACTTTTTTGGAATTGGAGTTGTTAAGTTATGGCAAGGACTTAAAGAATGGTAACAAATGGGGTCTCTCAGGAAGACACAAATTCTCCCTTCAGTGGCCATAAACAAGACAAAGCTTTTTACAGTATCAACAGACGCAAGACGTGACCTTTTGCCCTGAGGGGCCAAAAGGTGAGAGCTCTGGGAGCAGAGGCCTGGTTCCAGCAGTCTGCCGGCAGACGAGACGCATGTCCTCCTCACCGCATTCCTTCCCATCTTAGATCACTGAACAGCTCTCTCTGGCTTTCTGCCTCCAGTTTCTTCCAACCAAAAGCAATATAACTCTTTATTTTTGCCCGGATGGCACCTTATAAAGGAACCAAAATAAACTGGGTGGTACAAGAGTAATAAGCTCTGTGAACTTCGAGTGCGGCCTCAGCTGGTGCTTTTGTGCAGGTGCCTGCTTTTGAAATTCAGATTAGTCTGATGGAGCTGGAGGTTAAATAGTCGAGTAAGGATTTCCTCGTTCGATTCGAATGAGATTCTCCAAAAAGAGGTTAAAAAGTCTATTCTGGAAATACATGTGGTGAATAAAGGGATAAGCCTGTGTAACCTGGGGCTGTGTCTTTTATATTGGGGGATGACTGTGCTACTGAGCGAACTGGCTGCAACACAAGCCACTTCTGATTTCATATTCATGACTTCCGAGTGGAGTGGGGGGAAAAATAAACAAAACAAGGAAGGAGAGTATAGCTGATGGAAGCTAGGCCCATATACTAACTGTCACATCTAGAAAGTCAAATCTCATCTTGCTCAGACTAAGGAAGAGTGAGGTCATCCTCCACTGCAAACACTGACTCATCTCACACCCACACACACACAAATTAAAATAAGAAATCTTGCTAGTATTCACAGATATAATGGCTTCATAGTTCAAAAGCTGCATTAGTTTTCTATTAACATGCACAACCTCAATGGCTTCATAAGGGCACGGGCACACCAGCAAAAAGCCTTCGTGACAGCAGCTTGCATACAGTCGGGCTGTATGTCCCCACAGCAAACTGCAAAACACGTCACTTTTCTAAAGAATAATGACAGCGTGCACAAATGGAGCCTGGAAGCATCACAGTGGCGCTGCCTTTTCAGACAAGTCATGTCCTCTAAACAGAAGCCCCTTCACAGAGCCCTGCCAAGGACATACACGAGTGTAGAGCGCCCTCTAGGGGACAGAGTTCTGAGTTTATTGGACATGAGAAGCAGTCAAGGATAACAGTGCAACACATCAAAGCTCACTCTATGCAAATGCAGCTTGAAAATAGAAAGTTTAAACAAATGTGACTTTTGATATGCAAATGCCGCCCAAATGGTTGATTAATTCCTACTGTTCACAATTCAAGCATTTTTGTGTGTGTGTCTGTATTTATATGTATGTTTTGTTTTCACTTGTGCTCATGCAAATGTATAATTTATACATATAGGAAGTGAAACATACTGAGACAAGATGCCTTTATGGTTCTTTTTTTATATTAATGTAAGTCAGCCATCTTGGTATTACATACACAGATACAGCATGTGACCCCAGTAAAACCCTGTTTTCTTTTAAGGGAGAATTTTTGAATCATCTTAAACATAGAGCTCTCGCCATGCCGCAGTGACAGGGTTATGGTGTGGTTCATTGTGGCCAACAGATGCGTGCTCATCCCTGCCTTAAGACAAGACGAGCTGCCAGGAGTCAGGCTCTGCTGCAGCAGCGCAGATACATGACCGGGAGCTCACTCAGGTCAAATGTGGAAGCCACAGTTCATTTTTAGATGTTGCACACAGACACACTGTCTTGAATGCTTGAATGCTTTTGAGGACACAGATTCATCAAGACTTGTAAACGCTTACAAAAGGGGGCCTGTAGTTTTCAAAATTCAGCATCCATCAATAAGATATTTACAATATTGGAAAAACGTCACAAACTCTGGATAGAAGAAAACAAATGATGAAAAATTAAAATTTCAATCAAATAATTTGACTGATGGTTTATCCATTCTAGGCAGAGGGACCATCAGATGTGAATACTTCCAAAAATACATGGAGTCTGGTGCCAGTGAGTAAAGGGAATTTAAATTGCCAGAAATCCACTATGAACCCTCTTTCACAGGAAAAACTACTATCCAAGGCAATGACTGGAGAAGACTGTGGTTCTGCTTAATTTTCCTGGTAAATAGGCATTAAACACTGAAATTCAAAGACGCTTCAGCAACTGAATGTGTTTACCCATGCACAATTATTTTAACAGGTAAACTGAGTGTACTAAAGCTGGAAGATTGTGCCATCTGCAGCGAATTCTCTTTAAATGCCCATTTGCTTAATTAAACTTTATGAATAATCAAGCAGCTGAAACGTAACAAAAGGTCACATTCTCGGGGAGAACAGCACCCTTGCTTCTCCCTGCAATACTGGATATCTACTACCAAATACTGTGCAGTGTAAAGACTAAAACGAGGATTAGTGCACAACATAACAAGGTTTGGATGGACTGTCATTCATTAAGAAACAGGATTGTTTTGTCAATAAATGAGAGCTGCAGTGTATAATAAATGGCATTTTGATTATATCATTCTAACGAGCACAAGTCGCATATCAAATATCTGCAGTGTGGTGTCACACAGCAGATTCATTAACCTGGTTTCCATTACATGGCCCGACAGCGAGAGCTTACTCACAACATAATGTATGACTCTTGCTTGCAGTTGCCAACAGAGGTCAACTTGTCAGCTACAGCCCCCTTGTGGGAAAACTGGCAATTGTCAGTGCAGCTGGGGAGTCAAATAAATTTCAACCGTGGGATGTGGTTTTTTTTTTCGCAGACAGTGATTTTAATTTCAGAAAATCACAAGTTCATACACCTGCCATTTTCACTAGAAGTTAAATGCGAGGGTTTCAGAACTGAACAGGCTTCAATGTCTGTTACATGTCAAAGAGCTGCAGAACAGAAACATATTGGTATCGTGTCAAATACAGATATATATATATATTTATATATATTTATAAAAAAAAAAATCTTTCTTACCTTGTGACACTACTTTTAGACTACAGCCACAGTTCAATATTCAGCAAATCTGCATGATATTTCAATGAACCTGCTAAAATTTGTCTAACAACTCAAAAATGTGGCTTCTCTTTGACTAGGTATTAGTTACAGAACATGCCTTCTTACACACATCTTGCTGTTTACTTCAGTGATCAGTCATTTGAACATAAAACTATTGGGACTCTGGTACAGCCTCTGCGTGGCATCATGCTTCCCTCTTTAAGCCCACTCAAGTTGGAACACGTCAAACATAAAAGTCATTGTCAAAGTAACTTTATTAAAGGCGGATAACTGTGGTCTTGTAGTCTTTTAACTATCTATTCAGTGCTTAACTGCAGGGACATTTTCTTTTTGAATGAGCTATGTAATAAGGAAGTCCAATCTTGCTCTTGCAGACAATATTGTTGATGTGCGAAGTGAGCCTCTTGATGATTTTACACAATATTTCTAAGAGAGTAAGGTTTAAGACAGAGGGTCGAAACAATCCATTACGATTAAGTGCTGTAGTTTTGTCCTTCTGGTGGTTGTGGAAGCTTGACATTTTCTTTGGCCGCCATTAGACGCCTTAACTCTTGAAGAACAACTTTAATGCTATAAGAACCCTGCCATTTTGCTAATATCGGTATGCTACGTGAATCCACCTGTGAGACATAAAAAAAAGAAAAAAAGAAACACCAAATCAGTCATTGTGACACTGCATTGACAGTGAGTTACTACATGTGTCACATCTTAACATCACAAAACTGCAGGGCAAAATGATTTGGGATTTCAACTGATGATAAAACACAGAACATTCACACATAATATTGTCAGATTTGTGATGACACTTACCATCCCATTGGAATTATTTATCCCGTTCATGTTAATTTTTGTTACAAATCTAACAGTCGGGGCGGCATCTGGGTATTTGGATCCACATTCCACTTTTAGACTGTATATTCTGTTCTCATAATTGGTCTGAAAATACAAAGAGGCAGAGAAACAGACAAACCACATTTACATTGGTCACAGGATCTGAATTGGTGGATCTCTGCTTTCTGTCTGCATTGGAAAGACAATCCACACGCAGAGTTTTCTCTGCTTACTCTTGCTGGTCCAATGATCATGGCTGTCCACCGTGTGAGAGTCATGTCTTCGTCATCCTCGAGGCCCCAGCTGACTGTGCCATCACCTTCACCCTTCTGCCCCTCTTCAAGCTCCTCCAACAAGCGAAAATTGCGTGGAACTCTAACTCCTAAATGAACAAAAAACAGACTATGAATTATTCAACATTAAATACATCTGATATGCTATATTTCCCTGACCAAATTTCATAAACAGACCAAAACCAAACATTGCATTTATTCTACTACTGAGTACAGTGTGGTTGTCCTTATTTAAAAAATGAACCACCTTGCTGCACAAGATAACATGTACCTTCATTATAATTAACACAGGCTTTGCAATTTTGAGTCAATCCCACATGCACCTTGCTGTTGCTGGATTTACTCACAAAAGCACAAAATGTGTATTAATCCACAACTGCAAAGCAGCGCTTTCAGGAGAGACACAATTTCCTCCTCTTTGAGTAACCTTCGCTTAAATTTACTGTAGCTGGCCCAATGAGCCTTTAATAAGTAAGAAGGCTTTGTGAATTGTTTCTTAAAATTGACATCATCAGTAATAATCAATGGATTTGAGGCTAAGAGTCGGAGTCAAGGTAGTATAGGCAGAATGTATAGTGAAGTTAGGAATTTGTATTTGTCTATTTATTAGGATTTGAGACCAAAAAAGTTTACAATTTACAATCTTAATTCCAAAATTTTTGAATGTTGTGCAAAACATAAACAAAAACATAGAAACATAAGATCATTTGGACATAAACTGTGTGACCGACACTAAATGTCATAACCCGTAAGTTATTCTCACCTGAGGCTAAGAGAGGCTAGATATATAGAGGAAAAAAATAGGTGACTTAATATTCTGACCTAACAAAATCCCGCTGGCCTCACTTCTTCTACCCTCTTCTTGGAATTCTGTAGAACATTTTATGCAAATTACAATTGTGTTGTCTTCCTCTGAAACTGCAGAAAACGTCCACCATGGGGACAACTTGTTTTCCACCCTAGGTTGCACTTAGTGGCTCTACCCACATGCAGCAATTTGACGTCATGAGCGTGACAACAGCATGCACTCGTTCTTATTTGATTTCCTGCTGTGCTCTGTGTTTAGTGGGAAAACTGCAAATGAATTTATAAGGGTGTTCTAAGGGTATTGCCACCTACTGAAATAGAAGCAGTGTTTGTTTGGTCCATAAAAGCAATTAGGCTTTGAATTATTCATAACCAATCATGATAATAAAGGATGCCCCGATCAGGATCTTTTTGGATCGATCATCAAATGCTAGAAGTAATATCCGCCTAATGCATACTGACCACAGATCATGGGGTCTATTTGAAGCCTCCTACTCCAATTTATTATTGAGCATAATTTATTTATTTAACAATTTAACAACATTTAATTGTTAAACTTCCCTTCTCTAGTGTCCAACATTAACTTTTTAAGTCTGGTAGATAATTGAAGCTATCTTCTTGCAAAGCTTATTTTTACAAGGAAAATTTTATTCCTATTTAGGAAGACTGACGAACTGAAATATTAAGATTTTAGCACCTAGTGTGTAGTTTCTACGGTGAAAGAAAGAATTTTCTTTGACATAGAGATGCAAATTTTTGAAAAAATATTTTTTTCATTGTTGGTGCTCTAACTGTGCATCCTTTTTATTAGAACTGATGCAAACACACATTCATTTTCCAATCTTAGAAAAGCAGTGCATGCAAATCAGAGCAAGTGTAGAACATGCAGAGGACAGGAAGGTTTCAGACAAGAAGTGACTCAATAGATAGACACGCTATTCACACATGGCCACAACACATCCTGATGTGCCTACTGTAGTGCTGCATCTAATTTGATACATGGCTCAGAAGACATTAACTAATGATATCTGATGCTGTTGAATAGTGAGTCTTCATTAAAAAATCTGCACTCTTGACAATCATTTGGAAATAGTCATGAGATTTGGAGCACAAGGTCCTATTCTGCTCATTTTACTACAAATGATTCACTGCAACATCTGCTAATCTTATGACCGATGTACCAGCTGACTTGATAATACTATCATTCAAGAGCAGTCAAAGTATTCAGCTACTGGGAAAACATTCTTGGTTTAGATGTTGGCAACACACACAGCCTAACTGGCACTCACAGATGTGTAAAGGATGAGAAATTTACAGCTCACAACTTGAAAAGGTTGAGGGGACAGCACTTCAATAAAACTACAGCTATTTGTAATCATTTTTCTGAAGACAAATTTACACAAAGCGGAAGTGAAAAAGCATTTTTTGAAAAAGGCCCCATGACCGAGAAAGGAGATAGTGAAAGCATTTACATTTTCCTGTCACTAAATTGTTCGTTTCATCTCCTCCTCTGTCAGACAACACTAGATCACAGTCAGCCTTCACAAATCAGTTTTTAAAATCAATATTTCACATCTTGTGTGCATTCACCACAGTGTAGAATAAACTGTGAAGTACAGAGACAGTGATTCTTTGATTCTTTAGCGGCACTTCGACACTGCAAAATCATGGGCACCACTGCTAAAATTTTAAACAGAACAACAACAAAACAATCACTTCACCTACATATCAGGATTCTTATCGCATCTGATTTAGAATTTACACCAAAATTCTAAATTTTCATAGTTATTTAATAACATTATTTTGACATAAAAAAGCTGACTTAACTGGAAGCCTAAGCACTTGGATAGTCTGCTTGCTAATGTTACCTTGCAAACCCGCCATTTGTTTTAAAAGATAGGCAGAGGTTGCAAGCATTTTTGATTCAAGGTCTTAAAAAATGACCTTTTTGAAATTTATATCAGGTATATTGTGAACTTTTTATGCCACCACTCATAGCTAAAACCTTAATGGAGTGGAGCAGTAAACAGAGAAACCAACACACCCTTCAAGATTAAGAAACTTAAACAAACAGTGCCTTTTCTAAATTTCTTATGTGTTATAGCTACCCTACATCAGCGTTGTTTGTAATCTGTTTTATGATGACCCTGGTGAAGGCCACAACCCTTGGTCTAACAATTAAGCTGTTCCACATACTACAAGTGTTGCTGGAATTTTAACCTCTTGAAAAATGATTCAATTTCCAAACAAACTTACTCTTTTTGACTGCCCTTTCATTTGCTCTTCGTGTTAACTTGTGTTTTTCTTTTTAAAAACATCCTACTCTGAAAGTCATTGTGGTCAAATCTCTTAAAAATAGTGGCCTTTTCACTCTTATCAGACATTTTAAACCGGTAAATATGTATATTGAAATCTATCAATCACTCAAGTTCTGACGTAAAAATCTCAATGTAAGTAAGGTTAAGTAGTCCATAAAGAGGAAATAAACACCTAATACTAACAAGTTACTGATCTTGTCATAATGTTACTGCCTAAGAGGCCGATACTGTCCTATATGATGACAGCCAGTATAAATCCATATAGATAGAGGCAACCACAGTTTAAGACTTTATATAAAGTTACTGTTATATAGATTTAATTATATTCATTGCTATTGGTTGGAAGTACCCTAACCTTGCCTTTTCTCTTAAGGCACTCAGTATTGTTATCAACGGAAAATGCTATGCTCATATTCCAACCAATAATCTAAAACATTCGGAAATTTGAAGTTCTCAGGAAACAATATTAAAAATTATTATTGTTCTATTCAAACACAGTGAATTTACAAAACGTGAAAGTTTTTGGTCTTTATCAGAAATTTTAACTTTACTAATAGAACTTAAGGCATAAGATGTTTTAGCGTCCCCACGTCTGTTAACTTCACCTCATGTGATCGATAGCCCTGGCGGTTTTAACAAGGTTAAAGTAATAAACAGGTCCATCCAACTAGTAACCCAGGCAGTTTCGATTATGAAGTTACTTCCCCATTCCTCCACTTTGATATATTGTCTCCGCGGTATTTCTTCAAAATTATGCAGAACAAAATAACTTTAACCGTGTGACATGTGTTACCTTATCGATATTATGTCGATTTTTCGAAATTAAAAAATTATTTTGCAGATTTGAGAACCACGCTTCCTGCTGAGCGCTAAAGCAGCCACGGGCTCCGACTATTCGCTGAAGCAAAGCGTGCCAGCTACACTGTAGCGTTACCTTTTTGTCAATCTGGTGCTCTTCTGCACTCCCTACCCTAAAATAGCAAACATTTACCCCAAGTTAAGACATTTATATAATCCCCAGATCTATTCTTGGAGTTGAAGAATGACAGTCCTTTTGAAATTTAACAATAACGCTAGCAACGAGCACGCTACTAAAAGCAGCAGTGGGACTGTTTCCTACGTTAGTCGGTACCGTTACCTTTGTGCTATGGCTATGTGCGGTATTTTACAGAGCACTATCATATGCCCACATTGCATTAGTCAGTTTTAAAGTTTTGCAACTTAAATATAGAAAGGCACACAGAAGACTTGGGACCGGGCGGTTAGTAAAATAGAGTATATTTATTCCGATCAAGTGACTATCGAGCCGGATATAACGGGATCGACACTCGCAGCCGCGCGGTGTTGGAATATTCTAGTAGCTAAGTTAGCTAAACCAGCTTGTGCAGTCTGCGGTTGTTTACAAGCTTCCTCACATTAACGACGACTTTCACACCTCATTGAATTTAATACCACATAATACTGGCTGTTATGCTAGGTACTAGCTATTGCTAATCATTACTGGCAACAATTACGTTAATTTCTGATGTATTTTACTATTTCGGCTAACTCACGGGGCAACCTATTCGCTAGCTTAAGCTAGGTTAGCCAACACAGTATCTCCATGAGATAGATGGCCCCTGTGAAGACCTATACCGAGAAAAGATATTAACGATTAATTTACAATTCGCAGCAATTTTTGTAAACATTTTACGAAGGCAGGTTGGCACATTGTCCAGTCATGAAGATAGCATAACCCTGGTTTCGGCTACACTTTGAGTTGGTGTAGATGTTAGTTTAAAGGCACACAAACCTGAGGAGGTCGCCATCTTCTTCAGCCGAGTCCAGAAGCACACAGAGCTGTGACATCACAGCGTTTAGGGCCGACAGCAACACCACACCAGCGGACCACTGCACTGCAAGCTGCCCCGCAAGCTGCCCCGCAAACTGCCCCGCAAACTGCCCTGCTCACATTCCACTCTGCTTTGTTCTCAGTTTATTGTTCACTGTCACTACAGGCTGACAGACTGCAGTCATATCCCTAGTATGTTGGCATGACATTTACCCACTTGAACCATGACGTTTTTACCTCATTTTTATTTTAGTAGCTTCAAAGTCAACATGGAAGGGTTTATTTATCATGAAATATCTAATTCATTATTCACACTTAAAGTACATTACTCAGTCAAAGCTCTATAAGCTTTTTTTTTGTCTTTTTCTCATCATTCATCGTTCTGATTAGTTTAAATTTTTCTTCCCTCACTGTGTGTTTAGTTAGCTGGGTGCACATTGCTATGCGGAAATTTTAAATACAAACTCAAAGATTGTTGATTAAAAATATGAAAATTAAACATGGGATCATGGGGAACATGGGATCATGGGAAAAAATAGGGTAAAGACTCAGTTGTTTGCCTTCTTTCAACAGTATGTTCACTTCATATAACTAATATTAGTTAGCTCAACAGTAGATGGGCTGTGTCAAGAACAACACATCTAGGCCTGCTCAACAGGTTTCATAAACAAAATAACTAAATGAATTAGCGGGAACAAGGAAAATGGATTCAAAAGATACTGGGTGTCATGAGTTGCATAACAGTAAGAAACGCTTCACTTGTGTCTAGTAAGCTGAAACATGTTGGACAAGCTCAAATGTGTCAGTAAGTTTTGTTAAGAGATTTCACCTATTCGAATCACAAAAGCTTATTATACATTAATATATTGTATATATATATATAATATATTGTATATATATTAAAATATTATTATACATTAATATATTGCTCCATCGATGCCTTTTGGTGAGAAAATAAACGTAACTTCAGTCCAAATGCAACTACTATACAGATACTTGCTAGTTGGTTGGTCTTGTTTGACAGCATTAGTATTCAAATGAAATCAACGCCTGGTGATAAACTATTTGAAATCTCCATTTGGATTTCAGATTAAAGTTTTGTGGGTCTGAACCAATGACTGTATTTTTCTTTTCCAGTCGGCGGTCTGAAGATGCAGCACAAAAGATGGAGCCATTAGCGGGTCTGGCAGAGTTGAAAAGGTTAACTAAGGCTTTTGCAGTGCATGCTGTCTTCTCCCACAGTGAATTTATGAATTCAGTGTCTACTTTAAGCGAGGTATGACTCATCAGAACATGAGCCTCTTTTTCCCCATCTTTAACCTCTACAACCTAATTGACCCCCAGTGGTTTATCAATTCAAAAATGATTGCTGCAACCCTCAGAGTTCCTGTGGAAAACCCAGACTTTGCAAATATAAAATGCTGGCTGAGTTATGGGGTAGTGCATAAAAAATGATATCCATTTATTATAACAGTGGAGCCATAGGAACATGAAGTCTTGGGTTTGAATATTTCACTGTGTTAACATTACATAGCTTCTAAGACAAGCTGCAAATGCCCAGTGCACTAAATTATATACTGTATGATACTACATAGAGTAAAGACTCAACAGCACTGAAACCACTGGAAAAAGAAAACTTGCCAAACATTTTTCAGTAAGCAACATTTTATTTTCTCCTCTATTAACAAGAAGTCGATGCAAACTACAAGGATAAGTCACTGACTTGACTAAGGAATTACAATGTACATAATGGAATAACAGCTTTTTACCACAACACCGCACAGAAACATCAAGAGCTTTACCAGAAAACAGCTAACAAACAAATCATACAAGCACTTTTAAATATCAGCTCTCTCTTTCTTTTTTTTTAAATCATCTCATAGGACACAAAAGGATGAGTGAGTCAGAGGGTTACTCTCAATTATGTCTCAAAATCCATAGATATTTAAACATCTAATACGCCCAGGAAACATTGTGGTTCAATAATACAAAAAATATTTTACAGCATGAGTAAGAAGGTCAACACAGGATAGGATTTAAAATTAAGAACTGTACATAATTGCAG
Source organism: Acanthurus tennentii (assembly GCA_029783805.1). Lineage (NCBI taxonomy): Eukaryota > Metazoa > Chordata > Actinopteri > Acanthuriformes > Acanthuridae > Acanthurus > Acanthurus tennentii. The sequence goes on along the minus strand of JAPZDZ010000004.1, from coordinate 14,230,774 downwards.
GGTGTGGTTTAGGCGAGGAGACGAACAGTCTTCCCAGTGACTGTCAAGTAATCCTCGTCAGCCAGGGCTCGGAGCGCCTCGTCAAACAGCTCCTTGGTTATCGCCTGGAAGAAAAGTCAGAAGGACGTTATTACAGGGAGTAATGAAGCTGAAAGAAAGGGGCAATGCATAACTTTAATATAAGATTGGCAAAAGTCAATCACACAGCTTTTGGTGGATAGTAATTTTTATTTGTAGCAATGCTAAACTGCATACTTTTGTTATTTAAAAGTAATACTACACGATTTTTCCCATACATACTCACTTGCTGGCTGGTAAACTGGTGGGTCAATGTTAAATTTATTTCTACTAATAGTAGAATAAAAAGGCAAAATGAAATACTTACAGTTTCAGATTGTCCTCTGAGGTCGTCAAGCAGCTGCTGGTATTTCATGGCAGGCGTCTTTCCCTTCATCTGTATCAGCTTCCTCAGAGCTTGGGCGACCTCCTCCTTTCGCTTGCGGGCAGTGGCACTCATACCTGGAATCACAAACAAAGTTACTTAAATACACTTTCATGTTAAAGACTCACGATTTCTTTCAATTGAATCAGTTTATCAGCTTTTTAGCTTCTAGTCGACCAACATTCCTAAAAAGAAAGTGATGATCGTTTTTTTTTGGCACATTAGATAAAGCAAAGCAGCAATTCGGTCTCATGACACATACTGCAGGCATTTATCTAAAAACATTAAAAAAGAAGCAGGTAATATTAATGAGACCCTTTGCTGCATACCTGTTGTGAGAATAGAAATGTCAACGAATCCTGTTCTGGGATCAGTGGCTGACTGTTTGAGGGCCTCTCTGTGCAGCCGCTTGGCCTCCTCCACATCGATGGTCTCCACCTTCTCAGAGAAGCGCACCTTGGCGTGGGCCTCTGCCAAGCGGATCAGGGACTCAAGCTGTCTGGGGTAGGCAGACACCATCCCTCTACCGCTGCCAATCTTCCTCATGTCCACGTAAGCCTGAGGACCAACATGCACAAGGTCAGTTGAGGGATGATGCCAAAATGCTTTTCACTTAAAGACCAGCGACTGTGCAATGAAACAAAACTTACTGCAGATATATTTAACATTTTTTGTGCAAAAAATTGTGGAAATTCTTAGAGAAAACCAACCTCAATCAGGGCCTGGCTGGCTTCCTCACTCAGCTTTGGATTGATGTATGTTCGTGCATATGCAATGTAGTCCCTCAGCACAGCCATGTCAAGGAACTCCTCCTCCATCTGCTCCTCGGTCTGGTAGTACAGCGACACCAGGTGGTGGGCGAGCCTGCGGTCATAGGCCTCATCTTGAGGATCCAGCATCAGGAAGATGAGGTCGAATCTGATGGAGTGATGTAGTGTTACAAACCAGATACACGACAACTGAGAAACTAAAGTTAATAAGTTTATTAGTTGATGTTGATTAGTAGCATTTGTAGTTTTTGACTGCTGTTTTTCACCTGGACAGCAGTGTGTGAGGCAGCTGGATGTTCTCAATCGTGGTCTTTTTGGGGTTCCACTGGGATTCAACAGGGTTGGCGGCGGCCAACACGGCAGTACGGGCATTAAGCTGGCAAATAATCCCAGCCTGCGGACACAAAAAAAAAAAAAAAGATAAAGAAAGAGGAGTGAGAGTCATGCATTACCTCCTTTTTAAAGAAAAATAAACCTTTAATTTTTCTTATCTGCATATCCATGTTAAAAAGTGTGTCAAACATACCTTTGCGATAGAGAGGGTCTGCTGCTCCATGACCTCGTGCAGCACAGAGCGTGTGCTGTCGCTCATTTTGTCAAACTCGTCGATGCAGCAGATGCCGTTGTCACTGAGCACCAGAGCTCCGGTCTGCAGGACCAGCTGCCTGGTCTCCGGGTCCTTCATCACGTAGGCAGTGAGACCCACGGCGCTGGAGCCCTTCCCTGACGTGTACTGGCCGCGGGGCACCAGGTTGTAGACGTACTGCAGCAGCTGAGACTTGCTGGTGCCGGGGTCTCCACAGAGCAGGATGTTCACCTCGGCACGGAAGTTGCCGCGGCCGGTTTGACTGAAGTCCTTACGGGTGCCGCCAAACAGCTGCAGCAGGATTCCCTACAACCAAAAGAGAGAGAAATAATAATTATTAAAAAACACAGAAGAAGCCTCAACAACTTTGCATCGCGTCACTATTCAGATGCATAATTCAATCTAGAGTTGGGATATAAATCTATGATAATCAATACAGCGGTTAGAACAGGGAACACCTAAGATTTTAGTTACCATAATGTAATTCAGCTATTGTTTCTCTGTCATTCCCAAACTTGCTTCATCATTCAGCTTGATAAAGAAGGAAACATTATAATAAACACACTAAATATACAACCTGATAGCTCCGCCCCTTTCTCCTTTATTTTCATACTTTTATCTCAGATTATTTATTTTTTAATGTCAATTCACCTCAATTCTTTCATCTTGGAGATATCCTCACTGGTGCAACTGTTTCTTTTTGAGTGCAGGATGTTAAAAAAAGAGGATCCACTGCTATCATTAATACTCCAATGAACTCATCAGCTGGTTCTGTTTGGTCACTTACAAACTTCACCTTAATGATAAAGACATTAGGCTGTACTTTTAACCACAGGAGGGCGTCCTTTTCCAGAGATTGTTTTGGACCTAGGTTACTGCCAAACATGCTGGATTGCATATGGGCGAGTACACGTCAGTGCATAGATCAAACAGATCAGACAGGACTTTGCTATTTTCCAGCAGCGTTCTGCACACCTGCATGCAGATTATTTTTTACTGCATAAGACCAATTTCAAAAAACAGCAGGCATATTGGAAAACTTCAGGCACATCCCTGACAAATCATTCATACAGGGTTAGAGGCTGTTCAAACAATAATAACAATATCCTCTACACACGGGCATTGGCCAATTTAGTTCCAGTATTAAATCTCTGGTATTTTAATGTCTCCATTTTGAATAATAATGCCAGATTACTCAAATGTCCCAGGTGCAATCAGTCGGTTTTTATTTTATTTTGTTTCCACCCCCTGAAGTGTTTATTATCTTTTCTTCTCGCTCTGCCTCACAGGGCCTCAAGACTTTTTCTGTGACTGCTGCTGTTTGTGAGGAGCTCTGATTTAAAACAGTGCATCATTGTTCCTCTGTTAACACCACCATCACATTATCTTAATTTGGGTAAACACCACTTTCATTAGATTTCTATTAAACCTTAATTTGAGTTTGCTTCAGTGGAAACACAGGTGTGACTAATAACCTTAATGATTGCTTCAGTGATATCAAACGGATCTTTTGTTTAACAGCAGACTTTTGGATTGGCCACAGCAGGAAAAGCAGTGAATCACATTCAGTAGACAGTGACCCAGTTAAATCAAATGCTCCCAGTAAGACAGCGGCCACATGGCTGAGGGAATGCAGCTGTTTTTAAATGGTCAAAAATTTAATCTGTGCTTCTCCTGCTATGACAAGCCGAAATATCTGCTGAGAAAAACATCTTTCTGCCCGCTAGGCCAGCTTTGGCTTGCTTCCATCTTCTCTCACACACACACACACACACACACACACACACACACACACACCTTTTTGATGTCCTCATGTTCGTAGATGCTGGGTGCGAGGGCGGAGGAGAGGCGTTCGTAGACATCTGGCTTGGCTGCCAGCTCCTTCAAGGTCTGCACTCTGTCCTCGGTGAAGAGCTTCTGCTCGGCCTCCTCATCCAAACCGTGCAGGCGCTTCTCGTCCGTCTTGCGGAAGTGGATTGCGTCGATGTGAGTCTTGTACACGGACTTCACGTTGCTCTGAATGGGACTCACACGCATGGGGACCGCTCTGTAGATACCTGCAGGGACATGGAAGAATGAGTGAAAATGGCCTGATTCACTGTTCTTGTGAGAGCTTTAGAGAGATTAGAGTGGAACAATAAGCTGATTGTCAAAACATTGCCAGCTTTCATCATTTATTAATCACCAAACAGAAAACGTTTGCTGGTTCCCGCTTCAAGTTTGCCATCCTCTTGTACTAAGAAACTTGACATTTATATGGAATATTTAAGAAGTGAAACCAAAAAGAAAAAAAATCCATAGGGAACTGTTCAAATAATTGTTTTTGAAATGGTTTTCCAGCTAAAATAAGATTAATTGATAAACTTGTGATAATTTGGTGCTTCCTTTTTTTCCAAAATGACAGAATATTTAAAATTGGGGGTTTTTGGAAGCTGGCTGTCACAACAAAAACCTAAGACTTTACCTTTGGC
>JAPZDZ010000004.1:14194705-14223468 GCA_029783805.1 Acanthurus tennentii | reverse complement strand
AAATCGATCATTTACAGCGACAATTAAAACTAAAAAGAAAGTTTAGCGAAACTTATCCAACGTTACTTCACAAATCGTCAAAGTTACGCTAAGTCATCTTTAGTTTAATTACAAACACAGCGTGCTCCTGCTTTTTTACTGACACTTGTAATCTGTAGGTTAAAACTGTTCCACCATTTGACATGTGGCTGCAGAGGAAACAATTAAGTTGAAACCTGCGTGCAACGTTTGAGCTGATTTAACACGTAAAAGTCAGCACGTAAATAAAATGTAGACCAATAACCAAACAAACATATATAATTGTGACTTTGATTTAACCGGTATAATCGATAAGTTAACAAGAAATTAGTTTAGTGTGATAATTCTATCTTACCTTCTCTTCTGTGTATGTACGACTGTTGCAGATGTGGCGCGAAACTGTGGGTGACGTTATTTTCGCGGGTAACTGTGGACCAATAGAAGGAGAGGATCTTCCATTTCTTTCCGGCCGATTCTTTCACAGTAGAGGGGGATAATGAGGACTTTCACTCGCTGTGACTTCAGTTTAACATGATTAAATGATTAAATTAATTAAAATATAAGTAAACACAGAGTGAAACTAAGAGCATTTCTATAAATTTTACTTTAAAATCTAATTTTCATTTTCTGTGCGTGACCCTATACTCTTTGCTACCCTTGAGCTGACTTGGTTTGGTCTAACAGTAAATGACGTTTTTTTTTCCGGTTATCTTTATTGAAGGGGTTCACAATACAAAAAAAAAAAAAGAAAAGAAAAGAAAAAAAGGCTAAACGTGAATAGCTAATTCCCACGAGACTTACAGACAATTGAGAGTGGGATAACATAAAAGGCTAATATAAACAGATTACTAAATAAAAGATACACCAAATTTTAGTGAGTTTTGTGCTGAAAGTATAAAAATACAAACAATACAACAAAACAGTGATGGTATTTATTTGGTCATAAATTGTCATCCCGGCTCATAAAATTTTACCCAGATTGTGAGGAATTTTATTCTTTTTGAAAAGAAACTTGACGGATACTATTCAAATGAGCTTGGTGGGTGGATTCACATCTGATGAGTCAAGAAACAAGGAAACAAAATGAAGCTTGAAAGTTATTATATTGGACTGAAAAGTTTGAAACGAAGGCTTAGACGTTAGAGGATACTGGAAATAAAGAGACTCATGTTTGTGTGTGTATTTTTTAAGTTAATGAAAAGCAGTTAAGATAAGTAGGGAAATAGTGGATCAAATCCTCTGTTACAAAATAAGCAAGAAATGTTAGTACTACATCTATCTAATGACAAACGCAGACTGAGTCAGGACCACGAGTGCACAACTCTCTCTCATCTCAAGCTTTCTCCTCTTTCTCATTATTTGGTCCCTTAAAAATAATTAACTTCAAACTACTTAATTTTTGAAACACATAGACAAGGAAACAGACAGGCATGTTTCTTTTGCTTTGGATGTTACGCGCGTTTCATCAGCGCACTGATACTGAACAGCTGGCAGCGAAAAAAAAACTGAGCAGCAGTGGACCGGCCAGTTTGTACCAGAGTGAATGAATACATGAATGAGTAAATGAATAAATGTATGAATGAATTATGCGCTCACAAAACCAATTTTTTTTTTAATCTCACACACTCAAGTAAATGTCTACCAAAATGTAGATGAGCTCCTTAGGCTCTGCTTGGTGTTAAATACGTATGACGCCAACACTATGACTTTATCAGGCACGTCTATTGACCACCAGATGGCGCATTTTCCATTTAAAAAACTGCTTTGATAGAGGAAAAGTACAGCGAACTTCCTAAGGGGAAAACACAGGAGTATTTCCGAGAAGTGTCAGGACATGGGCCCCAAGGGTTGTTTTTAATTACAATGTACAATGAAAATGGAATGGTGGTAATTATTTGTGATGAAAGGCTCATTGAATGATTTAGTGATTTAAACGTCAATGAATCTCGCTGAAATTATTCAGACATCTAATTTTCATAAATTATAAGCAGACTTCGTATTGTATTCATATTGAACTCTAAACATGTATCAAATAAACAATTTCTGTATAAAGATGGCCCCATTATCCATACATTATTTATTCCTTTATGTTGTAAACACTGAAACAGTTTGATTAGTGTATAAACAGTTTGTTGTTCAGCTCCTTCCTGTATACAATAGCTTAACTGTATGTTTACATTGACTTATTTGTTAAGCTTTTCATCTTGTTTAGGTTTGTGTCCGGCTTTGTAACCTTAATGTAAATTTGTTCAGTGAGTATGTTAACTGAAAGCTACTTAAAACATTTGTCACACTCCCCCTATGTGATGTCAGTAAAGATTATTTTTATTATTGATTGATTTGTCCATTTCAGTTGTTAAAGCCCAAGATGACATCCTGACTTTTCTCCAATTCAGGGAGAAAAAAGCAGCCAACTGTCACAATGGTGAAGGTGGCATGTTTGGCACATAAATAAATCTACATGACTGAAATGATTCATTCAATACCCTTATAAAATAGCTATCAGTCACACTATAAATTAACCCATCATGTGTCAACATACTACCAATAAAATTGATCCTGAAAATCTGTTACTAACTTCCAATCAGCGTAATTCCTTTTAACTGAACAGTCAGTTGACCTCATAAAGTACATCAGCATGATGAAACTTGTCATTTTAAGTAATGGATGTGATGACAGTCCAAAATAGGGCTAAGCTGACTGTTTTTGGTGGGTTTTTTTTCCTGTACAGTAACACTCCAACCACATGCTATTTTCTACTTTGGACCTCTTTTTGGACAGATGACAGACATTAAGAGGATTTTTGGCAAATGACAAATTAAAACTGAATAAATGCCCTCAAAAACATGAAATAATGTAAAAAAAAACAAAAACCCACTACTTACTTAACTAGAAACCCAACTAAAACTTAAAATCAACCAAGAACTATAATTTTATTTTCATGTACTAATAGTAATATGCTGTATGTGGTCAGTGCAAATCTGCAAGTAAACACTGTCTGTTGGCTTGCGTTTAAAGTAATGAGTTTCCTCTGAGAATTGTCACATGATACACATCAGCATGATAGTACTTTTTTCATATAAATGCAAGTCTGTGGGAGTAGTAAAAGAGGGTGTGTTTTTGTCAGACCAGGGAGAGAAAGTACATTTACAAAAGCACTGTGCTTGTGAACAAATTGGAGCTATTTGCACTTGAATTGAGTATTTCTTTCTACCGATACTTTACAGACTACTTATACTTGACTAAATTTCAGATAAAGATACCGTGCTTTTTATAAAAGTAATGAGTAGCTATAGTGGAAAGATAAATTAGTGGAATCATAGAATATAATGTATTGTTACAGAGTTAACTATCCGACAACATAAATAGTAGATACAATGATTTTAGTCTTGACAAGCTACAACATTAAAGTACTGCTTAAGTCACAATAATAATATACTGTAACAAACAGGGAACTTTCTGCAAAGTAGGTACTTTTCCTTCTTATACTTTAAAGTAATGTTGCTAGTAGTCCAGTACTTTTACTCTGTTCATTTAATGGATTTTTTTGCAGTGTAATACTGCCGTTTTTAATCAAACAGATATTCATGAGACTGGCTACGACTGACAAATTAATCTTAATCCCAAACAACCCAAAGCTTTCAATATGTAAACAACTCTGGGCCATTCATACAATCGTAGTAAAAAGTGGGTGGCATGAGCATCACGCCCCTCTCTCCTCAAATGGGAAGTTAAGGGACACCACGTGAGCTCCGTCTCTCCTCGAGTGGCTCGTGAGAGGGAGGTACGTTTGACGTCAGAGCGAGGAAACGATACAAAACACTCCGCGAAAGTTCAGATGCCTCAGAGACAGAAGTGTTTCAGTGTTTCCTTTGACAGGACCCTGACAGCCAACACCCAGGGATAAAAAAAAAACAAATAAGATTTTTTGAAAAGGGAAAAAGGCGCGTGCAAACAAAGTGAAGTGACTGCATTTTTTTTTTGCCGTCACACCTGTGGGTTAATTTTTAACACCTTTATTTCCTTCCTTAACCACGTGGACAAGCCACCAGGGTTCATGTGTGACATATACAGCCTGGACTCTCACTGCGTGTCTCCACAATGCAATATGAGTTGGGCGATGGAGCCTGCTAACTTCTACGAGAGCACCAAGCTGGGCGGCCCGCAGCAGGGGGACTGCAAGCCGGGCAGCAGGGGCGACGGCGCGGGCGAGGACGGCTCCATGGTGGAGCTGAGCACCGCATCTGCCATGTACGATGACGAGAGTGCCATCGACTTCAGCCAGTACATCGAGTCCATGACAGCCGTGCCAAACCTGGAGCTGTGCAACGACGAGCTCTTCCTCGACCTGTTTAACACTGTGAAGCAGGAGAAGGTGGATTTCTACAACCTGCAGAGCTCCGTGCAGCCGTGCGGCATGCAGCAGCTGCCAGCCGCGTACATGACAGAGAGGAGGGCGGACAGTTTGATGGATAAAGTGGCGTTTAATGCGCCCATCAAGCAGGAGTCCGACTGGAGTGACAGCGACATGTCCTCATCTCTGCCCTCGCAGATCGAGACCTGTGCCCAGACCTCTGTCAGCCTCCCAACAGGGCAGCCGACTCCCCCCACCACCCCGGAGCCCGTCTCAAGCGTCAGCTCCGCCAAGTCCTCCCCGCGGAAGATCGGGAGGGAGAAGTCAAAGAAGTCAGTGGACAGGTACAGCGTGGAGTACCGACAGAGGCGAGAGAGGAATAACATTGCTGTGAGGAAAAGCAGAGACAAAGCCAAGATGCGCAACTTGGAGATGCAGCAGAAGCTGATTGAACTGAGCGCTGAAAACGACAGACTTCACAAAACTATCGAGCAGCTAACCAGGGAGCTCAGCGGGCTCAGAGATTTCTTCAAGCAGATGCCCAACGCCACCTTTGCGGGCTCTTCGAGTGCAGAGAGCCGGTGACAAATTCATTATCTTATGAACTGAGTTTAAGGAGACATACCTCAAGAGACATTTCGTTTTTTACCATCTGTACCAGATGTATTTTAAGCTTACCATAATGGCACTGGAAAATATATGTTGCTGCCATATTTTTTTGTGGGATTTTCTTTGTATTAAATTATTTTATCACTGCATTTACATGATGTTATACCTGATATGGTACATGTTTTATAATTCCAAACTTTGTATAAGAGCCAGAGCATGATCTTTTCTATAGTTTGTATGAAACCTTGAAAACATTTGTTTATGGAATCTATAATAAAATTGCTTAAAAGGTGCAGAAATATCTTGGTCCGAGTGCTCTTTTGCATGGTGAGGGAGTTTATTCTCACAAAAAGTCAGAAAATGCAACAAGAAATACAAAGTAATGAAAAATACAACCTTTATTGACAGTGTCAGTCATCCTAAATACAGAGGTAGGTGATTTAGTTTTTTATGCCATTTAAAAATATATATATTTACAAGCAAAAGTCCTTTTGAAAAAGTCTCATCACTTTTGATGAACCACGTGGGTTGCTTTGACAGACTGCATGCCACTGGTCTACCCTTGGGCTGTCAACTCCTGGTACACAGGATCACATATCATTAACACAAACAAGACCTTGTCTTCTTGCAGCCTGTTCACTTCAGTACAGCCTCAAGCTGTCAGGGAGGCCCTTCAGAGGGGGGGAGAGGAGGCTGAACTGGCTCAGACCAAGGCCCAGTGTGCAGATCCTTGGAGCCAGCTGAAGCCTACGGACTGATATATTAGCTGCTTGGCCTGACGGTCTTAGAGGCAGATTTCTTCCAGACCGATCCAGAGGGCAGGTTTCCTGGTGACAACTCGGACGTAAACGGCGAGGGGACCCACCTCTTTTCCCAGGACATTCTCCACATCGTAACCTGGGAACTGAAGCATACAACTTTTTTAATACACTTCACCTACTGCTTACTGAGGCTATTTTAGGCTCACTTTCTAAACAACACCGAAAATATCCACTTAAAATCTTCCTTCATTATATGCAACTTCAAAAAAACTAGTTAGAGTTTTAATCTGACAATGCTGCAAGAATATCTGAGTGCACTTTAAGGCCCTGACCTTTGCACATTGGTCAGCAGTATTTCTGTTGATCTAACAATTTGTTCTGCACTCATGAGTTCCCCCCCGGTAAAGAGCATTAAAGCCTGCAATGCAAACAACACTATTTGCAAGAATAAGAACAACTCCAGCACCTCCTGTCACATAAGAAATAAATAATAATACTCCCAGTGTAAAAAAAACACATGCAAATTTAAAAAATAAGGTGGGTGGTGGAAAACTTTTCAGTGTTTTGGCAGCATTATACCCTCAACTGTATCAGTGACTCAGGGGTTTTTATTGTTCAGTACAGAAAGGCTTTATCTGCCTAACATGAACAGATGACTGTGCTCTAAGGACTTATTGACAGAAGATCAATATTCTGTGTAGTTTACTCTGGAGTTATGTAACTGTTGGTAAAAAGCAAACCTACCTCATTACCCTCCAGTTCAGTGGTGTTTAGGATGGACATGATTGTCTTTTGCTGCAACTGTTGGACAGATAAAAAGGCGCAGAGCCATTAATCTCTTTTTAGTCATTACTTAATTGTTGTAAATGAAACACACTGCACTAAAATACTGTGCTCACTGCTGAGTAACAGACTGATAGATGGGGGTAAAATATGAGTTGACCGATAACACAGATAGTTTTATCAGTTTGGCTCACTTAGTTTTGTGATTACAAAGTCACAGGAGGTTTTACATAACAATGCCAACATACAGATGTACATACAGTGAATGACTTTATTTCTTTGGCCTTTAAATGTGCTGAACTTTCATTTAATCTTTTGAGTTTCACTATAGATACAACAAATGCTTGTTTGCAAAAGGTTTGAAGCACTCTGCTCACTTTGAGCAAATTCTCTGATCACTAGGATTTTCTACTTAAGACAACAGTTTGACCCTTTGGAGAAAATGCTTTTACACTTTTCTCCTTTGAATTAAGTACAAGGATCAATATCACTCTCAAGACTGAAGTATAGACGTGCAGCAAAACCAGCAGGAGGTTAGTCAAGCTTAGCACAAACACTACAGTCCTGATGGAAACAACTAGTTTGGTTCTGTACAAAGGTAACAAAATCTGCCTATCAGCACCTTTACAACCACAGAGAAGTTGCCAGAAAACCAGGCAAGGCTCCAGGAAGTTATTGGTCCAAACCAAGAAACAATCTGCCACATAACCTCCAATAAAACAACCAACCATTGCTTTTACACTCTGGCGTTTGTGCAAATTAAACAAATGAGACACAACATGTTAATTTGTGAGCTTTTGAGGTGCTAAAAGGTGGGTTTTTTAATTTTTGGACAGAACCATATAGCTCTCTCCCTGCTTACAGCCTCAGTGTTAAGCTAACCCAATTAGCTGTAGTTTGTTATTCCATATTTATAGTTCAGACATGACATTGATATCAATCTTCTCCTGAAATGTTAAACTATTACTTTAAATACATGCAAGTTTGTTTAACGCCCATGGAACCAGGGTAAAACAATACTTCAGTCATAGAACATTACGATTTTCTAAGCCTGATTCACTAAACTTTGACATCAAGATACTGATAATGAGGTTCATAAAAGATAATAACATTCTCACCTTAACCTTTAAAGTGCAGTTACTTAGTGAAGAACTCAGGAACACCTCGAGTTGAATCTTTGTGACTGGCTTTTTCACCACTGACTTACAAGATGCACAGTGGAAGTTTTCACTGTGGAAAGAAAAACAAAAACAAAAAATAAATTTATAATTTTCGTGATATTAAACTTTAAGCATTTTTACCTAAACTTGAGAGCTTACAGTCTTTCAGCAAACATCTCTAACTTGTCGCTTCCACAGTGGTTGCAGGTTGGCCAGGAATAAGCCGTTTTCTCATCCACACCAACTATCATTCCTGCAGGCAAAAACAAAACTGCTAAAACATAATTTTAACACACGAATCATCTGTGGGAACATGCATACACATGCACTTTCTGCATGGCTTTGGTTTACTCTCCAGTGACAACGAGCTTAAAATTCTTCATTTGCATTTCAAGCTTATTTCAACTGGTGGATGCCAAAAGAAAAAAAAAAAGATGCACAGATAAATGATCTGCACATGGGTTTCTAAGTGTTTGTATGTTTGTGACAAGAGAGGAACACATCCCTTCTCATTTTTATCTGAGATTGTAGTGATAAATTCAGCTGCACACTCCCTGCCTAAATCTCACTTAACAACCAGCACTACTGCCTCACAAAACAAACACAGGGCTTCAAATAAGATACTGAATTTTACACTGATAAATAGTTCTTGTTCATTCCGGTCTGACCCTTTTTTCCACTGGTAATTTCCAGTAAGATAGTATTCGTACACAAGTGCAAAAGATAATAAGTTTGTTTTATTTTTTTCAGCCACCTGACCAAACATGTACGGCCAGTGGGGCCTGAAACAAGAGGGTTCACAGTTTGATCTTTGCCCTCAACTGTGACACGAAGTCGACAGATGCAGATTTTTATCTGATTAAAGCAGCTCTTTTCTGCATCAAATCTACATAGTGGAAAATGATTGAAGAAAGTAAAGCAAAACTTCAGTTAACTGATACTTTAAGTAAATGAGGTTGATAAAAGCTGCAGAGCGGTTCTTCAATATTCTAATTAAGTTGAAACCGTTAAGTTTCTGTGGCAAACAGCTGAGCATAGCAAACAGTTAAAAACTTACTAAGGTTAAGAAACAAGCACACTGACTGTTTGCAATAAAGATTGGGGGAAAATGCAAAATTCCTTCAAACTGTAACTGATTTTCACAATGTTATGCACCCTCATCTAAAATCGAAAACTTTATGGAGAGCAGGCATGTTCACTGCAAGAGAAGATGGGAACTGACAGAAATCCAACAAAATTTCATGTGTTTGTATTTCATAAAGTCCACAAAAATGAAAGCCAAAGGACACGGAAGAGCAAATAGCGGAAAACGATGCCTTAAAGCCACATTAAGGCTCCTTGCTGAGCTGTAAACTTATATATATAAAAACAAGTGGTTTTCTTCCCTTGAGAAAACAACACATTGGCATGTTCTGCAGGAAGCACTTTAGATGAGGCGAGTTACAGGGAAACCAAAGGACTCGGTTGGGGGGGGGGTCTGCTGACCTGTGACGGAGCACAGCAAGTTGGGTGTGACCTCAGGACTCAGGGGATCCAGTCGCACAGGTTGGGGCAGGGTCTTTGCCCGGGGCTCAGACAGCGACTGTGAAAGTGACTCTGGCCTTGCTGACGACTCAAGACGGCCCTCAGGATCCACGGAGCATATCTCAACAATCGAGTGCTCCTCACAAAGGAAAACACCTAGATTTGGACATTTTGAAACTGAAGTGTTATTAAAGAGAAAATATGATAAAACAAAAGAGTACCGACTGAGTTAATCACCAGACAAGCTGAGTTGCAGTGGTGAATACGTACTCAAGTCTTGCCTTACTAAAAGTTGTAATATATCAATGTTTCAATATATACTTACAACTACTTAGAGTACTCTACTTATTTAGCATTGCGCTCCTATAACAATGTGAAACTCTATAAAACAGTTTAAAAAAGCATTTAAATGATCTTAGCAGATCTAGAGATGTCGCCTTTTTATTCTTCACATTCTTCTTCCTTGTCAAAAGCTGGTGCCTGCATTATCCACAATGCATGTTAGCCAAAGTTATAAATATAACGTTTAAAAATATAATATAAATAAGGCTATAAATTAGCAAAAGTTTGCTATTGCAGGGTTAGTATTTGTTAGGGAGTAAACAGCATTTTATGGTTGCAGCTCATTGAAGTGGAGTGACTTTAAACAACTTTATTTACAGTTCTTTACCGCAATGCCAACAGAGGTTTCAGGACCCTAAAGATTTGTTACATAAATTTTTATTCTTTGTTTTCATCCTTTTTTCTCTTGAGTTCTTTTCTGCATTAACTGTTTTTTGGTGACTTGAGAACACCAGTTGCAAACAAAACAATGAAATAGGCTTGTCCATTATGTTGACATGACTCACATGTTTGCAAACAGTTGCTCATTTCCAAATCCAGTGGTTACAGAGCAACATTTTTCGTCACCAAGTCTGATATTAAACTCTCTTTTAGTTCTGCTTTTGGTCCCTACATATATGCTCCTCTGTGTTCAACAGCTAGCTGCTTTCTGTGTCTATCTGCTGTTTTATGCTGATGAGGTTGTGTGAAGTGAGCTATCAGAGCTTTTTTTTTGTTAAAAACAGCCACTTGTTGCTGACAACTTTGCTTTAGGTAGGTGAGAGTGAACCAAAAGAGTAAAGTTGTCCACCCTAGATCCAAACAATGAGCTGAATTGAGGTTAAAATTAAGTATTTCTCTAACTCTGCAAGCTGTTAAAAAAACTACAGCTGTAATATAAATATGGTGGCAGAAAAACATTCATAAAGTTGCAAAAAGTAGAAACACTATTGAGGTGCAAGTATTTCCTTAAGTGAATGTTCTTATTTAAACTCTACCCCCCGGTGAGGTGACGTGCACACAGTCCTGTAAGATTACACCTTGTGATTAAGTGGTCAAATGGCTTGTCAGGTCACAGTGAAGCTCTACCATGTTCTTTGATGGCATCTCTGAATGACATGTGACAGGCAGCAGGGGAATTCAGTGCTTCGAGGACAGAGGAAGTGAGCGCACAGGAAGTGTTCACACACAAGGCCACTGTTCGCCTACACGGCCTCTCAGGCTGCTCCTCCTGAAGACTGGGGTCTGTTAGCACCAACCAAACCTCACTCTGGCCTACATCGCTGCCCTGAAAATTGAAACAAAGAGACAAAGAAACAGAATCACTTAGACACATGCACCGAACGACCTAGAAAGAAGCAGTGTAAAGGAAATGTTACATAGCAAAAGCTTACAAAGCACAAATCTGCACAAATGTCGCTTATGTTTAATATCTGCTGAAGACAACATTAACATGATTATTCCTTTGACGAGCTACACAACAGTGGTTACTAGTACAATATTAAAAAGAGAATTGGTGTTTCAGTGGTGTGAGTGTGTGCCAAAGTCCACCACTTTGCTCTGAGCTGCTATCTCTTCTTGGTCAAAGTTTAAAGGTCTCGCAAATCAATAGTAAAGAACGCCTGGGCCTCACACAGATTGTCACAGACACAGCGATATGAACGCTCCTCTCTACGTCAGCGCCCTATCTTATCAGTTTGTTGGTTAAAATGATGACTGAAGAGCTCTACAACACAGTGTTTATTATGGTCGTCGGCCTGAAATCAGATTAAATATTTTTTTTTCAGGATTTAGAAAAAGACAGACAGACACACCTGAATTGTTCTCTTGTATATAACAGTTGCAACAAAACTGCAGCGGCAGGTTTTAGGCTCACTCTGAAAAAAAGGGGGAAGAAAACTTGAGATCGAATTACTCAGGAGAGGTTACCACAATCTGCAGAACATTTTTGAAATTTTCTGTGTGTGTGAGTGTTATCATGTGTGAGAAGCTGTTCACCTGCAGTATTTCTCGTAAGGTTTGTTTTGTTGGAGGAAGGTAAAGCGGGGACACAGTCTGCTCCTCAGTAGGTTTAACAGAGCTTTCCTGACCAGACAGCAGGTAGCAGAAGCTTGGAGCTGGACCCGCATGTCTACTTTCCTAACAAACAAACAAACAAACAAAAAAAGTGAACAGCATCTTCATTTTTAAGAAAACATAAAGATTTCAAAAGCTGGTTTCTTCCGTGTCACTTTTGTTTTTATTCAAAAGATTTTAAGCTGTCTTATCAGTAAACAGTTCAGCGTAAAATGAGCAGAAATTTCTCCTCAGATCTTTACAGACACAACATACCTTCCCACACTGACCCTAAGAGTTCAATGTAGTGAAACTAAAAAAAGAAAGATGCTAAACACGAGTTATTTGCATAGTGAGTTGGTCCGTTAGCCAATAGTCAGTGACAAAATGTAAAAACACATCCTGAGCATTCTTCATAGATAACAAATGTGAAAAGAATTTCCTACCCCAAACATTTCTGTGACAAACTTTTCATAAAAAGACAGTCAACGTCTTTTTGCCTCTGTTGGTGTATTGCTGTATATTTTTGTGCATTACTGCAATCTATCAATCACTGTAATAGTATGAAAACCCTGGTTGGACTATTTTCATTTCACACATCTGCATTACAACTGTCCTAAAGTAAAGTCCAATTAGAGACCCCTGCTGGCTGGTTGAAGTACAGGTCATAAATCCCACCCCCTTCTAATTTTGCAAAATGAACATGGGCCTAAATTTTAATGAACAAAAGCTCACTCCTTTTTCTCAAAAATGTTTTTTTTTGTCATTTAAGGTAGTGCTTATCATGATGGTGTATGTTAGGTGCAAGTGCAAGTAGAGGTCAAAAACTCCACAGGTGCCTTTAAAGCAACTGCAGTCTAAAACAATGCCGCCTGTTTTTCAATTTGAAAGCTGAATAAATGAATAAATGAGGCAAACATGTGGAAAAGTGGTATTTCAGTCAGACTATAAGGAAAAAACTGCAGTAAAACCTCCAGTAAATAATCAGCAACTACTTTAGTAATCTAATTGACTTAGTAACTTTGATGGTCATTTTTATCATATTTTCAAAAATATTTTACAGACTAGATCATCAAATGGGAAACAATCAGCAGATTACTTGATAATCAGTGTTAGTCGCAGCCCAATTTTCCTTTAAATAATAAGAATATATCTAAAATTTAAGCCCATGTTTGGGCTTAAAAATGCTTAGAGGCAAGAACTTACACCAGACACACTGGCTGTGTTTCCATGATCTTTAGGAGGCAACACTGGAGGCCACAGACTGTCTATCAAGCTGAAGAGCCTGGTGCGCCTGAAAGTGAAACACAAAAAGAGGGTGAAAAAAAAAAAAAAAAAGTAGAAGGTGGTGGTGGTGGTGGTGGTGGTGGTGGTGAGGGCACTGAACAGAGAGGCAGGGGGGAGAAACTACAGAATACTTTAATGGGAAACTGGAGAGCTGTCACATGGAGTTTCACTTCCAGCGAAATAAGAATCTGTTAAGACAGAGCTGGCTTTAACGTCACCTAGAATTAACAGAGAGCATGCTAGGGCTGGCAGGGCAGACACACATAAAAACTGTTTTTACAAGCAGGTTTTGAGATACTGAAGGGTGGGAAAACAGTTCACACCCTATGTAAATCACAGGATCATTGTAGAGCAAAAATAACAAGGTTTGAAAAACTAATTACAAGCGATTTTAACAGCAGCTTTTCTAATGCCGTCGTCTTTCATCGCAATCTTAATCTTGGCAGTGACAGATTGAGATCAGATCATGTTCAATGTGCTTTCATGTTGTTTCATTTACGTCAAACTGATATTGAAAGCATGGATTAAACAATTAAACCATCAAGCAGCAACTTTTACAGGATCTGTCAACCTCTGATTCACTATCTCTTTTCTTAGAAGTGCATGATGAGTTCAGGGGGGCCAGTAAATGTTACTTCTTCCTCAATGTGTGTGCTGTCATATCAGCCTGTGGTTAACAACCTGTTAGTCAGCCTGTAATCACAGAGCTTCTTTGTGTGGAACCGGTTCTGCAGCCCATTCAAGTCCAGTGAGGCCTACTCGAGGATAAGTTAAGACAAAACTAACAGGACTCAACTTATTGTGATTTTGATACTGAGCTATATACTTGTTCAGCAAACATTAATGAGGTTCTTAATGTTCAAAGGCACAGCTGTAATTTGTAATGAGCGGTTTTCAGAGCTGAGGGGTTGAATGATGCGTTCATATATGACTTTTTATTTTCCTTTTTCTTTGCTCACATTCAAGAAGAGGAAACTTTCTTGAGTAAATACTGCCTTGCCATAAGGACAATACTGATAAGACACACTATGCACACAAGTGCCAGGGCGGCCTCTATTTGATTGGAAAACCCACACTCCTCAAAGATTGATACTGATGAGGAAATAGTTAAACATCTTGAGAAAACCACTTTTTTACTTTTTATTTGCAAAAGGTTAGATGAGAAGATAGTTCCTCGTCTTACATCTTTCCATTGTATATGGAGCTTAAGTCAGGAGACAGTTAGCATAGCTTAGCATAAAGACTTGAAGCAGGTGGAAACAGGTAGTCTGGGTATGTCTACAAAATCAACCAACCAGCACCTCTTAAGCTCACTTAATAACATACTATATCTTGTTGACTCAATCTGTTTAAAAAACTATGTAAAAAATGACAAATTGTGGTTAAACTGGTTAATGTCAAACTGTTTCTCGGCAGAGTGAATCTTGCCCGGAGTCTTGTTGTCATGGTGAGGTTAATCAGTGAACTTTAAAGGACCTGGAATGTTTTTTTTTTACATTCACACAGATTTAGGCTAGCTGTTTCAACTATTTCCAGCTATTATGCTAAGTTGCTAAGCTAACAATCTCCTTTAGCTTCATATTTACAAAGTTGAGAGGTATATCAATTTCTACACCAAACCCTCTGCATAAGACTCAAATAAGCATCTTAAGCTTTAAACTTTTCCATAAAAGTACAGATTATTATTCTTAGAATTAAAATATTACTGATTCTAAGAGACTGTTAAAAAATATTGTATACCTGCTTTAACCCAACAAGGCCAACATGTTTTTTTCTCCCTATGAGCTAATAAGATAGCCAACAGCCCAGCTCTGACGATAGCACATCCATCACATAGTGACCAGACATATTATATCCTGCGTCGGCATTGAAAATACCAAGGATGTAAACATACCTCCAGCCAGTCTCTAAATGTTCCCATGTCAGTTCTTCTAACTGCTTCTAATCTGGGATCCTCACTATGGAAACTCACAAGGGACACTGAGGGTGCACCCCGGTGTCACTTTACATGTAAACAAAGTTGCACTGCTGGAAGCACAACGTAATTAGCTATATATGAGCTGCGAACATTAAATTCTCATTGTATCATAAAAGTGGATGTTGACGTTTGAGAGGGGCGTTCGAGGATAAAAATGGGGACATGCTTTTGTTTATAATACTGGATGTTCATTTATAAAGCAATAAAACCAACCACATGTGATGGCTTAGCTTTCAGGTTAAGTGCCTCTATAGCAAAAGGACCTGAGGCTACTTTACTAGCATTTCATATCAGGACCCGTCTATCACAGGCATATATAATCAGGGTTGTCGTCCCGCATGGCTAAGGAGCGAGATAAGATAACCTCTCATATAGCAGAAATCCATATCACAAATTGGTACCGGTCACAGGTTGAAGTTTACCCATGGCTGTGTCTGAATTCAGGTGAAAAGTAACCCAGGCTTGCAGGGATGGGTACAGAGGAGCATGTGAGGCTAACCTTTCTCGAGTGACCCGCTGCACCACTTTTATGCCTCTCAGCACACAGGCTCTCCCCTCCCACATGTGGCAGTACGGGTGGAGGTCGTCCTCAGAGGGCAGGAGGTGGAGCTGGACCACACTGAACATCCCATAGCTGTCTTGGACGAGCACACAGAGTCTGGGAAAAAAAAATACCAACAAATCACCACATGCAGAGAAAAAAATAGAATTTTTACTCATATAAAAGACAGAGTTAAATTTAGTGTGTTAACATATTTTTTAAGACTCATCTTGAACTCATGGGCCGTTGTATTAACTCATCCAACTAACTGTAATCATAAGGGACTAGCTAACATTGCACTTGACTGTTATCATGTGACAACAACAAGAGTGTGGGTCCTCCATGGCTCGGCATCACGCTGTTTTCACTCAGCCATGCTCCTTTTAAGTTATTTACAATACTCTCCAAACTAAATTCCGCCCAGTTGAAATCTTTTACTGCAGCGAATATGGCAGAATTTTTGTTGACAGTCCTTGGTGAACTCAGATTTTCATCCAGATTGTTGTTTTTTCCCCATAAATCAGACTATCAATTCATTTTTTTCTATTTTCAGGACCTAAAAGGCCATTCCTACATATATAGAAAGGAAACACTGTTCCCAGGGACATACTAACAATGCATGTTAAGGCTTAGTACTGACATTTGGAAGTGTTAATGCTGGTGGCTGGTTTGACAGGCTGCTGCCGAGAGAAAAGACCTTTGACCTAAAAAGCTGTGAGGCAGCGAACGGCTGTGTATGCCTGCACTCTGCTGCTCCCAGTGAGTGAAGAGCTGGAACTGCGAAAAGGCTGCAGTATCTCAGTCAGTCAAGCCCAGACACAGCCCTGCACCAGCCCTGAGAGTAAACAGTGGAGTTCATATCCCAGGTTAGACAAGCAACAGCCAGGGAGGAAGAGGAGGAGGAAGAAAAAAAAAACAGGGAAGATCGAGGAGGGCTGTCAGCATGCCCATCATGCATGAGCATGCATGCGCACATCCCAGGGATTGGTTAAGTTTCAAGACTGTTTTCAACCACCTGATTTGGCCCTATAAATGTCTTCTGTTGGTAAACATGGGGTCTGTCTGTGTTTGTTTTGACAGTCCTGAAAATAGATATCTAAATAACATTCCTGTCATAACTTTTGGTGGTGCAGGCCAACATTTTGACCAGAATTATTCTCAGTTGTTTGCTTAACTCACAATCCAAAATCAGCCCTGTAAGTCATTTTGTTAAAACAACAAGCTGTATTTCACATATGAAATTGAGCCAAATAATGTTTTCTGTAGGTTTTATGTTTTTGGTGCTGTAAAGTACACAAGTTCAAGATGTAAAGTGACAAGAATGGACCCCAGCCTAAAGCAAGTTATTTAAAAAGCAAGGGCATGTTAAACACTTAAAGTCAGACAAGAAAATGCCTCAGGAAAAATGTATTTCCTGGAAGGCAAATGCTTTCTTACAAAACACAAAAATAACACTTGTGGAGTGAGTTATGATTACTGTCCTAAAATAAACCCTGACATAAAAAAACACATTGGGATTTTGGCTACAACTAACATTATTTTTACTGTGACTGACCTGTCACTTTCCATGTTTGAAAAAAACTACTTTTTTTTAAACTGTTTGGTCTATAAATTATTAAAAAAGGTTAATCGAAGGCTTTGAGTTCAAGGACACAAAATGTAGAGTGATTTGAACTTAGAAAAGCAACAAACCTTTACATTTGCTGATTTAGTGATTGACTAAACAACACCAGCAAGTTAGGAGTCACTAAAAAACAGACTCTTTTGGAATCTCCAGTATGTAGAAATTACAAATGCACATGTTCACAGTGCACACAGATGATGAAAGGAGTAAAAGCATGTCTTAAAAGGGATGTCACAAAATACAGAGTTTGCCTATGTTCATTGTAATGTGGAGACACGTGACCTCAGGTCTGTTTGTAATCATTTTTGGACAAGGGAGGAATGTTTAGGATGGTAAGCATACAGAGGAATGAAGTATAGCAGCCTCTGGCTACACAGGAAATGCTTGTTGGGGGATTTGTTGACAAAAACAAAATATAGTAAAACACCAGACTTATCCTGTAACTATTTAACTGCAGACATATACAACACTGTTTATGACCAGAAATCTACATTAAAGAAGACATTAAGGAATGCAGCTGTATATCACAGTATCAAAACTGACAGTTATTATATCAAGTTTTATTTGCTTATCAATGGTATTAAATTCTGCCATATTAGTGTTGTACAGTTTTTATAAGGATTAATGTGAGTCAGGACACAATATTTTGTGAAATTGTAATAAAGCATCGGTTTTACCAAAAAGCTATGCTTATTTAATTCCTTTAAGGGCCAGTATAACTATTAATAATTTTATTATTATAAATTATTTCGTATCTTATACAGTGATGTTTTTGGGAGCAATTAACACTCTTTCCCAGTTATAGTTTGTAATTTGTACTTGTTCTCATGTATTTAATCAGTATTTTACCTGAATTACTCTGCTGGTTTCTCTAACTATGCTAGGATAACAAAATAAAACAATATTTTCCTTTGCTTACAGTATGAATACAGCTGCTAGAGTATAATCTGGCAGGATGAATATACGCTGTCATTTTTTGTGGAGGCTGTCTGAACTTGAAAAACTTGGCACGAAATCTGATATGGCACTTGATTTACTGAGAGAAAAGAAAAAAAGGGTGATAAGACACTTGGTGGTACCAGCTTGAGATAAACAACCACCTCCCCACTCAGTCCCTCTTTTTAGCCGTTCACAGCCACACTTCCTCTAACAACGGCTCCTCACTCCCAAAAAATCCTCTGCCATTGGTTGGTTTCACTCTCAGGCCGTTTTCAGGAATTTGTTATTGTGAGCGCTCACAGAATTCTCAGCAAGTCAGGTTTTCTTCCAGGAACTACGATCCACTGAGCCTGAGCAAACACACACACACGCTCCTTCATACACACACACAGTCACACTCTGTGCGCATGCTAGCCCACGCACATGCACATTACTTGGCAACACGCTAAGTAAGTGACCCACACATTATGAATAAAGCCAAGAGGCCTCATTGGTGGGGGGCAGACAGGCGGGATTCCTTCTCATGTGTTGTCCACCAATCGGTGCAGGCAGAGTGATAAACACGGTTGTAACAGGATCCGAGCAGCACATTGTGTTCCCTCTCCAGCAAGAAAAAAAAAAAACAACTAGCCTCTCCTCACTTCCTGCAAACAGTTAATCTTCTTGTTTATTCTATTTGAATTTACGGGAACTTAACATCTTCCTCAGGCATAAATATCATACTGGCCTGTCTCCCGCGTGTGTGAGTATGTGTGTTAACACAGGGGCTAAACAACAAAAGGATCAAATAAGCCTGCTGACCAGGGGTGTGAGTCATAGAGGCTGGGGACACAACACGAGAGGTACAAACTGTCCTTGTCTTTATACAAAACCAGGCCAGTGGGCTGCTAAGTAAATGACCCTCCTCTCCACAAAGCAGGCAGGCATCCTGGAAAAGTACTTTGAGAGACAAACTGTATGGAAAGCAGTTTTTTCTGTGCAGCAATTCTAACAAAAACCCCTCATGAAAGGGCATATAAGTAAAAGAAAGTGTTCAGCACTTTCTTACTTCAGCAGCACATCATATTTTAGTCAAAATAAGATGACGAAAAGGCAGAAATAAAATGGAAAGGAGGGCGAAAAAATTATACTAATTTAGGACTTCAAAATATAGCCTGGCAGACAATGGTCAAATTTGTCACAGTAAGCAGACAAAGTCCATCAGATATTCTACTCAAGTCTTGATGATAACCCTCTAACCTCTGCCCCAACTCGAGCTTTTCATTACAAACTGAATCTACTGAATCTGGTTGAGTTGGGGAGCTGCGGCGGGAAGGGCAGGAGTGTTTCCGGTCAGAGGGGGGCGTTTGTTTACCAGCCACAGAGGCAGCATGGCAGTGGCGAGTATCATATTACAGACGATGCTCATTTAGTCAGTTCGCTTGTCAGCTGACCGGGGCTCTCCTCCCTTCACCGCAGAGTGCCCCTGGGGCCGCTCCACTCAGAGGAACCAGTACTTTTATTACTCAGCAAAGGACAAAAACAACAGACCAGGAGAGGGGGCGGTGACTAAAGGTCACATTAGCTGGATTTGCTTCAAATAGAACATTCACTGATTCATTAACTATATTAAGACCACTTGAGTAAACCTGTAAGTCACCGCAATAACACAGGATGCTTTGAAAATCTTGCACTACAAATTTTCAAACAGTCAACTATTGGTGCATTTTTCTAGAAAAAATGACTCAGACTCAACGTCACTGCAGGAAAATATTCACTTGTTTACAGATATTTTAAGCAAAGAAAGACTGATGACCGGGCATTTTCTAATGCTGATCTTCTTATTATTCTTATACCAAAAAATACAAAAAACAATGAAGTGAAATTGGTCAATCCAACAGAGCATTTTTCCCTGTCTCTGCAGGTCTCCCTTTGCAGCATGGAGAGTTTTGGAGTCTTTCAGCTCATTGTTTTGGTTTTTAAAGCCCACAGCTTTTCAGTTTTGGTGCACCGTCATTACTCCTGCTCTGTTTTCCATTGACAAAAGTAAATTTTTTTCAGTGCCAGAGGTTTAATAAACCTTCTGTGAACTACTTGCTCAGCACCAAACTGCACACAGGCAAAGTTAGTGACTAGCTGAGAGCTTTGTTCTCAGCTAGTCACTAGCTTTGGCTACTGAAGAGCCAGATATATCCTTCAGGGATAGGTGGAGACCAAAAAGCTTTTTCCATGTACATGTGCTGCCTTGGCTTGACTCTGTTTAACTCAGCACGTCAGCACAGCACTGCAGGGATTTACATCTCCATTGTAACAGGACTACCCGTTTCAAGGTGTGTCTCTATCTGATGATGCACTTGTCCTGAGACTACGGCGATGTCATATTTTTACGACACAGTTATAGTGGCCCTCGTAGATTAACAGACAGCATAGTAACTCCGTATCTGTAGAAAATCTTAAAAAAAAGCTATCAGTTGAATTCACCTTAAACTTTGTTTACTGAGTGTTTTGACTCTTTATCTCACATCTCACTGCAGCTGGTTTTTCTCCTCTATTCTTCCTCCTATAGTACTAGTGGATTTGTTTTCATTCTAAAAAAGCTGAAACAAAGCTCTGCTAATCCAAAGATAATTCACCTCTTATAAACTCTTAACAATAAAAGGTTTTGTCATGAAACCCCAAAATCAGGGCATGTTTGGTTTTCACTGAAGTAATTCAATATGATTCCTATAAAGCTGAAAGTAAACATGATGACACAGTGAATACTAAATGATCACACGCAGGCTTTTAAAAACAGCTTTCTCTTATCTCTTTTATAGACATGAGTTGAGACTCACAAAACACGCTTGTTTGGGGGGGAAAGGAGGGGTCTACATGGGTTGACAGCAGTCTGCGAGACGTCACCACATGTTTGAAAGCAGGGCGGATGAGCTTTGGCCCTACTCTAAAGAGGGTCTGTATTGGGCGCGGCTTGGCACAACCTCAGCCCGCTTACACTGGTAATGTTAAGGGAAAATCAGCGCAGCATGGTTTAGCTCTGTTCTTCTTAAAGTGTAATCAGAGAAAACTGACAAAACAAGGCAGAGAAGTGATACTGGATTTAAATTTACCAGGTGTCCAAAAAGTGACTCCAAATGACTGCTGATGTTGCTTCCTGTTTGCTTAAAATTGTAAACGAGTGGCTGTTTGCTAGCACTGTTGCCATAACAACCGTAAAAGCTGGTAATATATCAGCTTTTTACTTGCATAAGCTCTTAATTTTTGTGCAAAACTGTATAAAAAGGAAAAAAAATATAGTTAGCCTGCTATGTCATCCAACAGCCCTTGGTGAAAATGATAATGTCTTTGTGTCTAACAGTTAAAAACTTAAAGATGTGCAATTTAGTTTAATTCTATCATGATAATCAAAAGCTTTAATATTTGACTTCTATAAATTTGATTTTTTTCAGTCAGAGCTTCACCTTCAGATAAAGTAACCAAAGCTACAACAAATCTGACCCCTTTCCACAAAGCTGCACACTGTTTGTAATTCTGAATGAGAGGCATGACATTTTTACACCCCTGTTAAACATACTTGCGGTCTTCTTTAGAACATTAAGGTAATAACAGCTGCTGCAAACCTGTTCCACCCAGTGAAGTACGAGTGGGCACCAATTCAACTCTGACTTGCTGGTGCACGACATTCTGAAAACATCATGTTGTCTTTCTGGAGAATTGGCCGGATTCGCTCACAGAGCGGCTGGATTCAATTAGACATGTTTGTGTCCTTTGTCAAACAATGCCATATGGCTGGAGACAGTGAGAGCACTTTGTGGGGCCTGCTGTGCTGTGAACAATAGCTCGACCACTGAGACACACATTGTGCCACCAAGGAGAGGCATGCGAGGCCTGAGACCGAGGAGATCAGCATGCAATTTTTCACAAAAAGAGCAATTTATACTGTGGGAAAGAAGCATGCACTGCAAATATATGATTCATTTTCCAAGTTGCTTCTGGCATCAAATGAAAAAACCAAAGGCCTCAGTGGGCTGCTCATTATCTGTGAGTCCAACAGTACCTGGTTTTGCCTTTTTCTACGGGAGGGGGATCTGAGGACAACCTGGAGGGAACTCTGGGTTTAAGGACGGACATGGGAGGGCAGCCAGGCGCAGGGATGGAGTAAACTCTCTGGACCACCACCTCCACGTCTTGTCCAACAGAGCCAGCCTGGCCCAGCCCCTCAATAGCTTCAAGGAGAGAAAGGCAGCGTCTTGTCAAACCTCCTGAGCTGCACAGAGCATCAAAGGCAGCAACCTGCAGAGGAGAAAGAGAGAAAAATAAGACAGTAATTAAAGAAAATGATTTATTATACCTTCCAGCTGAAGCCATTAGTCAATTAAAAAATTAGCTGATCAGCAGAAACTTTACCTGCCAGCATTTTTAAAAGTGATTCATCAAGTAATTTTTTAAGCCAAAATATTGGTTTCAGCTCCTTTAATATGTAATTAATGGTATTTTATGCAGTTCAATATCATATAGGAGTATCTTTAAAGTTTGGACAAAACATAACGTTTTAACTTGTCGACCTGGAAATTAGTGATGGTATCTTTTTTTCCCTGTCTGACATAAAGAGGTTAGACCAAACAACAATAATCTGCACTGATTAATCAAATATAACTGCTAGTTGCAGTACTTTACTCAGTTTAAATCACAAGCAGTCTGTTCATTTAAACTTGATTGTACTTGAACAGCTTACTTTTGTCTCTAAAGTATGTTATTATCGTCAAAGACAACCAAAAATCAAAATTCCTGAAGCCAAAGGTGACATCTTTAAATTTCTTGTCTTACCATCTTACTACTTGCAATGTAATTTACAGTGTACACCATCAGCAATAATGTATATTGATTGTTTTCAACAAATGTCATGGCAGTGTTTAGCAGTATTTATTGTAAGAATCAGCTTTTCTCATGTTAGAAATTTGTTTCTGAAGGAGGGTGCGGCCACTGCTGCTGCATTTTACAGAAGGTAACTGCTACCAGCAGAACTTGGTCAATTTATTTGTATTTGCTTAAAGTAAACAGAGGTTCAGAGGAAATCAAACATACATTGAAGCCAGCCACTTACAATATCCCCACAGTAGAGATTGAATGCACCTGTTACTGATTAATGTGGGCTGACTGCTTCAGCAAGACTATTTATTATTCTGTGCGTGAAAAACACTGTGAAGTTAAACCGATGTTGGCAGAGTTGCACCTGTGATTAAAGATGAATCATGGAAGAATAAAAAAAACAAAGACTACATTCATGTTCATTTTCTGATTATTGACATAAGACTCCTAATGTGTGTATAGTTTTTCACATAAACAGCTAAACCTCAGTGATCAGTGACCTTAGACAAACTACCTCAGTTGTCTCCACCAGTTTTATTTAGTGCCTGATTTATTTTACTGATGCAATTTTTCTGTAACTTAGTAAAGCAACTTTCCTTTCAATGATCTATATGATCTATAACTGACATCACTATATCCAGTCCATTTTAAATTAAATAAAAAGCACTTGATTGTAATGTTATGGAAGCATACACACCTGTTTGGTGTCATTCTCCTCTGTGGTCCTGCAAACCTCCTGCAGTCCAAATGTTTTACACAGAGAATATGGACTGCTCCTCTCTGCTGAGAGCAGGCCTTCAAAAATGGACAAGTTGGCTGATTTGGGAGCAGAGTAGACTTTCTGGCTGAAGTGTGTGTTCAGTATAATATCACAACTGAAACCCTCTATAGAGAGACTCTGCCTGCAAAGACATAGAGTTTACTGGTTTTAGATTCGAGGCACAGAGGTTGTTTCGGTGCTTTTTGTTGCATTCTACCTCTTTACTGCATTCATCTTATTGAATGGGGCAAAATAATTGAGTTGAGAACCTTGAATTTACAGAAAAATATAACATAATTCAAGCGTTAGAGTTCTTTTGTGATTGTATTGATAACAGATGCAAAAGTTCAGATTTTTCAGTAAGTTAAAAGGAGAAGATTATTGCACAAACATAAGGGGGCGAGAGCCAGAGACCGTTTGAATGTTAAAGTCAGATAAGGTACCAACCACCTCCGCAGGTCTGTTCACAAGGTAGCACACATACTTAGTGCAAGTGAAAATATGTTGAACTCTTCCAAAACAAGTAAAAAAAAAACCCAAGCACGCATCTGTTGGACGTAAAAGACACATTTTCCATGTTATTCGGGTTCCTAAAAGACTGCACAGCCCTGATTAAGACACTTTCCAAATGTGACATCATCTGTGGAAAAAAAAACAAAACTTTGACTCCCATCATAATCAAACAGAACTTGCTGGTGAAAAACACCAAATGAAACGAAAAGACTGCAATATGTGACCTGAAATGCTCCTGTGTTGGTGTTTAATTTTAAACTCTAGCAGCTCACATTTCACTTTCCACCTTTGTGTGCCAAGAGAGAGATGCTGAACTTGTCCCTGCAATCTAAGGGAGAACATTTCTGGTCACGTGCTTTGGTTCATTAAGGTGAACGACTCACACCTCAGCGTTACTGAGCCTGAGAATAAAAGAACTTGAACAATAGCCAGATAATTATTTGGCACATTGTTTGTGATAACTTTGAGCTATGACTCCATTTTTTCCACATGCGACACGGATAAATAGTGTGATGATGGCTTATCACTGACTCAGAGCCAAGTGCATTCTGTGACTGGAACTGCTGTACATGTCAAAGCACGTCTCCGACCTGAGATTATAGTTGAACCAAAAAAAAGAAAGAAAAAAAATCATGCACAGATATAGTGGAAAAAAACAACTTGTTTGAATTTACAGTAAAAACAGAAAGTAAAAAGATTAATATCAAGAGATAAAATTCTAACATAAATTCAGGTACTACTTATTGTACACCAAACAAAAAAAAGCCAGGAAGTTTAGTTTCAGTATGAACTGTTGCAGAGAGGTGTTAATCAAACGTTATAGTCATTTTGGAACCATTATACTGACAGGTTCTTCTAATATTTACTCTAACATCACAGATTTAAATAAGTTAGTGTATATAATGTGTCCTTTCCAGCATAAACAGGCTATAGAAATTACTTAATGTTACCAAGAAAGACATTCAGACAGATGTTCAATATTAACAGCACAGGAAGCAGGAAGTGTGACACACTTATACAATATACACAAACTACAGCCCCATAAGTGACTTAAATCAACACCTGAGACTGAATAAATAAAACGAGTATTATAATGTAATCTTTACAGCTGTAGTCGTAATTGAACTGCCATTGTCCTTGATTATATTTGACAGAACATACAGTTCCTGGTACTGTTTGCTTTGCAGTGCTGATGCAGACACTTGGATGACTCATCCCTCAGTCGATCAACTGAAAATTAATCCTTGGCACTAAATTACGCAGCAGGGTTTCAACAAACTACAATAAGCTCCTTGTCATCCATAAAAGTTGTATATTGATGGATACTACATACTTGTCATCCATAAAAGTTGTATATTGATGAATACTACATACTTGTCATCCATGAAAGTTGCATATTGATAAAAACTATTACATATTTTCATATTTAGACTTTTTGCTGGTATAAAATCTCCTCCTCACTTACTCTTTTTTGCTTTTATAGCATCTCCATTTTGCTGTTCTGTCACCTGCACCAAAACAAACTGCTTGAACATACAAACTTGAAATAAAATCTGATAACGACATAGTATGTGCAGCATTCTGCAAAAGCACTTTTACCTTTAAGATCATAAATACTTTCATTTAAATAAAAATCTAAAATGCAGAACTTTTACTTGAAGTCAGATACTTTCATATTGTGGCATTGATACTTTCGCATTAATTAGAAGTAGACATATACAGTATGATGTCAGTACTTCTTTCAGCACTGTTGCTTCATAGCATCGTTTATCTGACAAACATCAGATTAGAGATCAGTAATCAGGGATAGGTATACAGTTATGTTAGTGGAGCAGAACGTTCTCTTCATGAGAACAGGTACAACGACTGAACAGGAAGTGACCCATTGTTAACAGGTGAGTGGGCAGCTGTCATCATCAGACAGGTAGCCAGGTTAAGGAGTGGCTCCGGCTGCTGGCGTCACAGCTTGTAAGTGAATAATACCTGCAGGCATTTCCGCTAAGCCTTCGGCCCACTCACAACAAGGCGTGGGAGGTGGGAGGAGTCAACCTACTCACTGCAAGAATCATGGGGGAGACTAACCACTCTAGTGTCACACCGGAAACCGATAAGAGAAAATTTTCCAAAACGCACTCATGCTTTAAATTCCGGGTTTTTCCACTCTTGTCCAAGCTGTAAAAGTTGGACAAATTAACATCTTCAGAGAGTACTGAGCTTGTCATGAGCTTTTTTTTGTTTTGTAATGATTTAGGGATTTTTTTTTTGCTGAGTTAAACACTGATTGATTTCAAATATAGACCAAATGCTGCAACTGCTGAAAGTAATTTGAACAAACAAAAGAGGACTTAAGGATGATGCCTGTTCAGATGAAATGTAATTCTTTGAAAGAGTAAAAGAGTGTTCGGAGGGGGATCTACTCTATCTTGTGATTTCAGGAATAGAAACCAGCAGGGGAGGAGAGGTGCTAAAGCCAGAGATACTCTCAAACCGCCATGTGTTTTCAATCTCAGTCCTTTGGCTCCCTCCACTCTCTGCTTCCAAATTCTCCAGAAAATAATCCTTCTGTGTTTTTTCCGCGGATTGCTGGAAATGACCTAACTACTGCCAGGAAGAGGAATGTGAAGCATTCCCTGGAGCTGTTCGTGACGTCAGAGCGCTGAGGAGGCCCCTGTGCTTCCGCCAGCTTGGATATTCCAGAGCACACTCAACCCAAACTCCCAACAGCTGGAGTCAACTGCTGCCTTGCTCCAACTCCAAAACAATCTAAAAAAAATACACCCCCACCTCCCACCACCTCCTATCCTTTTTGTTCTGTATGAGAGAAACTGTTCTTCACATCTGGGTCTTTGCTGCTTACCATTGTGTGCTTATAACAGCACATTTTTATATTTAAAATCTGACATACTTGTGTTTGATTGTGATTTAAACAAGACATGTACGGTTATATTTAAAAAGGAGTTTTTGCATGTTTGATTAATATACTTGTGTATCATCCTGTCTGTGGGCAAAACAGGTGACAATACTTAAAAAAGTGTCATGTGTTGCATCCTCTCACCATGGTGGATAAATGTGGATGATATCTCCCGGTGCAGGGATCAGCTGGGCTGCAGTCTCTCTGCTGAATAACACCAGCACATTATGAGTTCTCTCCTCAGAGCTGGGGTTACTGTGTTGGTGGTCACCTCTGAGGGGCTGGTGGTGCTCACAGTGTGCCAGCTGCATTCTGCACTCCTCCTGAACCTCCAGCACCTCCAGCACCAGTACACCAGGCCTGTCCACTGGAGAGCAGAACAACAACGACACAGATACTGATTGTGTGTGTGTGTGTGTTTCAGTATGCATGCCTTTGTGTGTCCGCGTACAGAGTGTACTCACTCTCTCACAGACTCTTTCTCTCTGTGGGACTCATTATGCCTTATGAGAGTAATTCACTTTTAGCATCAGAACAATTCACACTGCATAGCTGTAAAAGCTGTTACTGACTGAGGTTGAGTTGGATCTGAAAGCAGTGAATCCCTCTGGGTGAGTGTGCAAATGTTTGGAATTTTACCATGGCACTGACTGTGGTTTTGGCCTGAACAATAAACAGACAAAGATAATTGAGAGGAGCAAATCAAGACAATGCCCCACAGCTATAAATCAAACTGAGATAAGAGAGCAACTTGGCTGTGCGTGAAATTATGTGTGTAAAGTTTATTGGACTAAATTGTAAAAACTGCAGCAAGAGAGCACACAGTCAATACAGCGTCTGTACATTAACGATCCCTAAAAGAGGCCAAAGGGAGGATTTAAAATCATAAAAGTAAGCCGTATCTGAGGGATCACCGAAGGGCTATTACATGGTAACATGCATTTGTCTAAACATGAATGATAAGTGCGTCATTTGTGCTTTTACATCTCAGATAACAAAATAAACACCATAACCACCAACAGTATGCTAAAAATTAAGACAGTGCTCAATCTGACAAGTCTTCTGCAAAGTATTATGTCAGGAAGTAAGTTAAGGTCGCATGTGCAAGTGCACTTTCATCACACGCCAAAAGTATTAAATCGCAGATAAACAAACCATGATCTAGTCTGTTGACAGTGTAATCACTGGCAACAAATAAAGACAAACATATAAAGTCTTATTCTGTGCTAAATTATGTGTGTTATGTTTAAAAAATGAGAACCATCAGACTCAAATGATTTGAAAGATCTCCAGAAGCAGGTGTCTTCAATGCAAAAACAACAAAATATTGATTAGGCTTGAAAAGAGTAGAACTAAATGCTTTAACCCTGCATTTAACTCTTAACATATCACGCCAATCAAACCATCAACTGACCACAGAGTTGGATCAGGTGGGTGGTTTCTTTTTCCACAATCAACTGTCGGCTTTAAACCACTGTTCACGTCCTATTATAAAGAGACACTAAACAATGGAGAACACCGGTGGTTTGGTAAACCACGGAAAGGAAAAAAGATGCAAAAAAAAAGGCCTAAGCAGGCAGTTTCCTGTCACCTACATATTAAGTTCACAGTTCAGAGCTAAAGTGATCAACGTACAGCAAGTGTGGCCTCTCCGTACAATCACGTAAAAAAAGAAAAAAAAAAAAGATTGATGCCTGCTTAGAGGTTTTATCTCACTCATAAAGTTCATTAGTAAATGTGAAAGATGATTACAAGCTGAATGTGTTTGCATATCTTGGGT
>JAPZDZ010000004.1:14170461-14187667 GCA_029783805.1 Acanthurus tennentii | reverse complement strand
TTTCCTCCTGATATGAAAACTCATCATTGTTGGAAATCCGGCCGATGATGGTGGTGTCATCCGCAAACTTCACAATAATATCGATGCATTAACCATTAAGCAGCATTTTGAACTTGTTATGTAGATCCTGAAGCTTGTTGTTATTTATTTGCATGTAAAATATAAATCTGTTGAGAAATATAGCTGTAAAACAAAAATAGCGGAATTAAAATTTACCTTTAAGTTGTACTGGAATAAAAGTAATTTAGCAATAATTAAAATGTTCTAGTAGCACTTCAAACTTGCTCCTCAGTGCAATACTTGAGGTAATGCAGAAGTGATTTTTTTGTTGTGATTCAATATAAATACCACACCTAATATATGACTGAGTTTTAAATATTATGTATAGTTTCAGTTTTAACTACCCAACAATAGGTCATGTACTTTATATTGGCTAAACCTCAACCAGGCACAATACTAAAATGCTTCTTAGAAAAGATCAGTTTGCAGCAGACACTTTTGTACTTAAATAAAACAGTAGTCATTGTATCATTGCTGTATTTATACTTCTACCAAAGTAAAAAATTAGTTCTTCCACTAAAATTGCCTTCTAGTATGGGACATTACCAACATATGGAAACAGGTACCATAAAGTAATACTGACTGTGATACTGCCTACAAAATTGATAGATCAGTGTAATTTAGTTCTTACTGCTGTAGGAGTGACATGACAACACTCCCATGGACTCAAAACGTAATTTTATTACAGCAAATCCATCTGAATCTCAACATCTTTCAAATAGCAGGTTATACATACAAAAAGCTCACTTAACATACTTGTTTTTTTATTAAATATGTAAAAAGCAGGTCAAGTTATTCACAAATAAAATGCAAACATGCAACACGTTTTTTGGGGAATGCATAATGAGTGGGACATGAAAAAAACATTTACCATTCATTAATTATTGACAGTACATGTTTACATTCCTTTTCATTTACACAATAATATATGACTAAAGCATTGTGGTGCACTGCCCAGTTCAATATTAGTAAATGCAATATTAAGAAAGGGTATACAATGTAGTACTTATTGGAATATAGCATGGCAAATTACTCAGTGAACCGACTCATCTCCCTAAGACCTGTGGTTTAAAATAAAACCTCTGAAATGTGAACAGACCAGTTCTAGCTGAGATTTAAAACTTAAAATGCTGCATCATAATAAGACTAGTCCACAATAATGATTATTCCTTCCCTACGATTATGGCATACCAAGTAAACTAGATCACCAAAGCACCGTGTATGGTGTGAATAACACATTGTTGAGCACACTGATTATCGGAAATCTTGCAATTTGTGAGGATGTCAAACAGTCAAAAGTTGGCATTATACTACATTTTATTCACAATTCACTGAATGTATTGTCCTCCTTCATGAGGATGCAATGCAGAATCTTGCACTATTTCTAAGGCTTATTAATAATAATAAATATGGTGAGGGTCTATGGACAGATTGTCCAGTACAGAGTCAAATGTCAGTGCAACATATGAAAGGAGGTTAAATAAGAGCTACTACGAGCCCTTTCAGGGCTTTGCTTATTGCATTCTTGTGATTAATATTGTTGATATGCAAAATAAAAACAAAATAAAAGGAAATAAAGGACAGAAGCTAGGAAATTAACACTTGCACTGACAGATAAAAGTTACCTGTCTAAACTTCAGCATTTCATCACATCTACTGTAGGCTTTGACCTTCCACTCACACAGTCCTCAGAAACTTCTGTGATGGTCTGAGCTCGTCTGCCACAGCAGTTCACCAAAAGTCACAAAAAACATCGAACAGTGAGCAGAGGGATACAAAAAATAAAAACTGTGTTGGTGCTTCTATTCAGGAGGTTGCTTCATGTGCTCAGTCTTGGAGAGGACAAAAAATAAACCATGAGGAAAAATTAAAATCCTTTAACAGTTCTCACATATTAAAAAGAAGGGCGTGACTGCGGTGAGGGATGATGGCAGTCAGTATTCATCCTGCTCCTCCTGCTGATCATCTGGTGCCTCCTCGTGAGCTTGCTGGTCCACTTCCTGCCCGTCACCCTCAGCAAGCTCTGCTCCTTCCTAAATAAAAAAGGGGGGCATAAACAGTTTAATACTAGTGCTCCAAGGCACAAGCACATGTGATTACACACAAAGGCTGCGTTCTTGTCTGTTTTAACCACACGATAACTTCCACATGACTTTACCACCAGGAAAAATAGCACATTTTACTGGTGTATGCTGCTGAAACTTATTAAGTCATGATTAATACTGCCTCCAAATATTCAGAGCCTTGATCAGATCGATCTGGGGTCACATACTGACCTGTTCGTCTGAAGCGTAAAGGACCTCCATTAGCTTGTCGACAAAAGAGGCATTTTCTTCACTGTGCTCCTGGCACAGCAGCTCCACCTCTCGCAGCTTGCTAAAGTAGTAGTCCCGCTCCTTCTCCACTCCTTCCAGTGCCAATTTTAGTGTGTTCACCTTGTAAAATAAAATTCACCAAATTATTTTAAGCATCAATATCTAAACACTCAAAACTGTCGATTTTTGTTAAGAACAACACAAGTAGTCCAAAGTGCACCGATCACATGCGACTCTAAGTCCAGCATAAGCTGCTTAATTGATTGTTCTATTGACTAAAAGTTAATCTTTACTAAATCATTATTTAGATAATCTATTGATCTGTTACTTCATCTGTCAAGTTAAACTACCATACATGTTCTGGTTTCAGCTGAAGAAATATAGCTTCTCTTCATTATAAATTCAGTACATAAGTTTTTTTTTGCTGGTCACTGGTCACACTACATAAGCTCCAGCTCACTTCCAGCCAAAATGAGCTGCTGCATTTGCAGAAACATGCTGGATGGAAACAAGATGAAACAGTTTTATTTTACTTATTTATATCTTTTTCATCTAAAAGTCTTACAGCATCTTTCTTCAACACTATTCTTTTTGCAAAACCTGGCCAAGCTCTGTCATCTTGCAAAGAAACTAACAGTGACTGAGTTTCAAATTTTGCCACAAATTTTGAGTTCTGGATTTTTTAGGGCACAAACTTTCTCTTTCTGAAGCCTTCAACATGAATTTTATTAATGAGCAAAGATAGCGCCAATACACCATTTCTGACAGGGATACGATATATTTACATTCCATTTCTTTCCCCCTTTAAATTCCACAAGTAGAGAAACAGCAGTCACAGAAACACCAAACAGTTAAACAATTAATTGATGGTTGTTGGTTGTTTACTTGCTTGCACCAGCTGTGTCCCTGAGGATCAAGTGCTGCGCTTTCAAAGATCTCAAATGCAGAAATAGAAAATACAGAAATGTGCTATAAAGCTTCTAAAGTTGATATATATTAGATCAAGATTAGATCAAGATCTTGCATCTGGGTCAAGATGGTTATAGTAAGTCTTTGGTATAAGAGATTAAAAAACTGGCCACAGAAAAATGTACATATGTGTTTACAATTAAACATTTCATTTAATTCAAAAACATGAACACGGTGTTCAAAAATCTTTTTCCTAATTTAGTTCCATCAAATCTGCCATCTGGCCACAAAAACCATTAGTCCATTAGAACAATTGAAACCATTGTCTCAGTCAACAAAACAAGACAAGCAAAATGAAAAATATACTCTGGTTCCAGCTTTTTTGTTCTACATGATGTTAAGCTGAACGTCCTAGTTTTTTAGGCAGCTGCTTGAATTAAACAGCGAACGAGCAATCACGATAATCATGAGCTTAATGACACTGAAATTGGCACTCTCACCATTTTCGAACACTCTAATAAATGATTATTTGAAAAAAATAACTGGGTGATTAAATGATCATTGAAATGTTGCAGCTCTACTGCCATTATTGCGGTTTTGAAGCACCGTGAAAAAAAAAAACCAACAACAAAAAGGAGTGAATGGTTTGACTGTTTGATCGTCAAAACTTTCTCATGCCAAATTGCCAGAGTTGGGCTTTTCATGAACACACCTGCTCAGTAAGATGTGTGACCTGTGCCTCTAGCTCTTTCTCTCCTTTGGCAGGAGTTGATGGGACAGGAATCTTTTTGGCTGACGAGGGTCTGGATGTCGGTGTTGAGGACTTGGGGGTTGTAGAGCTCGACCTTGACGCTCCTATGACAGACAAAGGGTTTATTACTCAAAGGTGGATGACTGACAATGTAATAGTGACTCTTTTACTCTTTTTAGGAAAACACAAAGGTTCTCTGTCTTCTAAACTTGGAAGTTACGAGATAATAATCACAGGAGTTTATGATGAGAAGATAAATGTTCTCAAGTCTCACCAGGTACCAAGGGCTGCGTAAATTATTTGGAAAACGTGCTACAGTTTCTGTATGTTTCAAAAACGTATTCTCAACTGAAAAAAAAAAAAGAAAAGGAAAAGAAAAAGTGCGGGTTCTAGCATAATTAACAAATGAGGCTTACCGGCGGTGGGGGAGCTAGCTGCATGGTGGGACTTCTTTGGCAGGTTGAAGATCTGCTCACCAGGATCAGGTGGTGGAATCGCATCCTGACCCTGCCTGGCTGCGACTGGGTCATACTCTTTACCATCATAATTTGCGTCAAAGAACTTCTTAAACCACTGAATGAAATCAAGATTGTCCTGAAATCTGCCTTTGACCAGTTTCTCCACAGGAATAATCTGAATTGAGGACGAGAGAAAGAGTAAAGATATCAAAATATAAATCTGTGAAGTTTCCTCAACACACATAGAGTGTGGACTTCGGATACCTTGAGCAGGATTAAAGCAAATTTGGGAAGCTCACCTTGTCCACGTTCATTCTTTTGAAGGATGCTTGCAACAGTTTGAAATTGTGAATGTACTCGTGCTCCAGCTTAGCTTGAAACTTAACCTTTTTAAGACTGATGCAGCCAGGAAAGAGCAGATCCATGAACTGGCAATATGCAGCTCCTAAAGAAGAAATAAGACGTTTGTTAAGTGAAATCAAAAGACTAAAATAAAAAATAAAGGCCAGGATTCATCCAACTGGCCTTTGATTAACTAAAATGCACTTGATCAAAAGGGGGGGAAAACAAAACAAAACCAAAAGCCTTTCTGGGTCCATATTATTGCCACACTGCCCCTGTTTCCTTAAAAAGAAAACTATTAATTTGCATTCTCAGTGACATGGCTAATATTAACTTAGACCTTTATCCAACTGCAAAAGAGGGCACCAGCTCCACCTGGCATTGGGTCAGCTATCAGATAAAACTCACGTTAACCCAATTAGCAGGCATAACAAGTAATTTACATGAAACAAGTAGGCTTAACTTAAAAAAGGAGGAGGCATGGGTGTGTGTTTCTGTAGGTAGAGTAACTGAAATTGGATTACTTGGTCACAGCGGGAGAGCATTGCAGGCTTCAAGTTTATTTATAGCCACCTCTCTGCCAGGGAGAGGTGAACATGTTTCCACAGGTTAGTTTAACTGCCAGTCTACACAGAAATGATTCGAACCCTGCGCTTCCCGGACGAAGATTTAATCTCTAAAACCCCATTCCCATCTCAAACAGCCTCTCTGACACAGGCAGAGGAAAGAGAGTGAGGTGAATAGAGGGAAAGTGTTTCATTCTTTTCTTACCTGATGAGAGTTGCTCCACTTTTGTATAGTTTAGGCAGAGAATATCATTAACCCAGGCAGTGATGTCATGCCTGCTCATAGTCTCCTGGGTTATTGAGGTAGAATATACGTTGACCGCCATCCCCCAACTGCAAAGAAAATAACAACACTTAAAAAAACAAAAGAAAAGCATCCAGAAAAAAATTTACCATTTCTTTCTGCCAAGAGATAGTTTCTTTCTTGCACTGTTTTAAATTTTTTTTTTTCAGACAATGATAAACAAGAAATATTGCAGCCTTTTGCTGTGCATCTTAAATCAACCACATAATTCACAACACAAGACACTGAGGAGTTAAAAAAAATGAAAGCAACACTGCATCAAGCTTTACATCATTACGCAATTTTTTGGATTTATACATATGGTTAGATTAATATGTCAAATATCAATACGTAAAAATGTACAAACAGCCCCTAACAACAACAAACCCCCTGCTACTGCAGGTCACTTGTACTAGTGTCCATTCTTAACACTGTGGATGTACCCCATCATTTTGATTGTGTCCCCTGAATGCAGGGTACACACTGTCGAGGTGAGGCAGAAAGTATCATAAAGTAGTCAGAGCTCCAGTAAGTAAGTAATTAATTTTAGAGAGATAGGATTGGACAAGCAGACTGAATTAGACATGTATCGATGGCCATTTTATGTGTGAACAAAACTGTCTGAGTAAATAACATTATCATGAAAAATGCTTAATTAGTTACTTCTATGTACGGCTACAATAACTTGTATATGTAATGGATTAATGGAACGATTATTTGTGATTTATCATTCATGTTTTGTCTATCTCAGTCAGAGAAAGACCACCATGACCTCTGTGTTGCTAATTTGGGCGGTAGTTCTTTCAAAAACATTTTCAGTACATTCAAATAATTTTCTGCATTTTTGGCATAAGAGATTGATTTTAAGCATATCTACACCTCAGACCACAAATCTTCTTTGTTTTAGGGAGTATGGACTATACAGACATATGAAGCAATACACCTTCGCTTTAATAAAATTTCGATTGTAGCAGACTCCTCTTTGAAATCGTGCTAAGGATACCGTAATTTGATAAACTACATTATACAAAGTCACCGCAGTTAAGTTAGATTAGAAAGATGTTGCACGTTTACCTGCCTACAAAATAAGGGCTTCTGGGGCCCCAGGGCACCTGCCCTACTTGCAGTAAGGATACTTAGGCCTAAAGCATATACTGAAGGCATACCACATGCCAAAAAATTCATCAAAGAAGCAAAGTTTGATCCTTAAACTACAGATTAAAAAGTTACACAGCACGACTTCAACATAGTGGCAAACTGCTTACAATTTTGTTTACTAACTCCGTGAGTGATAATCGTAATACTGGAAGGTGTTCCTTACTAGTGTTTTCCGCACACTGAGTACACGTAAACAGCCAGGCCATGTACACTGTATAAAAGCCTACCCAGGTGTATGTATATACCAATTTTTAACATAATATCAATGTAATTGGTTGTGCTAAGGAAATTTAACTACTATGTTCTGCAGATGCAAAACTTTGTACCAGTTTGCCTGTCAAAATATGAGAGACTTCCTTTTTAACTGGAATGCAAACGCAGGTTATGGTTGCAGAAGTCAGTCCAATTAGTAACCGACTGGATCATGTACACTACTGTATGGACATGTTAGCATATATATGATAAAGTGGCACTCTAATATTAATTTTGAACATTGAGCAAGTGTGCAATAAATTTTAATTATTCTGCAGAAATGAATAACATTGCATTTCTACTTCATGGCACTGTATTGATAGGGGATAGCAAGGTAGCTGCATTAAAACACCCCTCTTATTGGGTTATTGGTAGAGACTGATATGCTGTTATATCATGCTAAATCATCACCATCAGCTCAACTCAGCTTGTTAACAAACCAACACTCGGGTATGCAGAGTGATCTTAACCTTTTAGCATGAACATGAAGCTATCACAGAGCTGCAGGAGCAGAGGCTTGGTGGACTGATTCTCTGGGAAGGAAGGACGGAAACTGGGCCAGCCGATCTCATGTCAACAAAGCGGATGTATGAGCTGCTAGCATGCTTTGTTAGCCGGGCACGGATAGCCAGCCGACACCAGGGCTGGGCTGATGCCGGGATTTCAACAGGGAAAAGTGGGCTTGTGTTGTAGCTCCTGAGGTGTTGTACATTAAACCATCATCCCAATCACACGTATATTGTGATATTGTGGATAAATGGGTCTGGTAGTTGCGAGGTGTCATATCTCGATGGGAATATTCTAGCAGCAGGGGCGGCTGTCTGTGGTTTCAGTCATTTGACAAGCTGGACCTTTTCGATCCACTCCCCCAAAATTTGTCCTCTACAACCACGCACCAAAGCGCTTGACAACAGATAAACTGGTGTCAGTAACAATATGTGTGACGCTGACGATATATACCAGTCAAAAAAGGTGGTTTAAGCTAACTAATAGCGATTTACGCCATGGTCTCGCACACATTCACAGCTAACATGACAGGACACTCAGAGACAACAGGGAAAAAAGCGGATGGGTGCAAAGCAAAACCAACACACGACGAGGAGGTGGATTAGGCCAGAATGCAGGTTTATGTCTGCAGCAGTGACTGTCTCTTTATTATTGTCAT
The DNA here is from genome assembly GCA_029783805.1 of Acanthurus tennentii. Classification (NCBI taxonomy): domain Eukaryota; kingdom Metazoa; phylum Chordata; class Actinopteri; order Acanthuriformes; family Acanthuridae; genus Acanthurus; species Acanthurus tennentii. The sequence goes on along the minus strand of JAPZDZ010000004.1, from coordinate 14,179,408 downwards.
TTATTTTCACATAAAATCCGATGCGACGTTACACTGATTTACCTGTAGGCGCGCTCTCCCCGCACTGTATTTTTCCTATAAGGAATGATGTTGGATCCGTTGTCCTGGACGATGTCGTTGTTATTCTCTCCATTTGGGGAAAGGGCTTGGGTGGGACCGGGCATTTGGGTCTCTAAAATGTTGAACAGATACTCTGTTCTCTCTCTGGCCGGGAAAAAAAACAACAGGAACGATGCAAATGCTAAGAAAGTGCCGCACCTCCGGGTGTCTTTCCTTCTGTCTGCTTATTCTTCACAAATCTCTGCCCTAATGACGTTGCTGCACCCTATACCACGTGACTGATGGGGTTGGCTGCCTATTCCTTATGGTGGGCTATTTCAGTACACCAAATTACATTGATTACTTGTGTGTGCTAAAAAGCATGATTACCGGGTAGATCAATGCTTAATGCTTCTCGCTTTTGAGATGCAGATCAGCTTAGCGACAGCGTGTCCACTCGTTTTATTCTCAGAGACAATACCCAATCAACTGCAATGTATGGATTGACTAAAAAAAAGGAAAATGCAGCCTACCCAGCTTCACTTTAAAAATGATAACTGGATAGTTTCGAGGCACGACAACATGAAACAGGTGGGGGTAAAAAGAACAAATATAAAGCAGGCAGATCCTACAGGCTTAAAGAAGAAAACCCGATGGCAACAAATAGCACAAGGAAGTGTAGTAAAAATGTTTTGATTACTAACCACATGAATAAATCAATTTGAGTATCACCATAAAAGCACATCAGTTAAATGGCTCTGACTGTACATTACTTACATGTTTTAGGGCTGTGAAGAAGATGCAATGATCAACTGATTACTCGATTAATCATTGATCAACTGAAAGAAACTTCATCAGCTACAATTCTTATAATCCTTTTATTCCTATTATTCGTGTTAAGCCTTAGTTAGCTTTGTTAGTATGAGAAAGGCCATTTTCCCTGATTCTGCCTCTGTCTGTGTGTATTTGTTGTTGCTGTATATACATTTGAGTGATAGGCATGCTCTGAAGCTATTACATATTTGTTATTATTATATTATATATTATTACACTTTATATTTGTATAAAAAAGAAAAGGTCAAACTGAAAAAATTATTTGCTTGTCAGTGTTGTTTAACTTTAATTAGCACCAATATAGAGTACCAGTTAGTGTGCATTCAGTGAACTGTGGCCGTTTTAGTTAATTCAGAGATTACACAAGTTTTTTCCCCTTTATCAAACAGACTGGTGGAAAAATAAATTTCAGTTGACTTCTGTTTACAAGGCCCATATCTTAGATGTTGTGATTTGTCTGACTAACATTCAAAACAAAAATATATTCAATTCCCTATCATAAAAAATTACAAAAAAAAAAACTTTTGAGAAATCTAAACCAGTAAATTCTACTTTTTTGATAAATTACTTATATAATGACTTGATTATCAAAATGGTGATGATTATCAGATTTATTTTCTAGGGACCAGGGAATTGGTTCATCAACTTATCATTTGGCATTAAAATGTGTTTGAATTTACAAATATCCAATTGTGTCATCCCAAAGCATCTCTTTTCAGACATACCCAAGTATCCTTTTTCAGACATACGGTGTTGTGTTTAGAATCTGAACAATGCAGTCTTGTGGTTGCTAAGCTATCTCCTTTCTGTGTTGTCACATCTTGTGTCTTTAATTTGTAAAACCCTGCTCTTGTTTTGTGCTGTACAATCTGCTCAGCAACCGCTCTGAATTCGTCATAGAAAACTATGCTGTTTAATTCAAGTCTTGTGCTACTTTTGGAATTCTCAGCTACAACATAAAAAATATTAAACTGGGAGCTTTACAGTGTATCAAAATGTCCCATAAATCCTAACACCCCTAATATCAAAGTACCTGTACAGTGCCACTTCTCCTAAGCTATTATAAACATGGTTAGTAATCAAAGATAAGAGGCTACTGTATGAAGACAAGCAGGTCACCATATTTAACAAGCATGATGGACACATGAACAACTCTACAACAGAACTACACCCCACAATGAGCTAATACAACATAGCTAAAATATTTTATGCAGGAATTTTATGTAAGAAGTAAGCCCAGCAATTCACAAGGCCTCTAACTTCAGTAATGTAGCTTTACCCCTACCTGACAGCATTTCTGTGATTCTGTGAAGTTGTTTCACTGCCTTAATTTTTTCCTGCTGTTTTTTTCTATTATTATTAGTGTCCAAATGTACTCATTCATGTGAAGTTTTATTGCTTTGTTTGAAAGGCTTCATTTGCCCTAATGGCAGTCTGTCTCTCTCTCATGGCACTCTTTTGGCAGAAATCAATACAACAATCAATCAAGCACTGCCATCAGTCCAAAGGTCAGCTCACATTTTGAAGATAATGCAGTTTATCTTCTGGGATTCTTGGGTCAAGATGACCACAACAAGTTGTCATGCTAATGTCAGTCGGGTCATGTTTTTTAGCTTCTTTGCCTCTGGTACAAGTTTATCAGAGCCCTGCCACAGTGAGAAGGAAACATCTTTTTGAACCCTTTATCAGGGCTCATCAATGAAAATGTGTTCTACCAGAGTACAACTCTACCCATAACAGTTACTTTTTCTGTCAAAATGGAAGATCATAGAAATCAGTTAAAATTGGGCTAGGGATATAAAATATTCACACCACTCTCAGTCACCATCTGGGTGCTAGATAAAAACAGTTCCTCTAGTGCCACCATCAGGCCAAAGCTGAGGTCACCTTTTGCCTCCAAGTTCAGAACTTTTACACAGAGCCTAAAGACAGACTATAAATTTACCTTTGTAAAATCTGAAAATGCTAAATATCTAACAAATGAAGTTTGATCATTTTAACCAGTAATAATAACCATCTCCTTGCACCAGTTGATTCAATTTTCACAACACTTTGCCTGTTAGAGTTATTGAAGAGGCTTTTAGGTGTCCATATGAATAGATGAACTAGATGAGGTCACCCTTTGTTAAACAACACAAGAATTACAATAAAGCACTGCTTTGAAAAGATTACAACACATGTTCCATATTTCGACAGTGTTTCACTGTGATATTAGGGTATTATTTACATCATCACTCTCATTCATTCAGCTTAAACTAATCACACTGGTGCTTTTAAAAGTCACATGTCAGTAAATCGGATGTATGTGCCACAGATTCCACATCTTACTATGACAACGTCCCCTTGAACTGCACCAAAGCTACTCTTTAAGGTATTTTAGAAATATTAAAAAATGTATAAGAAATAAATCAAGGCAGTGACATAGATGCAAGCTATCCATCTGTCTCTAGCCATCCCTGTACAGAATCCTCAAAGTATTCTCTTGTATGTACACAAATTCCTGCATATCCAAGCACATTCATTAAATGAGCCAAATGTGGAAACTAGAAATGTCTCCAAGTAACAGAAAGCATGCAATGCTACTTCTCTACTACAGTAATGCTTGAGGCCTTTATGACTGGAAAGTGACAACTGCAGCATATTTGTCTCCTCATAATCCCACAACAGCAAACACCAAGGTCAACTTTTTAACTAAAGCAAACAGTGAAAACTGTGACAATATGAAACTTCAAGGGAAGCAGGAATAAATGGGAAACTGTGCTTGTTCACATGGACAGCTACTGCATCCCCCGACACTATGCAGCTTGGGTGACAAAGCTATCGCCAGGCTGTCACTGAAACGGACTTGGCACTTCCCAGTCTGACAGGCCTTTGAGTGTCATCACAGAGACTAAGCATGCATGTCATGTCTAAAATAAATGAGCCAAAGAATAAGATAAATAAAAATTGTATCAGGCTAAAAAAAAAAAAGACAGACAAGTGGCCTTTGGGCACATTTCTGTTTTTCGCCTTCACCTGAAGAAGAGTTGTCCTCCTTGGGGCTGTTAAGAATCTAGCATTTGTGTCCAAAAATGAAAAATCAAACACATATCTGCAGTTACATTGCAACAAATCAGCAACAAAAGCACATAATTTTTGAGCATCTCATCAACAACATACTGAAGAAAATAACTGATCTGCGGAAGCTGTCTGTCCATGTACTACCCCAATTCTGTAATAGTGCAGAGGCTGTGTAAAAAGCAAAAAAAAAACAAAAACAGAATGCAATGTAAATCATTCTTAATCTAGATTTAGCTAAATAAAGTAAAATGGCAATATATTTAATGTTCAAACTGATAAACATGATTAATTTTTGTAAATATTCACTCATTTTGACGCCAGCAACATGTTCATAAAAGTTGGGAAAGGACACATGCTCATTGCCACTGTGTTATATTATGTTTTTCTTTCAACAATGCTCAGTAAGCATTTGGGAATTAAGCACAATGAAAGTGAAATTCCTTCTTATACTGGATAAACCTTAGGTTGCTTAACAGTTCAGGGTTTCAGTTGTGTTTTGCACTTTCTAATGTGCCCCACATTTCAGTGGGAGACAGGTCTGGACCACAGGCAGACCAGTCTACTACCTGCACTCTTTTACTGAGAAGGCATGATGTTTTGACATGCACAGAATGGGGCTTGGCTTTGTCTTACTGGAACAAGCAGAGATGTCCCTGTAAAAACGTCATTTTCACTGCAGCATTTGCTGCTTCAAAGTGTACTTGTTCATTTAGGCATTGATGGTGCCTTCACAGATATGCAAGTTACCCTCGACATGGATACTAATATACCCCCATGCCGTCACAGATGATGACCGTTGAACTTTGTGCTAGTAAGAGTCTGAATGGTCCTTTTGTTCTTAAGCCCAGAGGACATGGCATCCATGAATTCTAAAAACAAATTTAGGTGTGAACTTATCAGACCACAGCACACACATCTGCTTTGCATCAATCTATCTCAGGTGAGTTCAGGCCCAGAGAAGTCACAGCATTTCTGGGTGTTGTCAATCTATGACTTTCACTTTGCATTGTAGAGTATTAACTGAATTTGTAGAAGCAGTGATACTATAAGTAATGTTTTTTTCTGAAACTACTGAACTCCTTGCCCACATACTTTTTTCACAAAGAAGGAAACCTCACCCTGTCCTTGCTAGTCGACAACTGACCCTTCTAAGGATACACCTTTAACACCAGATCATGGTGCTATTACCTGTGACAAAAGAACCTGTTCACTTGCGGAATGTTCCAAACAGGTGTTTTCTCAGCATTCCACAACTATTCCAGGCTTTTGTTGCACCTGTCTAAACCTGTTTGAAAAGTATTACTGGCTTTACAATCAAAATGAGTGTATCTTTAGAAAAAAACCTTAAGTCAATGAGTTTGAACAATAAATATTTTGTCTTTTAACTGTGTTTAATTTATATATCATTGTATTTAATCACTGTATTTTTAAAATTTCTTTATTTACAAATCATTGAAACTTTATGGAACATGATTTTATCAACGCAGTCTCAGACCAAAACCAGCTCAGCACTGTAGTTTCTGGTACCACCAAGGTCCATTTTAAAGCATATTAAATGCATTGCCAAAAAAAAGCTGCACTCTGTTGCAGCAAAAGTTGACTCAGGTTCAACTGCTTTGCCAGACAACCCCTGAGTCTGAAATGAATGAGGATGCCGCATATTTATACGCAGTGCTGATGTCTGTCTCAACATGGCTTTTTAGTGTTTTTAAGGCTTTTAAGCTATGAAAATATACAATAGACCTACAGGCAGGGGTTAAGAATGAAAAAAACTACGTCAGCCAAATCAAGTGTCAAATCCAGTGCTGTAATTCTGTAGAACAGTGATCTCAATACATATCTACAGCTTGAATGAATGATATGTTAGTTGGTTAATTGAGTGGAGTAATTGCAGCCAGGTAGCTTTGAATCAGGTAGGTAACAGTCCAAAAATATATAAAATGCAAGCTTGGTAAACTAGCTACAATAGCTCCCTTTGCTTACCTTTATGTTCATGAAGCTTGCTCTCAATTATGTTAGGGTGGGATAGCATGTTAGTAATGGACAGCTCAAGGATGCTTTACAGTCTCTGCTGCAAGTTAAGCTACTACAAATCAATGGGTTACCGCTCATGGGTTCACTCTTAGGGGAAAGGCAGAGCCATCTATTCATATCTCACCAAGCTTTCTCTTGCACTGGGTAATCAAGTGGGTGGGTGAGGGGTGGTGCTCCACCCAACAGATCCAGCCCTCAACATTGAAAAAATAGCAAAGAGGTCACCGTTATCCTGAATTGTATGTTGGATATGTTGACATTTTTGCAGGTTTATTGAGTTTACCATTCAGGTTGCGAAATATTTTTGAATAAGGACGGGTTTAAAGGGGCTTTGAACAAACACACTGACTCAAGCCCAAGGGGAGCACTGATGTCTTGCATCATGCCGTGCCATACATGGGTATCTTATAGCTATTCCTTTGATGCAATTTGTGTGAAAATAAAAGTTTTCACATGTGGTTCAAAAGGGGAAATTTTGCAAAAAAAACGACGAGGTACATGGTCACCCCTTCTTCTTATCGTCTATCGCCGGAGCACGCTAATTGTCGTTGCTGATGGAGAAAAACACGAGAAGGTCTTACCAATTCATACAGCTTTAAACGCCTCCACAACGAAGCAGCTAGCTACAAAAACATAAATCTCGCTAATGAAGCTAACCCGGGTTTGTGTGAGAAGTGACAGTTAAATGAGAAACTATGATTATGAGCAAGCTTTCACGCAAACACAGAGTGTTTCGTCAAGCAGACGATAATTACACTGACTGTAGTTACGTTACATTCTGTTAAGCTAACCGCCAAGTTACAGTATGCTAATTTTGTTCCTGCCAACACTTCGTCAGAGAAGTGACAGCAGACATATGCCCTGACCCGGGCAACATCACCGTTATAACCAGCGACACACACGCCGGTACGCTTGCACTGGCACGCCATAATGGTCATTTTCAAGTCAAATTACAAATTAGAAGTGTCAAGCAAAGCAAACATGACTCACCAGTGAACTCCTTTCCGCGCCGCAGGTTACTAGGTGTTAAATTTTGCTGTTGTCCGGCTGAGTCACCCCACCCTCAAACTCACTAGACGAGGAGCTAAAAGGTGGAAGCTGATTGGATAATATGTCATCGATGTTGCAGCTGATTGGCTTGCCGGTTACATCTGTCGTGATTTTGACCAGTCGCGTTTTGATGCGTTGATCCTTCCGAACAGCCGACAGCTTCCCGTCTTGTCGCTCTGTCACATCACTTTTCCGTCAGAGAGAGGCAATATTAAATTAATGATATTTTTTCACATTCAAGTTATTAAAGCATGTTGAATCACAATTTTAAAAGAAAACAACACAAAGATATTAAAATAGTAGTAAAAAAAAATAACCCGCAATTTTGTTATGGGTAAAAGTTATAAGAGAACTCTGTTGGGTTGTTGTGCATCGCAAAGGTGAAGTGCTACCGAAATATAATGCCGAATAATCAATCAGTCAATTAACGGGAAACTAAGCGACAACTCTCATAGTCAATTAAAGGTTGCAGTGGTTAAATCAAGCAAAAATGTCTGACGGGAATTTTGAAACCCTGATCAAACAAGATTTTTAAAGAGATTATTTCGGTTCTTGTGAAGTTGAGATGGTTATTTTCACAATTAATCTGTTTCTTACTTGTATTTGTAGACATTTTATCCATTGACAAACTTCATGGAGTAAGAGTGGATGTTATTTTTCCCTCTGGCACTGAGTGTACATGTAAGTTCTTGAGGTCTGGTGAAATAAAGATCCTTATGAATGTCAAGGGCCTTGCTCACCAGCAATTAAAAAAACTTACAGATTTTTTAAAATGATTTTCAATCACTAAAATGTCATTCTTAGCAAAGATCAAAACTGTTTTTCACAAAGGGAAATACAGTACACAAAGTTTGCACTGGTGATTAAATAATAAAAATCTAATTTTCAGTCACTGACACAACTGCATTCCTTATGTTTTGACACCAGGGTGCAGTCATGCACTTGATTCAAGGCAAAAGAGACCTTGAAGCATCTTGGTATTAAATTTATCACTATTACAGTTGTTTACGGGCTGTGATGATAGAATAAATAAAACATGAGCTGGATAAAAAAATGGACATATTGTGAGATGTTTTTATTATGTCAAATTGGTGTAACTATGCAAAGATCTGGAGATGGATGCTGAAGGTCTATGTACCGTCTTTAAATAGTGGTGGTAGGGGGGAGCTTTTGTTGATGTTGCGTGGATTACTACTACTACTGCTACTACTTATAATAATAACAACAATAATAATCATCATCATCATTTCATTATTTATCAGATTGTGTATTTTGCTGAAAATATTGTCTAAGTCTCAGAGCAGAATTCTCTCACATGACTGTGGCATTCAGTGCTGAATGGCTGCTTTTATGTTACCTCAGATGGTGGGGTCTATGTGATGAATTATAGACAATAGGTTGAGGGCAGCCAACAGTGCATTTATGACAGATAATAAATGTGAACTGCCAAACGGAGCCAATTGAAGTGTGCTGTTCTGGAATGGAAAAAGGAAGAGAAAAAGGAGTTCATAGGCAACAATTGTGATATTGTGTCAACACTTTATTATGCATCACCACCATGCAAAATCACTGCTATGAACTTGCTCAAAAATCAAACTAGATATATTTCACACATTTATGATTTTAGATTGGCTTGCTACTTTTACCAAAGTGACCAAGTTTCACACACACTCAGAAAAATACATCAAGAGTGTGTTTATTGGTGTGCAAATCACACAGAGATTTGTGTGAGATCAAACAATAGCAAATGATCTATGGTTGAAAACCATTGATAGTAAACACAATTTGTTCAATGCCCTTACCAGTGTAAACCTTAGAATTTAATTTGGAAGTTTCCATGTCACACCTTTTTCACACTCCCAGAAACTAGAACCAATCCATCTAAGTCTTATATTTAATTGACAGTTCATATGTAGACAGTGTATATAGA
>JAPZDZ010000004.1:14116525-14155419 GCA_029783805.1 Acanthurus tennentii | reverse complement strand
AAAAAATTCTAAATACCCATTTCACTTTAAATTGAACATTATTAAGATACTAATAAAAAGCCGTCATCAAGCACTGGCTGGTACATATTGTTCAGGTAGCAATTTATGCCTGATTACAAACCAGCAAAAATGGGTAACTACCTGAGACCCCAGACTTCAAGGGTCTCAAAGGCTCCAGGTCCATTGTGATGGTCCATATTTTTGGCCAATTTATCAACTGTCGCTAGCAGGTTTGATTAGTTTTAGCCAATTGAGCTCTATGAGTTGGTTGAAAACTCTGTATGACTCTTAATTTACAGTTGACTCATCTGAAAACCTGGAAAAGGAGTCTTAATTATGCACGCAATTTATTGACATTATATATGGCTGAAAGAGTAAGGCTAAAGCTATGTGTCCCAGAAAAACGTTAGCATCACCATTTGAGTATTACTAGTAGTATATGCGTAACAGATAAATATAATGCTACGGCTGCAGTTAAAAATAAGCAGGTGCAATGTCATGAATGTCAACAACCCAAACTGCAATGGAGTCAGGCTGCTGTATGGGCAGGACCCTAAAACTGCAGCGCCATCCACCCATCAATACTGCATACAGTTACATTCAATGTAAAGGTGAAGACTTACATTAATTAAAATTGAATCGACTTATGAAACATTTATTCAATTTCCACCATTTATTGCAAATACATCTCCTAAATCTTTCACTTTTATGTGAAAATGTCTAATGCATTTCTTACACCTACGCTTGTTTTTTTTTTGGTTTTAGAGAGTCTAAAAATAGGACACCACACTTTAACAGCGCCTTACTACAGCACACTGCCTCAATATGTGCAGAAATACAAAGGATATCGGGCCTTTTAGTGTAGTTGTGTTAGCTGAGCTGTGACCGGACAATAGCTGTTTGAGGGAGGAGGTTTAGACAAACAGCCAGTTTGTGATAATTTGATGAACTGCACTTTTGTTTGGTAATACAGCACGCACCTTAAAAGCACGGCATGAGCTAAAATGACAAGGGGCCATAGGGCAAAAATACATCATAACCACTGTGCTTGTATCGTGCATCTACCTAAATAAAAGTGTGCTTAATTTAACAACCCTAAACTAACCATTAGTTACTACAAGGGGGCTCGTTTTTACCCAAGGTCCCTTTGCAGGTTCATCTGGCCCTGGTAACAACACACTCACCTCACTTCCCCCATCTCCTGTTTTCTTTTTTTTATTTTTTAAAGTACATCTGCAAATTGAATGTAGCACACTACAGTGCTTATCAGAAATGTGAGAGGGAGGGGGCACAGAAAAACTTAAGTAAGACAAGGACAAGACTTTCAGAGGGGCAGAGCAGCAGAGAGAATGCTCACGCCATGCCTCACTGCACTCTGTCCGAGGCAATCTAATACACCTAGTCATGTGGTTTGTTGCCATGGCAGCAAAGATCCGAGCCGCTCCGTTCGTAAAAACATAGTGCTAGTCACCCCCACACTTACCCCCCTCCACACACACACATTACACCTCCCACTGCAGACAAGCAAAGTTTTGAGAGAAAAGTTTTTTTTCACAAGTTAATATATTTTTATGATATGACGCTCTGTGGGATGATAGTCGAGAGCACAGTGGCACTTCTTGGGCGAGTGGCTCGAAAACACTTTTTTTCTGCAAGATAATCATTCAGGCGTAGTATTTCAAATTACTTTGACAGTAATTGAGAGGCCCAAATATTATGCTGCAGAGTCTCATGGTGTGGAAATTAGAATTCTGCTAGTGTTAAAAGGCAAACAACAACAACACACTTTTCCACCCTTTGTTTCTCTGGTCAGTACAGAGAGTCTGTTACGGAGCTCTAGGAATCCTTGAAATAAAGTTTAAGTGGGATTTAAGATTAAGGCAATAGGTTAATCTAACTACAGAATCAAGTGCATTTCTTGAAGGAAAACCCAGAGAGTAGCAGCATGAGCTACAACTCAAAAAGTGGCAATGACTCATTATTACTGGCATATCGTCATGTCAAGACAAATTGACTATCCACATAAAATTTAAATTAATCTGTTTTGGTCTTTACATTCTTTAAAGTCATATTATAAAAGACAACCCTGTAAAAACATGAATAATATATGAGTGTTTCACCAGTTATAGGGCAATGATGAATGCTCCTGCAAGAGTAAATAGCAGTTGTAGATGTATACAGAGCAACGTCAGGCCACAACCAGTAGTCCAATGTCATCCGGCAGTAATGAATTTGCAAGCCCATTCATCACTTACACACTGAGCGGATTTAAAAGTGTACAAACATACACTATTTTAAAGATTAACATTTGATATCCTTTGGACATCACAAGCAATCTCATCCTGAGTGCCAGCTGTGTGACCTTCTGCGGTCTGTTTTCGGTCTCAGAAATAACTGAGATTGATACAATCTATTGCAAGAGCAGATATTAAACCAACACCGCAAATACAAATTGTATGACAGTGAAGGGAACAAGATGATCTACATACCTTTCATAAAGCACCATGGTCGTATTCCTTTCCTTTGTCCAAGGTGAGTTATTACAAAGAAGAGTCCTCCTTTTAGAGAAAAAACTATTCACAGCACAAACTCCTATCTAACAAAGCCACATTATGACAAAAGCAGCCCAAACAAACTGACTGAAGATATCTGAATTTAGAAACTGTCAGCTAGGATACAGCGTGTGCTGCCTCTATCTTTAACTACAAATGTGAAGGCTCCACATTCTTGCACAGCTTTACTTGCTCTCTAGTTGCAGATCCCAAACCTTATTCCTGGCATGTGCTCAGCAATCATTACTCTTCCACTGTGGCACTGTCACACTCTTTTAAGGGCAGCATTGGAAAATAACTGCCCTTAAAAGAGCAAATCATCATATACCATGAATATTACAGAGAGTGAGACTGAAGGGACTTAGCATTGCCAAAAGCAAACCAAGGGTTTCACAGAAATGACTCACTCTATCTTTTAATGCTGCACCGACTTCTGTTGGCTAAAAAAACTGCACGTCAGGCCAGAAACAACCAGAAAAAGCCTTATTAGTCAGTTATTTACATTCAGGGTCTATTTCTGGAGCAGCTTAATAAAACATAGCAGACAGAGCTGTTAATTCATGTCCTCCTTGTCTTCCCTTATGTACTGTAGTTGGAACAGATTGTCACGCAACATTTCCAAACACAAGAACTAACTTGAGTAAGAGAGCAATCTGTGTCTGGCCAGCTCAGTACAGTACACCGCAGCTGTTACCACCGATTGGCCAGAGTTATTTTTACATCACGAGACTATAAACTGCACTGGCATCCGAATCCCATCCCCTGACAGGAATAAAAAAGCTGTGCCACTGACTTGAGGATAATCAGTTAGAGCTCAGCACAGCCGGAGATGTTGTGCTTTAGTCTTTGCTGTGTAGGTACTGAAACAGTTTTCTTTTCCTGTCTGGTACCAGCCAGTGATGTCTGCTGCTGGAGGGCCCTTGTCTCTCTGTCCCCTGGTGATGATCACCATGGTTTCAGCTGCAAAAAGGCCAAAACTTTGGGACCTTGGCATTATGAGAAAGAGAGTGCAGCTACAAAATCACGGTTCGCCGGTGGTGTGTTGTTTACAACACTGTTTGTTAGTTCTTTGCAAAAACAAACCATTCATTCAATGATTATAAAAAAATCCTAAAACAGTGGTAATATTTAAATAAAAGAATGTTTGCCCGTGCAAATTTGTGATGTGATTGTCAGTTAAGAACTACATCTGCATCACAATTACAAGCTTGAAAGGAATTTTGCTTCTAAGCAGACAATGACAAGTTGTCTTCCATAGGCAACATTTAGACAGACAAAATTCCACCACAGCTATGTAAAAGGGTAAAAGGGCAGCAAGAAAGGCAACAGGCATCTTATGGTTAATACCCAGTTCAGGCATCACCTGTCACGCCAGGGACACCTGTGTGTATGAGAGATAAAAGATCTCCCTGATACAGAAATATCTGCCCGCATAAACGACTCCATTTTTCATGTTTCTACCCTCACATACCGTCGTTGTTTTATCGCTGTAACTTGATAGGGCAAACTCATTTCACCCAGAGTGACAAAGTAGGTTAAGGTCGCTCCTCCACTACTTGCCAGCCTCCAGCAGCTGCTGCAGCGCACTTGCTCAAGACTTACCAGTATTTATTTCGAGGCATGTCATGCAACATCACTGTTTTCCATCCAGGAGTCCGACGGCCGGTCGTGTCCAGCGGTACGATCAGGGTTTCTTTGGTGTAGGCTGCTGCATCACTGCACGAAACGGCCGCTGCTGTGCCGCTCTCCTGCAAAGCTTGTGTAGTGGAAATTTTCGGGTAGCGGACTGGCTGAGCAGCACACAGGCAGCATTTGCCTCTAGTATGTGGCCTTCGCGATGACGTAATGCGGAATCTCTTCACTTGCGTCAGTATGCTTTGGCTGCAAAACATTCAAGTTTGATGCGAAAAAAAAGGGAAAATAGATAACTACGCAGATTTTTAAAATATATTGTCACCGAGGTGTACATGCAGAGATGCGTTCATTCGCGTGTTCAATCACTTTTGCAGCTTTATGAAAATGACGTCATCGGGAAAAATACGTTTTTTCCGTAAATCTTTGTGAATGAAAACAATATTCTACATAACAATTACAACAATGTACAACGAATCTTGAGTTAAGAGATTTCTTTTAACAGCGTACTTTTTTGCTAATAACCAAACATTTCGTTTAAACGCTAATCAAAATATATTTTCAAAACATTTTGTACAGTCAATCTAAATATAAACATTTTTGAAAAACAGACTGCTACTTTTTTCTTTTCCGCCCTTAAGATAGGCACCTTGGCAACTTTTTTACTCTAAAAACAATAACTATTAGTTTGAACTAATAGTAAATGAAATTAATATTAAACTACATCGATTTTTTTAAAAAAAAAAATCTCAATATGAAATTAAAACGGCGTTTTCAAAGGTTTAATAGTTCATTCAGTTTTATATTTGCACATGACCGATTTTGCATTGGAATTTTCTAGCTGCTCAAACAATGTGCAACACTCCCTTAAAAACGTTTAGATCATGCTAATTAATTTGTAGTGGTAGTGAGATTTCATGGTACAGTGCATGACTGCCTTGGCAAAGTTAGTGTCAGACTTAAAATGACCAAGAAAATAAAAAAACACGTAATCGGTTTCCTTGCGAATAATAATCAACAAATATACCATATACTGACGCGTGAGAGTAAAAGTACTGTGATATGTATTGATTATAATCGTACCCTCTTAGTATGCATGTGTTTAGACCACTGTAGGCTGTACACAGCCCAGGGACTAACCTTAACTGCCTAAAATGATCTCAACGAAAAAAAATATTGTACTACTTTCTTTTTTGCTAATTTGTTTTTACTCTGTTGTATTGTTTTAAAGAAATATGTGCCTTTCCTCGCATTAAAGATGTAGGAACCGCCTCTCAGGGGCTGCCAAACAAAAGCACAAACTCCCATTGCTGCTCTTGAACGTTACTCATCCTCTCCAAGCGCAGCCCCTTGTTGCTAAGCAACCGCCGCAGAAGATTGACAGCAACTTCAGCTGAGTCTTTTGGAGAAAACTTTGACGAACATTTTAACGGACAGCTACGGGTTTTTTCGCTAAATAACAGAAGCAAACTTAATACTAGCCAAGCGATAGCTGGGAGCTAAAGGTGTTTAGGTGAGTAAGTTGATAGCCAGGCATTTTTCGCTTTCACTTTCTGCCATGACAACAACCCCCTGCTGCTCATTAATTTATCATTAGCCAAGTTAATTAACCGGTAACTTACCGTTAGCTAAGAGAGCGCCATTCAGAGATGAGTGAAGGTATCAGTTGCAACTTTAGCTAACGTTAGCTAACTTCGTCTTGAAACTTTAACGGCTGGTGTGAGAGCATTAACTTACTTTCTAATGTGTAAATGAAATAGCCAATGTTAATTAACCTTTGCATTTTAATTCCGAACTCCCAGGTAAATGGTGAACACCTGAAGTTTTCGCTGGACGGTGGAGATTAAACCGGTAGTATTTCCCTAAGAGTATCGGGCAAGTTTTAGCGATGCCAGACGTTGAACCGCTCAGATACCCTTCAAGGGAAGGACGACAAAGTCAGCAAGGTGAGAAGACTTAATGGTGTTTGATTTAGTAAAAAGTGGTATAACCACACTGGGAAAATATTCTACTATGGAGTAAAGTGTTGCATTCAACAACTTACTTTGGTAAAAGTATTGAAAAGTAACATTTAAGAATACTTAAAGCATTAGAAGTTGAAGTACTAATATGAATATTTAATCAAGTACTTTACTGGATTAAATATTCTTAGTTGCATTCCACAACTGCTTACATTTTATCATTATTTTTTATTATTTGTGCAATAAATCAACAGCAATAAATTTAACTATATACACTGACCCATTTCGTCACTGACAGGCAGAAGTTTGATTTAAATGCACTAAATGGATGATGCTTTTGCAGTTATAATGTGCTATCCTATATTTTGAAAAAGTTCAACTTGACAAACTTTATTGTGGGTTTAGACAGGACAATGAAGATGAAGATCATTTGTTTAAATAGATCAGCAAGGCAAAAATTACTAAAAAGAAATGAGTTGAATCAACTGACCAGTGTGGTCAGTGGTCACACTCTACATTATATGTTTTAACAGTAACACGCCGCTCAAATAGTGTTCATTAAACTGAATATGATGACAAAAACCACATGTTTACTTGGAGACCACATGTACCCCTAGGTACTGTGTGAGAGATGGCCACACATCGTTAACAATGTCTTGACTGTTCACTGTAATCTGTGCTGCAGTCAAAGTTTGAGCTGAACTGCATTTAAGAAATGTTAAGGTGACTATAAATGTGAATACATTTGGATGATAATTTTCATTTAAATATCATTAGTGAGTGTGGCAGATGAAGGTAGTTGGCCCTCAGGCTCACATGAACCTGCTCTGTGGCTAAAATACAACCTGCCAGTATGATTTAGAGCTTATTATTTAGAGCTGATGACATATTGCCTTGCCACCTTCCTACCCCAGTTGGGTTTTTCACTGTGTATTATTCATCTGAACTGCTCAACAACAGATGGCTTTGATTTTGGATCTCCTCACACTTTTTCCCAAACTATTCTTGACACAGTCTGAGTCAGCTCAGTCACAAGCTATTTGCCTAATTAATGGAGAATCATGGCAAGTAAACTCAGGTTGGAAAGTTTCAACAGTCTGACAAACATTTTTTGTCCTACCTACTTTACTGGTTAGAGCATCTGTTTGTCTGCAGGTTCTTGTCAGTTTTGGTTGTTTCTGCACTTGGTGGTTTGCTTGTCTGCTGTACAATGGACACTGCAGCTTAAATTATAATGCACAATAGACAGAAAACTGTGATAAGGGGCCTTTCAACTCCTCCAAACATGTCATGCTGTCCTTTAAAAGGTGACAGGCAACACCAGATGTCACAATAATGAAACTCCTTGCAAGGCAGATGTATGATCACCTGGTGGTGCACATCTCACCAATTTATGACAATTTGAAGAAATTCTTGTGGGTGTGCATATGCATAATTTTCCTTTCAGTAGTATACAGCAAGGTTCAGCTGAATCTGTGGGTGGACCCTTTATCCAGGACTGGTCCTCATCCTGCAAAGCATATAGGCACGGATGAAGCAGTTTGAACATAGACCTAGCTCAATTCCCATCTCTCTTGTGGGCATTGTATTGAAAAAAATCCCTCCATCTTTACTTCTGTCTTACACCACAGTTTAGATTATAAAACAGAGGAATGAGAATTCATTACATAATATAAATCTCTGTACAGTTTTGTCAGTAATTTATAACTGTTTTTCCAAATACGAAAAACATAAACTTTATCTGTATACCAAATTCTGTAGAATAATTACTGTTCAAAATGCTTCATTTAAAATGGAAATGTATAGAGAATACATGAAATAAGATGGAATCTAAAGCTCACTGAATAACAAAAAATAAACTTGAAAATAGAATACATAGAATGCATTAAATAAAGTAAAATACAACATTTTGAAAGAAGTGCAGCAGTCCGAGGTGTGAGGTAAAGCTCAAACACTGACTAACCTAAACATTACTGTTACTTGAAAATGTGTATGATATGTTTTTGTAACATAATATGGACAAAAGAATAGTCCAAAAGTCGCCATTTCTCAAATTTTCTCATGTAGAATTGCAATCTGCACCACTTATGTTTCTTTTACCCATTTTGTCAGCCAGATGGCGCCCTTTTACAACTAAGAATTGTGCCCTTGGGTTTGTCTTTAGATGTTCAAATTAGTTCTATCTGCTCTCTCACTGATGCTTCCAATATATTGCAAAGTCTATGCAAGCAGAATCAAAAAGAAAGTAAAGAACCACAGAACATCTTTCATAGCCAAAATTATAATTACTTTTCAAAATAAAGTTAATGAGGAAGAGTTAGTGTTTGTTCCAAAAAAGTTTTTTTCACGAAGGGAAGGTTCATCCCTGTGTTATTTACAAAATATTTCAGAGGATTTTTGCCATTATGTAAAGAAAAGACTACACATAGTTCTGCCTCACATTGATTCTATAAAGGGAATTGTTTGTTTTTGATTAACAAAATTTTAAGTTGTATTTACAGAAGTCAATATTTGGTGTTTCTCAAGATCAAGCAGATGTTCAAGTTGTCTGCTCTGGTAGACGTCGCACTTGTGCTTTGCTCAACAGTCCCTCGCCATGTGTCAACAATGCTGTTTACCATATTCAAGAGCTGAAGATGACTGTAGAAAATTGGTGTCAACAGGTAAAGTGATGTCACATATGATCAGACCTGTGAAATATTGTAAGACAAATGCAAAGTATTAGTGACAATAATTTTAAAATGATTTTTTCCTCTTGTTTTCTACCAGTCCGGAAAATATCAGCCACTGATTGACCAAAACAAACACCAGTACAGCAAAGGTTTCAGGTAGAACTCTCTGATGTTTTCATTCTCTGCTTCCTATTGTTGTATTTAGTAGAGCCTTGAAATATGACTTGAATTATTTCCTCTTTTAGCACATTTCAGTCCAGAGACTCAGATACTGAATCACTGACAACGACAGAGTTGTTCGTCGAGGGTATCGCAATTAGTGCAAGAGGTGAACAATTAAATTCTGTCAAATCTTTTTAAAAATATTTTGTCTTCCTTCAATGCTGTTAAAAAGGCAAACACTGCCTCTGCAGCCAACACAGATAAAAGTGCAACATATAAATGACTAGGGTGCATTTCTCTGGAGAAGCTTTAGATTTAGATGTTTCATTTATTGTAGTTTAGACTAGTCAGAGGGAGAACAGTGAGATCCCATTTACTCTTTCACATCTAATATATAATTTGACACTTTCCAGTGTTTACCTCTGCTAATAAAACACCACAAATTAAGCTTATGTTTGTCCACACTCTATAGTTAAGAAAAAATATGTACTTGTATGCACCTTTTTTGAGTTGAAAGCCATGATACAATACAAAACAGTGTGCCAATCTTGTTAAGTTTTTCATTCTCTAGAAAGTTGCCCATTATCGCCACTACTGAAGAAAATAAATGATGTCCTTGGAGAGGTAGTGTATCTGATTGAGCGACTGGAGGCTGATAGGCAGTATGCAGAGGAAGCTCTCCACAAAGAGAAGAGGAGAAAAAAATTTTTGGAGAACAAAGTTGACAGCGTCTCTCTATGGAAGCAACAAGAGCACTCTTCTGTTGTCCAAAAAGGTCAGTGACTGAAGGGTCTCCTCACAGACATTTTTGTGTCTTTTGAAGTATTGTGATGCTTCTCTTCAAAGCAGTGACTATCACTCTCTATATCATTTTTGACAATTGCTTTTTTCTAGAGCATGAGGCTTGCATTAGAGACATCGCTGAACTCAAGTGGCAGCTCAAACGAGAAAGAGAGAAACTCGACCAGGCCCAGGAGAGACTGTCGCACACTGAGATATTAAATCAGTGCTTACATGAGGACATCAGCTTTGCCAAAAAACAGGTTCCCATCGTGAAAGAAAACCTTGGCATCCAGAGAGGCATTATAAATCAAATCAACACTGCACAAGCAGAGGTAATCTGTAGTTTGATTCATTCATGTTAAACCAACTTCTGTGTTTATATTTTTAATCCTGGAAGGCTGGACACATGTTTGCCAGGGACATGGTTAATAGTTCTGGCTTTAGTGGTAGTTTTACTATTTTGTTATATTACTTTGGCATTTTTTGGAGTTTTGACAAATTCAAGGGTAAGAGTGTCTCGCTAACACAGTCCATTTTTGAAAGTTAAAAAATGTAAATGTGCCTCTTACTTTTTTACAGGTAACTGCTACTTTTGTAATTTCTAGTCACTCGAGTGCCAATATTAAACCACATTCTGTTGCATTTTATTCATTTGCAAGTTAACACAATAAGCACATACTATGGTCATTTTTTTAGTTTCTCTGCCACTCATTAGCTCTATCTCATTTGGCCCCTCTCTCTTTTCTAACTCAGTTTTTAATCCTCAAGCGGCGTGACTGTAGGGATTGCAATGTTTGTTGGTCTATTGGTCCAGTGTTCATCCAACACTTAAGAGTAAAAACATGCTATTTTAACAACTGACTACATTGCCATGAAATTTGGTACAAACATTCATGTTCCCCAGAGGATGAATCCTGATAGCTTTCATAATTCCCTGACTTTTCATTTGGCTTTTCTACTTGTTAATTTCTTTAGTTCAAGTCAGAATACATTAAAATTTAATGACCGAAACCATCCTTAGCTGTACTTATGCTTCCATGCATATATGCCATGAAAGAGTACCGGTACAGAGAAGAATAATTGGATCAACAAGCAACAAGTTAGCAAAGCAGCTTTGTGATTACTCAAAAAACACTAGACTGACTCTATGCTAAAACATGAGCATGCATTTTTTTTTCTCGCTACATTTTAACCAGTTATTGGCTGTGAGTGCTCTGAAGATGCTAATCCAGTGCTTATGTATTCAAGTGTAAGTCTTGTGGGTTGTGCAGTTTTGTCTGATATGAATTAAGAACACAACAATATGCCTTGATAAAATTGTTACTAAATAAAATCAGAAGAAAATAAAAAGCCCAGTACCCCTTACCCCCAATACCTTTTTTCAGGCTGATGAAATATGCTCCAAAACACAAGGTGGTCTGACACTGGCTCAGAAGGAGTTAAAGAGGATGGAACTGGATGCCAACAACGAAAAGACCTCTCTGGAACATTCACTGTTGACAACAAAGAAACAGCTGGCTAACAGAGTGTGAGTATCTATTCTACCTAAAGTGTGAACTCTGGCTAAGTGCATCATTTGTGCTAAATAATTGATAAGTCAGTAAACATTTTACATTTAATTCCTTTTTAAAACATTTTATAAAGTAGGATTATGTCAATGAAAAACATGTTTCTGTCTGACCTCCAAATGTTTGGTTGGCGTGGACTTTGGAAGCTCACATGCAATGCATCATGGTACATACATGTAATGCTGGCATGGCTCAGCAAGCAGAGAACCATAGCTTTTTCTATCAACATAGCTTGCACTGAGGAATGAATTGCTCTATTTGACTATGTTTACCATCAGTAATGATTGGACATAAAATTAAAAAGTTTCATCCATAGTACCACATTAGCAGATAACAAGTCTCTGCATATAAAACAAACTTTGGAGATTATTTAATACACAGGTGTGCTGATACACACAGATATAGGGCTTAGCATGATTTTAATGTTTAATTAATTTAATTAATTTTTTTCTTTGATGCTGACAAAGCCAAGACCAAAAACCACTGTAGGAAGGATTCCTGCTTTGTAAGAAATGCCTTTGCTTTTTTGAGGGTATTTATTTCTATATTCAGTTATACAGTGTTCATACCATGTTAAAGATGATTTTCTTGCAATATACGGAATATCGTGAGTTGCTTGTGTTGTGACAATATATATTGTGACAGCAATATATGTAATATTAGTTATCCTCTAATTTGTAACCCCAAGTGGGAACTGGATTTCAAAACTGCTTTCAATCCACCAAGTTTATAACAAAACTGTTTTTCTTTCCAGAGATCATTTCAACCAGTTGAAGATGCTAGAGAAAGGTCTGTGTGCTGAAATAAAGGATGCTGAACAGATAGTTGCTCTTACTGAAGAAAAGTGTGCAGGCTTAACACAACAGATCCCTGAAATCATGGAACTCGAAAAAATGGAAGAAGATCAGGTAACTGAAATTTTATATTTTCATGTAAGTTTTTTTAAAAAAAGGTAGCTGTGATGTTATACAAAGGTAGTCAAACTTGTGTTTAATCTCCTTTTAAAACAGATTTTGCAACTGAAACTTCAAATTGAGGAGAGAATACACCAAAATAAGAAGTTAAAAGCAAAATTAATTGGTGTGCAAGAAGACATTGAGAAAACTGTAAGTATTGTTACTAAAGTGTTAAAATATCTTAATAATTTGGGAGATTTTTTTGACTGCTTATGTGTCTTGATAGCTCATTTGGTAGAGCATGGCACATAACTGCAAGCTATGATTGGACTCTCACTGGAGCTTTGCATGCTAATAATGTCTGAATTCATAGAAGTGTAAGGTGTTTTGGATAAGTGCACCCACTCAGTGCCACAGTATATGTTGCATTATCCACAGAGACTTAATGGGAAAGCAGAAGTTTCCTGCATAGAAGAGCAGCTTCATTCGAAAAATAATGCTTTTGCAGCTCTTCGTAAAGAAAACATGGATTGTGAGCAGAATGTTGAAGACTATAAAATAAAACTTTCTGAGAGGTACAGTGTCAAAGACAAAACTATGTTGGACCATACAACATACCATATTATTTGGTATTACTATGTACAGTAGCAGGCCAATTGTGTGTGTTCACACTTTTCTGTATGATTTTTTTTCTAGCGAGAAAGCAGTGAAGCAAATGCGTGAGGAGAGGAAGCAGATGCTCCAGAAAATCATTGACAATGACGAGCAGTGGGAAAAGGCCATGGAAGAAGTGACCCTAGTTGTAGCCCAGCACAAAGTCACCCAGACTAAACTGGAAGAGCAGGGGCAGCTCACCTTCATGGAAGAACAGAGGACCAGGGTCAGTGACAACATATGTACTTGTTCTATGTATACTGCATGGGTCACAGTTTGTAAGAAAAATGTGAGATACCAAATGTTTTCTTTGCTCTATATGCAGAAAGAAATGGAAAACCTGAAGAAAAATCTGACAAGTCAGATGAATTCCCTGGAACTATTGAAGGTAAGTCCACAAGGTGCATCAGAGACTTTACTCTTTACATTTTACTTAGTCAGAATGGAAAGAAAATATAAAGCAAACAAAGAAGATTTAAATTGAAATGTTGAAATTTAATCTCTTTTTTTCTGCAAACTTTAAAATTTTGTGGAATGCTTTGATTGTGTAGCCAGCTCTGTGTTTAGAGAGGAGTGAAGTAGTAACCCTATAAAATGCAAAGTCTAAGTAAAAGTTTAACATTATTGTTAAATTAAGTTGGTTTTTAATGTCTAGGTGTATTCAGTCATACATTTTGTATATTCTGTTGCTGATACATTTCCTTTTACTGTTTTGAACCTCTGTACATGGGTCAAAAATTAAGATGATGACATTCTGCTTCATATTTTGTTTTTGCTTCAGGGTCAGTGTGGAAACATAGGTGATAAATTGTATCAACAGCAAAGAAGCTCAGAGCTAACCAATCAAAAGCTTCAGGAAGAATTCAATGATGTGTCCTTAGCAACAAAAACTCTGGAAACAAAAGTTCAGGTACTAAAACAATGCTTAACAGTGAATGATTTTGGCCTGAATGTGATTTTATATCAAAAAAAGCTACCATTTTTAAAATAATTCAATCAAGGTTAATGTCTACTGCATTTATGACGAATGTATGATTTGTGTAGAAAATCAAGAAATTGATAGAGGATTTGGAAAAAATTCAGTATGAACACAGGAACACAATAGCCACTCTTGAGAAGGAGAAAAAACTCAAACGTGACCACCTGAAAGCTGCTCAGGTAAGAAAAGAAAAGTTAAGGTTACATGGTTCTTCTTTAATCGAATAACAGTTGCTAAGCCAGTTTTACTCAGCAAAGCTCACTGAGCATGGAGCTAGTCACAGCTATTTATCTTGTCATTCTTTGGTTAAACAAATAATCTTCTCCTCCAAGAACTTTGAGCAAAATAAGTTTAACAATAAACATTAATACTGTCTGTTTCCAGGATTTACATACTGCCACTATAAAGGGACATGATGACACTGTGGGCAGGATCACTGACCTTACAAAGAGGAGCGAAGAATACAGACATGCTTCAGATAAAATGGAAATAATAGTCAAAAACATGCCAGAGGTCATAGAGGAGCTTCAGTAAGTTAGCTATGCACATGAAATACTTAATTTAATGGTTTTAAATGAGAAAAAAGATATTGTTGGTTAATGCTTTTTTTGACATTTGCCTTTTACAAAATGAAACAGGGATAAAAAAGGATGAGGTGTGCAGTGTAATCAAAATACTCTGGAAATGTTCCTTTTTTTAATAAATTACATATTTGATGACAAATATTTTTATTTTTACAAAATATTTTTTTTTCTTGAAGTATAAATTCCTACCAACCATATTTTTCCACTTTATTAGTAGGAGCATTGATGCAGCAATGATATATTTACAATACGCAAAAATTATTTTAGAAAATAATATAACTTTGTGTGGTTGATTTCTCCTTCCAGAAGTGTTTTTGATGTGGTGGAATTCAAAAACAAATCAGCTGCTCTCATAATGAGCACCTTGCAGTCTGATATTAATAACTGCCAACAACGAACACAGCGATCCATGCAGACACACACAGTTCATGTTACAGCAAGAAAAAAAGAAATGGAAGACACCAAGGTAACAGAACATCGTTCAGTATTGCTCTGCGTAAATACATGACTTTTTTTTGTGTCAAATACTGTGCAATCAGAGACAAGCTGTAAAAAACATTTCATTGTTTATTTGTTTGTGGATTAGTGTCAGCACATTGCTTGTCACAATACTTCTCTTAAGATGCAGAGAAAAGAGCTGTGTGCAATTAAAATTACAAGCCATGGTCAATCTTGTTAAAAGTGCTTTTCCCACAAATGACAACTCACTGTTGTTATAGTCTTTTGTCTGGACGAATTTGATGATGCGTGTCATGGTGAGATGCCGTGCCTATTTTGTTACCTGTAGGCCAACATTTTAAATAGCAATTTCAATGTAAGCATGCAGTCCACATTATCAAATATGCATATAATCTGGACTATTTTATATAAATGTTAGAAATAGGCTTGTGTAAAAAACATGAGTGTACTGTGCACAGAATGGCATGTATTTGAACACTCCTTTGTAAGAGAAACCCCTATTTATTGTAAGGTTTTCATCTGCAGGATTATCAGCCCCAGCCAGAGCCTCTTTGCTGATGGGGGTTTCACATGGCTTATCTAATGTGAAATCGCCATGTGGTATATAGTTTCATTAAACGGTGATCAAGAATGCATTAGTTCAAAACAAGAAAAGGCAATGGAGCTTAAGCCGCCATGCATCCAAGTGCAGCAACTTTAAAGAAGTTGTTGGCGTGAGACAATTTAAGAATTAGAAGTCTTCCTCATAGACACAACTCCCATTAGGCAGATAAAAGTTAGCCATGCAAAAAAGGGTTTAGTCTTTTCACTTGACGAAATAAGATGATATAACAACAATACTTCTCACCAAATAAAAAGATCAGAGAGAGTCTGAAGTTGGAGGGAAATTGGTCACTTTAATCATTGAGACCAATATAAAGCTCGCATGATGTCTGCATTAGCATAACATAATAAGCAGAGTGTGCATTGAGAAACCACAGTGCATGAAGCAGAATGGTTAGGCTCTCTGAAATATTTCTTATAGAGGAGATTTCTTCTAAAAATGCTGACCAAATACCATACTCTTATAACCCTTTGAAGGTTGCAGCTTCTCTTTGCTATAGAAAGTGAGACAGGTCAGTATAGCTAATAGCCTGGTGGGAATTTATGTTAAAAGCAACCTGCAAATATACCACAAATACAAGGTATTACAAGGTGAAAAAGGTTGACTTGTTAGTCTGATGGAGTCCATGATCATCTCTATATCAACCAATACATAACTGGAAGTGTTCTCTCTTTCATACGTGCACCTATTTTTTGATTTGATCAGGGCTTGTCATTTGCCGAGCACAAAGTAAACAATGCAAACTGCCGACGCTATCAGTTTCTTATGGGCAATGAAGTGTAATTTGTTCCATTTACACTTCACAACAGCATCAGATGGGCTTTGTCAGTGCTGCATGGAGTAATTAAACCTGAAATCAATAGCAGGCATTTGTCATGTTTACAGCCCCTCTTTCTGCTGGGTTAAACTCATCACTTTAGTGCTGTTCTGTTTTACTGCAGAGACACACTTCATTATGTCTGCAGGTAGACTTGAGATATTCACCAGCCACATCTCCAGTACTTGGGAAACACTGTTCAAATGAAAAGAGGACATGCAACGAGACACCTACTCACTGTGATTTATTCCCTTGATTTTCCAGAATGGCATCCATTGTTGTATGCCTGCTATTTATATATTAATTAACAGCATGAGTAAAGAAAACATGTATTATATTGTACACACACATATAGCAGGTCAGTGGCACAGCTTAAGTATCTTTTAGGTCAGCGATCTGTGGTGCTACTGCAAATTATGTACAGTATGGTAAATTGACAAACATTTCCTTCAATGTAAGTTTTTTGGGGGTTATCTTACAGATCGTGAGTCATGAAAACGTTGATCTATGTAATTAATTGCTATTTATTTTACATTAGTCCTGGACTAGAACAGCAGTTGTTAGGGACACAACAATCAGACACATCAGATCAGTATTAGAGCAGGTACTGATTTATTAATCTGATTGGTTATCATCTGGGCTTCGTGTTACCTTACATAAAATTGAGTTCAATGAGATGTGTGCAATAAGATGTAAAGAGCTTAATTTTGGGAAAAAGAGACAGCTGTTATTGGATTGGTCCCAGTATTGACAGTTAGTCTGAATTGTTTAAACTCAGAGTAGCGACACTTAGTCTGATCAGTGCATCACTAGTGACAATGTTGTGCTTGTCACACTAATAGTAGTTAAAATGTACAGTATGTCTAGTGCCAACCTTGTTCCTGCTTGTGAGTCAGTGGCTATAAAAAAGCCACCATTAAATTATTATTAACCTTTATTATTTTTCGCTAACTCTTTTGTTTTCATGTGTGTCTGTGTGTAGGAAGGACTAAAAATTGCACTGAAGGAAAACAGACAGCTGGCATACGAGTATGAATATCATAAGAAGATCCTAATGGAGGCCAAAAAAGAGGCAGCATTTGCACTGAGTGAGAAAAACCAGGCACATAAATCTTTTCATTATTACAAACAGGTACCATTTATATCACCTTTTTCATATTTACTATCTCTCACCCCCTCTCTTTTTAATTATATTTTATGACGTAGGATTTTTGTGCTTTTACCTTACGTTTGTTCTTTCATGTTCTGTTCCATGCTTTTCTTTGAAGCAGATAATTCTTCTTTGCATGGACAGTAATTTTAAGAAGGTTTTAGTTTTGCAACCACTGAGGAGGTTACTGCAGCAATCTAATAATGATGAGAGAACTTGAGTGGAGGAGGATGATGGATGTGACATAATGTAATGATAGCTACAGTATGTAGTTTTGTCACCAAAGGGAGTAAAGAGAGCAGTTGATGGTACATAGTACATACATAATTCTTTATTTTCTTGATTATAGTTTCTCTGAGGTTGTCAGAGGTGGAACATTTTATTATTAGGGTGCTACTAATATGTCTCTGCTCACCACAGCTCATGCATGCAATTGGTGAGGAATCAGTTCCAAACAGAGGTTAGGATCAGACAATGAATGTGTGTTCAATGCTGAAAAAGAACCAGAGGTCTTGACTAGTTGAGGGAGACAACTCAGCAGCATTTTACTGTTTAACCTTTATAGTTTTTGACACTATTTAACTGTAATAGAATTACACATGACAACCATAACACCAAGAATAAGTCACACTGATTCCAGCAATGAAAAATACATATTATTTGTTCCAAAAATGACTAATACCTTTACTTGAGCAATTCCTCATCTAACTGCATGAATGTTATCAAGTGAAAAATGCATGCAAAAATAAAATCCTGTGGACAGGATTTTCCACGCTCATGATCAAAGCCTGATTTTCTTTTACTCCGGATTCAGCCTTCACCATTTTTGTTTGTTTCAACTCTACACTTCTACAACAGCAGCCTCTCAGCCAGTGTCTTATGCCTGAATTTAGTTTTCATAACAAGCTTAAAATCAAAAAATGTTCCTGAAATGTAGATGCAGGCCTATCACATTTAATCTGATTTAAACAGTAACATTTAAGCACTCCTCTTCCCCACTTCAAATGCATAAGTATCCTTATTATGTTTGCATTTTATGTCCCAGTTAGTACATATATTACACAATATGATTGCCTTAATTGATTTGTTTGTAACTGGAGGCAATAAGGTAAATGCATTTAACATTGTCAGGATCATTTGAGAGATCAGAGCATTATTGCGTGTGTGTGTGTGTGTGTGTGTGTGTGATGCTTCACACAACTCATTTGTCTGTTTGGAGAGCTCATAATCTCTTTTATTATATTCAGCTGAGGGACACAGTAAAACCCATCTCTTAAGTATCCTTATTTAGGAATATAATCCTGACAGGAAGCAACCCTGACATATAGTTCAAGTGACAAATACAACAAAACCGTTACTATGCCTTCAAGACTACCACTCTACAGCTACTGTTTGAATCAGTGGTGGAATGTTCAAAGTACATATTGCACCATAATCAAATAAATATTTATAATATTTGCATTGATTGTAGGTTTTCCATTTTAAGATACTCATAATAGTACTCCACTAAAACTCAGGCAAACATTGTAATTTTTAGTCCACTTAATATATTTGACTCCCCAGCAATTTATGAAATAGTTTATATTAGTCCAGCTGCAACAGGAGAATGCTTCTTTTCCATAAATCCACCACTAGTATCTATCGAGCAATAAATAACAGTATGACACTCACGGGGCCAGTTTTCTGCAGAATTAATATTTTTGAGTACATATTACAATAATCATTACATATTGTACTTAAACCCATAATATGGGTATGGGTAACTACATTGTCAGATTGACCTATGTTATATATTTTGTTCAGTTTTGTACTTTCGTCATTATTCCAAATGTTTCCAGCAATGGTCAGACTGAGAGATCTGTAACTTTATTCAATGCACCTGTTAGTTTAGTAATGTCACCTGGAGTTCAGCAAACATGACTAACTGTTGTGTGAATATAACTTAAGGCATGAACATTTCTGCCTGAGTCCTCATAACAATTAAGATAACAACTCCAATGATTGCACGCCACTTTAGGACGTCATGAGATTGTGCAGACTATTTAGAAATTTAGAAATTGCATACTGGTAATGCATAAAGCTTTTCCCCATTGAGGACTTGGTTACTTTTAGTAAATTTGTTTCTCAAGGTAGTAGTACTAATTTTACTTAAGTAATGGATCTGTCAGTAAGGATTTATCCACCTCTTGTGTCCACCAACATTTCATAGTAACAGAGTTTTGAGATCTTTTTTTTACAGCATTAATATACTGTATTTCCAAAGCAATTCATTTTTCTTTAATTAAATAGTTCAATTTGGCCACATAACTTTAATGGTTCAAATTTTGTGGTGTGCAAGGCTTTGTATTGTAGTGAAAGAAGTAAGTCCTTTTTATTAATTGTCCAATCAAGACACAGTTGAACTGGTATCTATAATATATATCTCTAATTATTTTTTCTTTTGTTTTCTAAAAAATAAAATGTAGTAATGGCAAATGTTTTTAAGGATTAGGATAATACTTCATCAAAATTCAACAAGTATAAATACATTCAAATAAGCAAAATACACATTTGAAAATTAAAAAATGCAAGATTAATTGGCATCTGATAGTACTTGCCTACTTGCCAGTATGTGCCTCTTATGCGTCTTACAAAAATCCCCTTAATTCTACTGTACATGTAAGCATTGCTTTGTTTATATGGAAGCTTTCAGCTCTTGGGTTTTAACAGGGTACACCATAAAGAGCATTCTTGTTATTGTCTTTCCTTCAGGAGCTGATGACTGAGCTAATTCGCTTTAGTTTTCAATGCACTGGGGAACACATTGCCAAGCAATGATAAGCTTTGTAGGAAGAGTAGAGAGATGGAGGGGGAAGAAAAGC
Organism: Acanthurus tennentii; assembly: GCA_029783805.1. NCBI lineage: Eukaryota > Metazoa > Chordata > Actinopteri > Acanthuriformes > Acanthuridae > Acanthurus > Acanthurus tennentii. The sequence goes on along the minus strand of JAPZDZ010000004.1, from coordinate 14,135,085 downwards.
AATGGCATCTATCAGAATTTAAACCTCTTTGCTTGAAACTGTGTTCAAATAATAAAGCAAGCAGCATGTCTTTCCAAGAGACTAGGAATAATTTCTGGTTTCAGTGGGGGGTTCATGACTCTGTGTGTATGTGTAAAATATGTCTTGAGGGGATTGGTATAAAGTTAAACTGGGTGAAGTAGAAATATTTTACTCATCAGCTTTGCAGTCACAGAGTTTGCCTCGGCTAGAACAAAACTGCTGAAGCATTTAGAGAAAATTAACCCCCCATCCTGGCAGCCAGATGTGACTGGATTCTGATGAGTGCACACGAGTGGGCAGAGAAACCAAGAGACTGTGAAATTCCTGTCAGGCCCGTGTACTGCAGAATGGGCTATTGACTGCTTTCTCTATTCCCCTCCATCATTCTTCTTGAACACTGCCATTAATTTCCTCTCCTGCCTTACCAATTCCTTTTCTCTGCCTTCTCTCCCCCTAGCTCTCTTTGTTGCAGAAGAGGATGCACAAAGCTTTGGTGAAATACTTCAAACAACGCAGCCTCTACAGCCAGGCTGAACTGGACCGGTGCCAGGCTCTTTCTCAAGAGACCGACCAGAAAATAAAAACAGCCCAGGTATTTGTGCATATACATGTAAAACAGGCTGGAAAACTTCAAAAACTGTCACCATTCATTTAAATGGTAAATCCCTTTATTCAACTTTTATTGCAGAGTAGGTATTCTACCGGATGGAAGCGTATTCTTTGGCATACTACAGTAACTCCATGTTATGCTTTGCATTGTTTGAGCCTCATCCGGCTAGTCAGTTGCCTTGTGTCTTTTTTGCCAAGCAAGGGCAGCCAGGCAAATATCCACCAAGGCTTTGTGTCTCACTGCAATGGTAGAGTTAAAGACACCAGCCTTACATTTCAGTCTGTACATTCACTTATCAGATCCCAGACTGATGTGATGGATGATGTGTCTGCTAGAGTGCCTATGCAGTGACTCCAGGTCTGAGGCTAGCTCTGCCTCCCTAGATAACTCTATGCACGATGTGGCCAAGCACATCCCATTAAAATTTGAACTTGTTTCCTGTTTAGCATTTGAGACTTTTAATTTGGAGTGAGTTGATTACACCACTAGATATCTATGTTAAAGCCACCTCTTTCTGGGTAGAATAACCTTCTGTCTTGCAGAAGAGTAGCAGCATATCCTGCAAGGTTGAGAAGTAAGGATCTTCATTTAGAGGATAATCGGTGTCTAATCTGTGCTGTGATGTGAGATGAGGTCAAAGCGGACAGAGAGACAGTGATGAATCTTTATGAAATGCCCTGTCCAGCTTTACCGCAGAGCCAGGTGGCATGTAACCATACTATGAACTACTTCCACCCTTTTTACTTCCTCTTTATCTCAAGACAAGGGCATATCAAACTCTCAACTATTCATGTTTGTCAGTAGTTTTTGTGTTGTCTTTATTTGTTAATTTATTGTTCACCAATTCAAATTCAACTTCATTAGATATGCTGGAGGCAAAATATGCTCAGATTTGATTAGAGGTTTTCCAGGGGAGTGCCCAATGAAAATACTATTAAGTGGTTTCCTTCTCAGTTCCTCCTCCTCTGACTGCTGACATGTTTTTTTGATGGGTATGGTCCAGACATTACAGGGAGCAGCCATGTCTCACTGGCCCAGCCTCAAAAGGCCCCGGCAGATCAGATCAAGGCAGGGAGAAGTAGGGCACAGGGGGAGGAGCTATCAGAGAGCTGCAGAGTGTGAAGGACAAAAGAGCTGGTGTATTCAAGCGCACCACACCGTCACCCGTCACAGCTCAGCACAGGGTCCATCAGAGCAGGCAGCACTCACTTTTAACTCATGAACAGTCCAGCTTGGTGTCTATCCTCCAGAAAGTACACATGTAGAAAAACCTTTATGTGAAAAGAAAAAAAAACATTTATTAGTTTGTGAGCAGGCATAAACACACTCTGCATGATTGCCTAAGTATTAAGACCTTTAATGTAATTATATAATCCACAAAGGAATTCAGTGACATTATGCATATAGTCATAATGCCTGTGGTTTTTCAGTAGGTCTGGGCTAAACACTGGGGTTTCTGAATGAAATCATCCACACACTGTCAATATCATATCATCAGCCACTTTGAAAGGAAGAATTAAAAGAATCACATGTGATGGCTGATACCAGTTGGAGTACAGGAGTGAAACCAGGCTGAGTCCTTACGAGGCCCACGTTAATCCATCATGTCCACTTAACCCCATGAGAAGAACATACGAGGGGTCAGGTTAGTGCTTTCACGGCTAAGGCGTGCTTGAATCTGACGCCAAATGGCAGTTTGCTTAAAAGTAGCTTGAGGGTAGGAAGGCCGGGGAACCCTAGGGTGGGCGGGTGGGAGTGGGTGGGGGTTGGTGGTGGGAGTTGGGGGTGGTGGGGGCGGCAGGCTGTCATCCTGTTACACTCCTGCCAGAACTGGCAGTTCAGCTTTGTGTTCTGCGAGTTTACACTAGGGATGGCATAATTGACAATGGCTAACAGCGGAGAGCAGTGCAGAGCCTTGTTGAATGGCCAGTAATGATTGGAGCAGACGCCCACTGCCCCAGTCCCAGGGGACAGTAATCCAAGATCCTGTTGCTGATATAATTGTTAGTCAGAGAATTTCTGCATGGCTAGGCCGGTTCAGATTCCCAAGCTGGTTGACAGTGCCAGGCAGTTTAATAGAAAAACTGGATGCTGAGGTTTTTAAAACAGAAGAGCACTGAACCTGGACATGGTTCACCAGGAGCCTCTTGTTCTCCTTCCCCACAAAAATAAGAACAAGATGGTAACTTTACTCTCACAATTGAAGATCCACCATCTGTGTGTGGGATGTACACAGAGTGAGGAGTTTGTATTATTGCCTTTCGACAAAAAACGTCATTTCCCTAATTAGCTTGTTTCCATTTTCCATTTTTCTACTTGTCTCTTATTTAAACAGGAGGGCTTGTCAGAAGAAATTCAGCTCATCTCTGCATTCCTGCAATTTCTGACAGATGACCCTCCCACCACCAAAGATGCCGGTGTGCACAAACAAGCCAGTCCGGATGCCGCTGGATCGAATAAGTAGATGCCTTCAGTTCGAATAGGAGTGTAATTGGACATTCACCTGTACCAGACAACTTACTTACCCTAGCACGCTTCACTATTCCCCCCTCTTTACTTGCAGCAAATCCATAACAATGAAACAGGTGACTTTCATGCTGCTGTCAGGACTGATCTAATTTTAGCTGGGTGAATGATTGCAATTGGCTTTGCCTCATCAGATAATTAATCTATGTCACCATTAATTGGAAAAGAGAATAATTACAGGCAGTGTTGACAGAAATTCTACGCTTCTCCAGATTCCAAGATCTAATTACAACTAGTGAAACCCCGTGACCTTAACTAGCACTTAGTACACCTTGGCCACCTTGACCATGCCCATGTGAAGACCACTGTCTCTTTGAAAGACCCTGTTTTTGTTATCGCAGCCCGCACTCCACTCGCCTCACTCTCTGAAAGCTGTCTCCCTCAATCACTTTTCAATATTCAATCTTAATTTTGTGGAAGTTTAGCATTTTCAATGAGCTGGAGATGAATGATTAATGAATAAATTTAAATGCTTCATTTTGTCCATGGATCATTAGTTAAGTCCTTTGTGGGAAGGACCTGAGAAAGGAGTGAAAATTATTGAGACATTAGCCTGAAGCAATCCAGGGGTAAATAGTGTGCACAAAAGGATGTTGTGTGCGCACTATCCACTGGCTTTCTGAAGAACCCTGGGGAAACACTGTTTTCAAATTGGAATCTTAACTGAATCACATTTAGTTCTTGTAGAAAATTGATTTTTGTTTCATCATGTTTCAACATGTCATAATAATGGTACACAAACCTAATGCATGTTCCATAATAGACTTTAAAAGTTAAGTAAAATGTTCCTGATTGAACGATACTTGCCTAAATCTTACCATGTTGATTTGATATATCTAATTTAGTAAATAAGAATGATACAGTCCTCAAAATAGTGCACATGCTTTTGATTTTCTGTGCAGTTTTAGCGGTCTCAAGGTCGATGCTTTAAGGCTGCCCCTTACAAATATGTTTTGCCCTCTTCTTGTGTCTGTGTCTGGTTGATAGAGCCACTGTTGTTTTGTTGATATGCTGGATGGCTCTCCTTCTTGTGGGGACAGAAGGGGGCAGTGTGAACACAACAACCTTAGAAAGACATAATTGACTGCAACATGGTTCAGTCTACTATCTTAACATATCATATCACATATTATCTTAAAGTAGGGAAAAATGCTTGTTTAACCAGTTTAATAATTACAAATAATTGTGATAATAAATATTTTATGTGGTGAAATATTTAAACTTTCATAGTCCCATGTTTTTGAAAAAAAGTTTTCCATCTAGATTAAATTTTTGAAATGTATTATTTAATATTTTGCATTCACAAACTTTCAAGCATAATTACTTTGATGCGGAACCTCTTGCCTCAAATACTTGCAAAGCCATGATGCCACTAGACCTCCAAAAGCACCTTGTAAAGAAAAATGTTCAGTCCATCTCATATTCCTTACTGACTATGTGGTAATATCTCAAATAAAAGTGCCTCCCTAACACATTTATCTACTCTCTTTGCATCTAATCAATCCCCTAAATATATGAAAGTGAGCCACAACTAGATGTCATCACATTTATCTGCAGGCGTGCCTCAAAACGCACACACCTCAATGCTGCTACTCTAAACGATGGTGGACTGCGGAAATACTGATGGGGCTATTTGACAGCTCGAATGTATTTTATTTATGTTAGAGGGTTGTTTTGAAAGGATGAGGATGAAAAATACAGCACAAGCCTCACTGTGTTGTTGCATTCTGTGATACATATAAGCTGGTTTTGAGAATTTTTTGAGGTTTTGATAAAAGCATTTTTTAGCAAGAGATGAGTTGGGAAAATCTGATTTACAGGCAGAATGATTCTCAATTTCAGCCTGGTGCCACCATGCAAATGATGGGCCCGTTTCCTTTGGATTCACCTCAGTGATCACATCTGATCACTGAGGTGAATCCAAGTGAATCAGGGCAACGTTCTGTCTTCTCAAGCTAACCCGAACTCAGTTTTTAGAACTTTCTAAAACCAGGAAAATGGAGGTGTCCTCTCCAACCATCCTGTCTTTGTTCATGAGCAAGTGGAGAGTTGAGCCATGGAGCTGATGGAGTCAAGGAAAGAATGTGAGTGGAGAGAGGTGCTACTGTGTCTAAAATATCAATGAGGGAGATCCTGCCAAGTTTTGGAGCACACAAGAGGGAATAGGTCTTCTGTTAGTATAGAGTGGACCAGGCAGTTCTGCACTGCTTTATATAATAAAATATGTCTTTTAGCTTGTAGAGGAGATTTTATTTAACTACATAATTTTGATTACTGTTTATTGTTCTCTCCTTTCAGTATTTATGCACTGCATTGAATTATTAGGAAGTGTGTTCCTTTAAAGTTTAGGTGACTACATCATCTGTCATTCAGTCATACTGTAAAGCCCAACAATACACTGGAACAGTGTGTTTGCCCAGGTGAGTCTTTAATGTGGAACTTTGCAGAAAACATGCCAAACAAATTCATCAGTATAACAATACGTGTTCCTTGTGTTTCCACACTCATTTGATTTCAAAGATATTTATCTTAACAGGATAATAATTTGTGAAAGTCTCTGACATTTGTGGCTAGCTAGCATGATAATAAATCCATGGCTTGGAACATTTTTTAGTTAATTAGAGTCAATCAATCCAAACTTTGCTCACTTACCGGTGTGAAACCGGGGTATAATGAGCAGAAATCAGCATGGTGATTGGAAAACACAAATTACAGCTGTTAAAGAGAAACTCATCCACTTTTCTTCTCTTGATGCCAATGCCTGCTGCGAGGATTTAAAATTAGCATGGCATTCCTTTAATGGATGTTGGGGGAATGTGTTCCTCTATAATTAAAAAACCTCTTAATATCTTGTAGGCTAAAATAAGAGGGGTAGTATGATTACATGACATGTCCTCAAAAGGACATTTTGGCCAGTTGACCAAGAAAATGTGTCTGCATTTATTTAATTTTTCTTTATCATGAGACTAGTGTTTCTGTTTAATAATGTACATCTAATTATAAAACACTACCACATACAGTATAGGATATTTATATGACATTATCCCTGTTTATGTGTATCATAAGTAAATTAAGTAACATTACATAATGGTGTGTGACCATACCAACGAGGTGGTCAGCACTGCTGCTTCAGTAAGATCATGTGGCATATTAATGAACTTCCCTGTACAGGACAGTCTTTGCTGTAAAAGGCTGTATGTATCTCTATGATAAGGACTATATTCATATTATTCTTGACATATGCCATGCACCTTACATTCATGGTGTAATGGTGTGAGTAATAACCTAGTGATGTTAACAGCACCCTACAATAGGACCTTTATCTATTGTATGATGTGACCCAGCTGCTAGTGGGCGCAATGTATATGACCTCACCGCTGGATGTAATTTCCTCTCAAGAGCTCTTGGAAAGGGAGAGCTTATGTTGTTGAGCTCATGTCGTCGGGGCTGGTAACAGCAGCTTGCCATTGTATTAATTATTGTCAGGGAATCCAAGGGGTGTAGATAATACAGAATGCACTGGTTGGTCCCATTTGTTTCACTTGTCAGTGGAGTGAATAATTGGGAGTGCTGACCATATTAGACACAGAGAATTTCTAAAACATACGACTCAAACAGTTGCAACACAAAAGTATGGCTGGGAAATTAAAAAGCTTAATGTCTGAGAATTTCAAATCAGTATGGAATAATTTGCTGGCTTCTCATTGCCAAAAGAATTTACTGAAGTTTAACTCTGACAACAGCAACTCAAACTCACAGTGAAATATACACTTTACAATATCATGCCAAATTTAAGAAACATTATTTATTACTGCATTTTACATTTTATTTCTCAAATACAACAAAACACTTTTGGGTAAGAATACTACATTAAAGCTTATAAATTTTCTTCTCAGGTATGTGTCTGATATTTTGCACCCCAACTTTAATCTTTAAAGGCTTAGGAACATTGATACAATTTTAGTAGGTGGGGGTTTGCTAATACAATGGGGCTCATCTTGCAATTCTCCCAAGGAATAACTATCAGTCCTGCTACAGCAGCTTCAGCGTCCCTAGGTGACCGCGCCACTGAGCCCGTGCTCGCTCCATCGCACCCCACTCCACGCCTGCTGCCACCCTGAAGGTAGATGCATCACGCTGGGGAGACTGCGCAACAGCAGCCCCCTCTCCCACCAGCCCCGAAACCTCCTCCACGGCACAGTGGCCTCCTGCGGCCCCTACACATGCAGGTCTCCACCACCACAACCCTGGTCCCAGCAGCCCAGACTCTCCCTCAGGTGAGTCTCCATACCACCTCTGTGCCTCCTCCCACCTGAGCTGCACAACTGGTATCCTCTTTGTCATTTGAGAAATGCCACACACAAAAACACACATACAGTACACACTCTCACACGCGCACACACACACGCTCCTGTGCTCACTCTGAAGGGGACACCGCCTGTTCTGCTCACCTCCCGGCTGCCGGCTGACTCTCTGAGCCGTGTCTGTGGTGGCTACGCCATGCGTGGGGATCTAGGGGTTTCAAACAGCAGGCCTCCCATACTCCCTGAATGGCAAATATAAGTGCCTCCAGTTTATTACACCGTGGACTTTTTATGAATCATCTCTGACTTACTTTGATCAGAAATGACAAGCATGTGCTAATCAGTTGCAGCATTGATATATATGTATGTCTGTTGTACGTCAAAATTCTGCAGGATAAAGTCCAGTTGTTATTAGAAATGTTGCACCTTAACTGACCCTTTCACTTTGTCCTTACTTTTATAAAACACTTCTTCAAGTGAACTTATTGTTACATTAATGTTGACCCTACTCACGTGGTGAGAAAATATTACAACCATTGATAGAAACAGTTAAAGTTTCAGTTTGCTGGGACACCTAACCAGGAACTCCCAGTCACAACCCCTTAACCTTATTTCCATATCCAGTGCAGTCATATTACATTATAATCTCATTTCACATGGAACTGTGAACTCTTCTCAGATCACATTAAAGACAAGTTGAATCAAAGGAATCCTGCTTGTGTGTAGACACATAGTTAACTGGAAACGAGGGGAGTCTTTATTTAAATGTAACTGCTGGTGTAATGCTGCTTCATAATTTCATATTTACTGTAACCTGCAGTTTATTATCTCTTTAAAAAGGCTTCCTGCAGCATCTTCTGTTTCCCCCCCCCTGTAAATATTTTTTATCAGACAAAAACCTTTAAACTAAATCAGTTTTCTCAAACACATAAATTACAACTTTCACTTTATAGGTTGCCATACCACACCACACTTAGTTAACAAAATATTTTACAAACAAGATGATATCACCCTCTCCATGATATTAATATGATATGTTCTCTGATCTGTAAACAGCTGGTTATCTTGCTTTTCCACGATAAGAGAAAGTGCTGAGGATTTACGCTTGGTGAGCACATTTGGGCTGAATCTTTCACACGTCACAAATTGCAGATGGGAAGCAGTGATCTTGAACAGCCGATCACATTTCCGTGACCATCTGACACCTTCCATTTAGGAAAATAATACTTTCTATCTTAGCATACCCCTCTGCAGCAGCCAGCAAAAGGAATTATGCCTGGTAGACTTTGCTATTCACAACTTTGGAGCTTCTCCTTTTGTTTTGTTGCGTTACACTGATTAGATTAAATGTTTCACTCTAATCAGTTATTCATGGCCAGAAGAATGTTTATGGTTTGTGTAATTTAGTTTTATTTTTATGTTATAAACAATGAGATGTGCATGCTATAATGTAAGCACGTTGTGTAGTATCAGAGGGTAAAATGAGCTTATTATACTATTTCACTGTTAAAGTGGATAATCAGTGGCAAGGATCCTTGTGTACCTTTCTAGCAGCTGTCTCTTTTAAAACTCATAAGTAAATTAGAATTTAAATCTTATGTTGCTGTTATTTACTCTAATATCTTACCCTGTGTTTCAATAATGTTGAGGACAAAAAGACTTTTTACCCATAGAGGTAGATATGGTATCTGAGTAATATGACAGATAAATATGAGTCGGGTTAACTGGTACAGAGAGTTGTAAATCACTGTGGTGTGATTCTTTGTCTCAAAGGGTTTAATTAGTCTAGAAATTCTTCTCTTATCTGATGACCCCCCCTCCCTCTGCACACTGCAACAACTTACAACCATAAACGCCCTGCAATCTGAAGACCAGTGGCCTCAGGAGACTGAGTTGCTACAAAGAGCTGAAAGAGTTGGAAATGGTCATTTTATTGCGTTAGAATAGCTCGCTCGAGACTTGGGTAATGTAGTGCTAACTGAGTACTAGCACACATAACAGTATGTGACTCCGCAGTGAAATACAGTGGGCTACTGTAATGCTCTGCGGTGTCAAATGAAAATGAGACAACACAATAATAGTAAACAACAGTACAAACTGATTTCTTAGTGGTTTCAAACCACTAATTAATACTACAATATTATAGTTTTCCTTCAGTGCTGATTATTATTTAAAATGCAGTGCACAATCTAATCAGTCATCTTACAGAGTTCATGTAGAATAAATTTGCTCAGTATAACTACAAGTAGGGGATAAGCAGACTGCGTGCTTGTCAAATACTGAAACATCAAACAATGTACTGGTTATATATATTATAAATGCTACCTATATTTGGCCTGTTATTGCTTGACGGTAGCATAGTGTTGCTCTATTTCATAGTACATGAGCAAACCCATTTATCCCTATCTGTCATTTCATAACTTGTGAGGTATCTGTCACTTCTGGTCCCAAGGGAGTCCTGTATAAGTTTTTTTTTTTTTTTTTTGCTCTAATTGAGCTCTTTATTTAATTGACAGTTTGTGCTATCCTAAGAAGTCATTTTTAACTGTTTTTTTTTTTTATTGGATTTGCGAGAATGTTAGTTTTTGCTTATTTTGAACTTGCAGCCACCAGGCATCAACCTGCTAATGATCAGGATTAAATAACCTGATTATTCATGAACAGGGTCACAGAAAGGATACAGTCTTAATTTAGATGATAAGATTAAATAGTTTTGTTTCCCATTTTTAAAAAGGCCGGAAAGACATCTAGACCTCAAGTGTCAGGCAGGAGCTAAACAAAACTGTTGGGAGTTTATATGCTTAAATAAAGATACCATAAAGTATTATGTCAGTACCGCAATTTATAATACGGGAATGGAAGTATTTGGAGCTTTAGGTCTGTTGATTACTGTGATAGAATGCTGTGACTTATACCATAAGGTCAAGCGGACTTAGCATAAAACAACAAAGAGTCTTATTTTCATTGTTTCATCAGTCAACTTGTTTTAATGCCTAAAAGCCTGTCTTATACACTTTGTGGAGGTGAAAGTCTGTAGGTACATCAAATATGGAATCTGACTTTAACATGCAACACACTACTACTGTGCACTGATGGATGTTGTATCAGATTTCAACCCTTTGTGTGTTCAGGCCCACAGCTAGACCCCAGGTAGTGAAACAATGACCTGATCTGACAAGATAATAGCACATGAAAACAATATGTTACATAAGACTTTATTTTTCTACATTTCTCTCTTTTGTAACTTTACATCACTTTGGGCATCTTTTGTGTTTCATGCTGATGCTTTTGTTGCACAGGAAAGAAAAAAAGAGGGAATTTATATGCTTTAATTGGAGACTATAAACAACATGCGTACATCATAGTGCATATGGTATTTATGATACAGATGCAAAACTTGAGTTTTTGTAGAGCACCTTCTTTTGAAGGACTAGCAGGAGCAGAATGAGATGAGGGGTTATTTTGGCGATGGAGATTAAGGCAGGGGCTTTTTGTCATTTGTGCGAGACAAGCCATTCATCCATCCAGTTCACAGCCAAAAAAAGGCTGGTCCCAGAAATTAGCAGTTTCAGCTCAGCAGCAAAGTCGTCGGGCTGTGAAGGCAGAGAGAAATTGACTAATTAGCAATGCGCACTAAAACTTGACGGTTCTCTCTATAACAGCGAGGGAAAGACTCGGTTTTTCTCCCCCTTTCTCTTTTCTTTCTTCCATAGATGTTTGAAATCGCAGTCATTTACGCTCGACAGTTTTTACAATAGCCTTGAGCCATAATTTTGCGAGTCTCTCCAGCATCCATACCCCTGCATGGTCTCTCTCCACCGGCCATGCACGACCGTTTCTCTCCCCAACCGTGGATTTCCTATTACTCTCGTTACGACTCACTGAGCCCCAGGCCCAAGGATAATGATGTGTTGTTTCTTGGTAGCATAATTTGTCACACGTATATTTCTTCTTCTTCTTCTCTTGCAGAAAGCACAGCTCCCTCTCACACACTCACACACTTCTTGTTAATTCAGAAGAACAAATGATCAACGTCAACAAATAACCTGAAATAGTGACTTTATGAGTTGGAATCAATGGTTATTTTGAGACACTACCGACCATAGACTTTAAAGGAAAGGACATTTCTTTAAAGGAGAACAAAGGAAAATTCAAGTGAGAATATTCTGGGAACCTGAAGCTTACTTTCTGTTTTTTGTCAAGAGCTCAAGTCAGGTAAGTTTGGCTCCTTCTCAGGCGAGCTGCTCACATCATTTAGTTGTGACAGGCGCTTTTAGTGAATCTGGCGACAACGTTACAGCACGCTTGTGTCAAGTTTACACACATTACGCACATAGAAATAGCTTCTGTAGTGCCTAAGAAATAAGAGATATGCATTTCACCTTTAACTTTAGCGAAAGCTGCATTTCAGGGAATATTTCTCGATACTCACGTCCGCGTAACTCAGGTAGGCTAAAAGCGAAACGCGCCCGTACTGCTGCTGACGGCTCGGAGACAAACTAATTGCTTTTGTATGACTCCGTAAATCTGTGCGATGTGTAATGTCCTCATTGTGGGGTGTGCAGCAAGATAGGAGAAAGGATAAGTGTTAGCTGAATGCTGCATGTTATCCGTCCACCGTTGTCTCTTTTTTCCTTATCCGACAACTTCAGCCGCGTTACCGAGGGGGTAAGGAAAAGCGCTGCAGCATCTCCGTATCCTCGTTTTGTTTTGACAGCGCCCTTCAAAACCTCAGCCTCCATTTAAATCATCTTGCTCTTGAGTTAAGAATGAAAAAGAGTGGCACGCTGTGGGAACTACTGCGTTTTTGTTTGTTGCTTTACGACCAGAGCTCAAAGTTGAAGGCGACTGAAGCCGTATTGGATGTAGATTCTCGCCGGCAGGCATGGCATGATGGTTATTCCCCGCTGGATGGACGCGAGATCTGTTCAATAACTTACTCGAGAAATCGTTTTCTGTCGTAATAGTGAAAGGATAACATCTGTAGGCTACGTGTGTTGTGCAAATAAATGACCTGAGGTAAATGGCTTGCATGGTTTATTTGTTGCCTAGGTGGCGTTCACAGTCAGGAAGTCATGTCCAGATCGGGTGATAGAACATCCACCTTTGACCCAACACATAGTGACACCCTGCTGCACGGGCTCAATCTCTTATGGAGAAAGCAGCTTTTCTGTGATGTGACTCTCACTGCCCAGGGACAGCAGTTCCACTGCCACAAAGCTGTGCTGGCATCCTGCTCCCAGTATTTCAGATCTCTCTTCTCATCCCATAATGTAATCAACAATGAGGGGAGCAAAGGGGACCAGGGCAGCAGTGGAACCCCCTCTTCCTCTCCAGATGACAAGCTGGTGACCCCCAGCGCCAGGCCCATCAATAACCTGGTACTCCAGGGCTGCTCCTCCATTGGACTACGATTAGTACTGGAGTACCTGTACACTGCCAACGTGACTCTTTCCCTGGACACAGTGGAAGAGGTGCTGTCAGTCAGCAAGATCCTTAACATCCCCCAGATTACCAAACTGTGTGTGCAGTTCCTCAACGACCAGATCTCTGTGCAGAACTACAAGCAGATCTGCAAGATTGCAGCACTTCATGGACTGGATGAGACCAAGAAGCTGGCCAACAAGTACCTGGTGGAGGATGTGCTGCTGCTGAACTTTGAGGAGATGTGTGCCATGCTAGATGCTCTGCCACCTCCGGTTGAGTCTGAGCTGGCTCTATTCCAGATGTCAGTCCTCTGGCTGGAGCATGACCGGGAGACTCGCATGCACTACGCGCCGGACCTTATGAAGAGGCTGCGCTTCGCCCTTATACCTGCTCCAGAGCTGGTGGAGAGGGTGCAGTCTGTTGACTTTATGAGGAGTGACCCTGTGTGCCAGAAACTACTCCTGGATGCCATGAACTACCACCTAATGCCCTTCAGGCAGCACTGCAGACAGACTGTGGCCAGCAGGTGAGGATGAGACAGATAAACATACACAAATACAAAAGAGAAACAGACATGACTTCACAGAGACACACACACTAACACACACGGCAGTGGGCTGTTTGAGAGTGGACGGAAGCTGATTAAATGCCTCCCACTTGTTAAATTTGAACAAATTGCCGACTCAAGTGTTGCCCACTTGCTCACATACTGGTCCCGCTGCCTGTGTAGTCTGAACTAAGTAGGTGGTCAGACGGAGATGTGAGGTTTGAGGCCCAATAAACGGGGATTGTGGGGATTTTCCTGTACAAGAATACCAGTTGTCAAGGGGCTTGATCTACTCTATTCTACACTGTATCTGTAATTACAAGATTACCTTATGTTGTTGTGAAGAAAAATAACTCTTTATATCCTCACACATCTGTGTAATTGCTTTCTAATCAGTGTAGACAAGATGCAGCAAACTAGATAAAGGTTATGCATTTGATGTGGAGCAACTCTCATGAATACAATTTGAAAGGCTGTTATTAAATTGTTATCAGAATTACATGGTAATTACATAATAATTCTGGGATAAGTTCAAGGATGCTCAAGCTATGATTGTAATAATAAACAAAAATAATTTTACTGTCAGAGGTATTTCAGTATGTTTTTGAGCAGGGGAACTGTATTTGAGCACAAGTGACAATTTGACAATGCTCCCTGTATTCAAGTTAGACACGTGTCTCACTCAGAAGAATAGGCCATTTGTCCTAATCAGCACTTTAAAGAGATGGTAAGTAGACAGACAATGCCAGTAAGTTGATTGATTGACAGGGCTGTTTTGTGTACAGACTGTCAAGACAAGCAGGCAGTCGAGGCTGAAAGTCTTTTTAGTAGTGATGGCCTCAATATTCAAATTTAAATTTAAATAACTTCAAAGAGCAGAATACATATGATAATTTGACAGTAAGAATCTCCAAACTTGAAAATCTTATTTTTCAAAAATAATCTAAAAGTGAATTTATTTTATGTGTATCTATGCCCACATTATTCCAATAACATATCTATCCCCACATATGGATCTAAATGAGCAAAGAAACAGGAATCCTCATAATTAGTTTCACATGCCACTGTTTCTCTCCTCTCTCAATTAATCACCATTATCTATGTCCAGGGGCTCATTTGCATACGAATAACCCCAAAACACTTCAAAGTGGGCCAGTAGCAGAGAGAATGTACCGAGACGACGGGGATTTTCTCAAGCATAAAAAAGTAAAATATGAAAAAGGAAAAAAAGGTGAAAGTGACTGAATATAAAGGCCAGCTACTCTTAATCTTTTTAGTGCATATTGTGATTAATTGCTAAAATTATTATGAAATCCATTAGGAGCCAGATAATGGTCATTAATGTACAGTAAAGTGTGCGGCTTTTGGGTTATATATCATATACAAACAGCGGGAGATATCTCACAACTGGCTCAGAGATGTCACATGAATCATTCCAGCCAATGAAATTAAGCCAGTGTATAGGCAGGTTTATATACTCAATTGTGCTTTTAGCCTCCAGCATGGCACCCTGCATGACAGTCTTCGCTTCACAGCTAATTGAAAAGATATCTTTAGAGTACAATAACCATTCAATAATACAACAAAAGGATCAGCTGTGTTCAGCAGTTTTTTATTAATCATGATAAACGTGACCACATACTGCTTGATTTGTAGGCTCAAGTTCAGTAGTTATCCCAGACAAGAAGCATTTAATTTAAACATGCATCTGTTATTTAATTAATTCACTGATTATTTCATTCATATGTGAGGCTTTTTTAGAGTAAAAAAAATCAAAATACGCAGAGCGAGTGCTGTTAATGCCATCAAAGTAATTATGTAAATGAAGGAATTAAGGGTGTCCAGGTTCAGCTTGTGCATATTGTGGCCTTTGGGTGTTTTCATTTCAAGTTTTCATACCTGTTTTGTTCTTTGTGTCCTTACACTTGTCCACACACCCACACTTTTGACATTACAGAATCCGTTCCAATAAGAGAATGCTGTTACTGGTGGGTGGTTTGCCTCCTGGACCTGATCGTCTCCCCAGCAATTTGGTCCAGTACTATGATGACGAGAAAAAGACATGGAAGATCCTCACAAGTGAGTAGCAAAGCCTCTGCTGCTTTTTTTTTTAACCTGAGGCATCCTGTGTTAGTGGCTTTTATGATGGGGGGAAGTTGTTCCTATGGATGACTTTAACACAGGTTAATTTCCACAGAAAATGAGTGGAAGGAGTTCCCTAAATCCTTTAGGTAATAATGTATCACTATCACTTTTAATATAAGTTTTTAATCAGAGCGTGACTTCACAGCACTGTGGAGCTTCATGCCTGGTTTCCCTTGTTTTTTGCTGAAATATGCTGCCAGGATGCATGATGAGATTTACTTGAATCTAATGATCTATTGTGGCAGTGACAGAACAATAATGAATGCCATCTTTCCCCAATAGCTTATAAATGTAGCTTGATTATTCACTTACGTTGATCAATACATTAGATTGAATTATCCCATACATACTAAAGCAAATCATGGAATTAGCTTGCTGACCTATGAGTTAAATCCCAAAGAGATGGATGAGGTTGTTAGAACACACCTGCTGTAATGTTGATACAAACATTGAAATGCAAGTATATGATTTTAATTGACTAGATAATGAAAAAGAAAAAGATTTAAAGTAATATCCATAATCTGCAGAAATTTATACCAAGAAATAGCTTTTGATATCGATTTCACGATGTCATATTGGGAGCAAGTTTTCCTGATTTGGCCCACAAAATCTATTTAAATAAATAGAGTGTCTATAGAGAATATATAAGAGGCCTTTGTAAATTTACAAATACATTTCTGCAGCACTAACCTCTGTAAAGTGTACCATCCTTTTTTTCTTCTGTCTTCCCTGACCTTTCAAGGCTCACCACTATATTTTTGCCATGTTGCAAAGGTCAAACAGGAGCTAATGGGAAACCATATTTGTGCTTTGCATCATCATTGCCGGACGTATTGAGTTTTTGTCCTTTTATTTTGGTTGGAGCCATATCTCAGCAGTGTCTCCCCATTCGTACACATTAGCCATAGGGTCTGTTTTCTGTCAGCTCTGTGCTGTGCAGTTTATGTTCTCACTTTATGGCACCTTTTTTATTTTCGGGTGGTGTATATCCTGTTGTGTCTTACGGTGTCTGAAATCCAGAGAAAGTTTTAGACAGTGTTTCTCTTTCTGTTTGAACATTTCTTGGCAGCTGTTTGTTATCTTTACTCATGTTATGCTAAATCTATCAGGGTGCATTTTACTAAAGGAGTCATGGATAAACAGCAGCTTAAACTCACTGATGTTTATATTGTGATTTTCTCATTTAACTTATACTCATGGGTATAAACTGCAACAAGCAAAAGGTCAATAGGGATTTCCATCACTCAAAACTAAAAAGTTAACACTCAAATGGTCCGTGACCAAGTGGAAGGACAAAACTGCAAAATCATCCCCTTAACACATCAGTGACCATCTGATGTAGCCTCCACACAATGGATGTGGAATAGAAGATTATTAACATTCAATCATAACTTTTCAATGAGGCGAAACCTGAGAGGGACAGCCTTTGATTAAGACATTCATCAACACAATTTGGGAAGAATCTGATCCCTCTCGTTGTGTTGGATATATCTACTGCTCGCTGTTACCAGTGTAAAGTTTGCCATCTAGTGTACCCACAGCAGCATGGAAGAACACAAGACAAAGACAGGCAGCGGCTCAGTTTCAGTGCTAGATTATTGTCTTCTTCTTCTTAAAACTGACCCAATATTAAAATCCCCCACTTGGAAATGGACCTCATCTACGCAGCATGGCCTTAGAACAAAGAAATTCAGCTCAGTGGGATGCAATTGTAATGGTGTTAAAAGCACGTCAGAGCTCGAGCAGCAGTGGTGCATTAGCTGTGGAGTCATTCAACCAACCCCGACTGTGCGTTTATGCAGAGGTTTCTGACTCCCTCTAGTGAGCCCTAGAGCTCACTGTAGACTGGAGTGATGGCGTCCATCTCAGAGAGGACGTGCTCATCCTGCCCTCCTACGGCTGTCCACCCCTGGGGTTACTGGAAGATTTCAGAGAGAGATTACAGATAGGGGGATAAATTTCACACTCTTTGTTGTGTGATATTTCTTAGTAAAATTCTGCACATTAATGAAAGAAGAATAATTGATGTCTTTTTATTTTCACTGCACAGGACTATTTCTGTGATCTAAACTCTTATAGGTTGCCAGTTATCCCACTGTTTATCTGTACCTGAGGAACATGTAGAGGTGTGCAAAATGTCCCAAATCTTCCCAAAGCACTCCTCATACTGTAGTGACATACTGTAAAGCACTAATCTTCTTTTCACATGGGTACAAGATGATTTTTAGTATGAGTACAAGTCGCTAGACATCAAATAAAAAGCCGCCCATCCGTGTCCTATATACTGCTGACTGAATGATAATGTAAATAGCATGTAAGGGAATTTGGCAGTCATATGGCACTCGTCTTTGAGGTGCACTGGAGGCAGGCAACCTAATCCTCTCGTTCGAGATAAAGCTGTGTTTAGTGTATGTAGTATTAGTTCCCATCTTAGACTCCCCTCCCAAAGAGGACCAGCACATGTCAGCCAGCCAGAGTGAGATTGCAGGGAGAGGCCAATTGGAAAGAAATGAGATTCAAGGCTGTCTAATTTTGCAGCAACTGTGATCCATCAGGCGTTGGGGAGGTGACAGTGGAAATGACTGATGGAGACAGACAGGTGGGCTTTAACATTTCACTGATTTGTGCTCAAAAAGCACCGGGCCTGAGATTTATTGAGTGAACACGATCATGTTCATTATGACTGTCACCTAAGACCATTTCTCTACATCTCAATGGGGTCACTTCAGAAAAAAAAGAAGATGGAGAAGAGGAGGGGAGCATAAAAACATACACAAGGGAAAATCCTCCACCAGGGGTTTGGCTGCAGCTGTGGGCTTGTAGCCATTTATGCTAACGTGGGCTAACGCAAGATGAATATAACACATTAAATATATTTATTGGATAGATAGATAGATACATTTATTAGATAGATAGATAGATAGATAGATAGATAGATAGATAGATAGATAGATAGATAGATAGATAGATAGATAGATAG
>JAPZDZ010000004.1:14040510-14053636 GCA_029783805.1 Acanthurus tennentii | reverse complement strand
ACCCTTTTATTTATTTTGCACTTCCTTAAGAGCAACACACGTCTGCAACTTCTCAGAATGTCTAACCTAATCAACTGATGAAAAAAAACCCCACACATTTGTAGCACATTTGTTGATTCTTCTTTTCAGTGCATTGACAATTTAAGGCAACATTTTTGAAAAAGAACAAACGCTTTTAAAATAAATGAGGTAATTGCTTTGGAGAAGTTGCCTGCTCCATTATGAAGGTTAATTAGTAAATTTAAGTTTGACAAAGGATAGGAGAAGGCATCTCAACAGCACTTGGCATAAAAAAAAAGTACATTGACCACCAACAAATAAGGCATGCCTGAAATAAAGGCAGGGGCTGCCTGGGTTCATCAGCCATGATGTGTTGATGCTGCAGATGTGTGTTGCTCTTTGGACAATTGATCCTACAGGTTTTGAACCACTGTCTCAGGGCACAAATTTCACTCTGAACATTTATAGTCTCTGCTGACGTGTTTCACACCACACCTAGCCAGTATGAACATGTCTTAATGGATGACGTTGCTGTGAGTTTTCTCAGTGCCTTGCAGAGCACTGCACTGCTGCTCTCTGTGCTCCTGTCTCTCAGTCCTGTGGAGGTTGGAGTAGCAAAGACAGATTGTCACACTGTTGATGTTTTACTGTGTCTATACTGTCTGGTTTTTACTGGTCTACGTTGCCTGCTAGATGAATAATTTGAAATTATTCTGACATTGGTGTTTGTTTCTTGCAGGGGAATGTGTTCACCTTCTAGACAGAAGTTGTGTGGCTCTGTTTGTGTAGCTATTAAGATCTGAACGTGCATGACTGAATGTACCTCCGAGCTGAAATATGGATTCCATTTTTCCCTGTGAACTGTTTCGTTCCTTGTCTCCTCTCGCTCTTCTTCTCCACGCTCTGCTCCTCGTAAGACCTCACACTGTTTCTATCTCCTCCTTGAAGTCAGTTTTCCTGTTGCTAGAAGTTAATCTGTCTGTTTCTGGCTGGAATGGCTTCTGATTGGATGGCGATGGCTATGACAGATGAAATGGCTTGTCTGCCCCTCCTCTCACCTGAAATGGACCTGCGTATAGGTAGAGGCAGTCCTGATGGGGACGGGCCTGATTGGTGCTTTGTCTTCTCGCCCTCCTCTCTTGTTTTTGTACTCACCTAGGTGGTCGAGTGCAGTATGGGAATTGAAGCCCCACTGGAGCTTCCGATTGGGAGGGGCCTGTGTGTGCGGGCCTCTTCCATGCCCCGTCTGGCTGTAGAGTTGCAGGTACACACATCTTTCATGATATGGCCTCTGTGCTGGACCTTGAGGACATCAGTGGCTGCATGGGCTCTGTTTCCAAAAGGCGCTGTTACTTATGTGCACGGGATGTGGAGAGGGTTACATCAGTAGAGTTTTGGCTTGCCCCTTTGGGAGTCTGATTAAGACTCACAGAATTGTTAAGATGCGATGTGATCTCTGAATGCTGATGCCTGGCTGTCTTCTCTTGATCTCTTTTGTCTCTGCAATAGAGGAAACTAATCCTGACAAGTCTATGAGGATGCTCTGTGTTTATTTTTGCAATGAGTAAAGCATGATTTTTTTATTTTTGAACCTCTCTACAGTATTCCATGTCTTTCTGAGTCAAATGTTCTGAATGTAATTAAAATATGCTTAATGTTTTCTTTGTGTATGTACCTTGTGCCTGCATGTCTGGTTTGTTTGTGCATGTTTTTACACCAATAGCAGACGGAGGTTGAAAGTGGCTCCATGAAGCGTTCAGCCTCCACTGTCGCGGATCAGCGGGTGAACGGTCTTTGGCAGGAGGAGAAAAGTCCCGAGCGAGTTTATCGACCTCGTCACAAAAGCTACAAGGCTGCTGGTTAGTCCTGCTTTCATGGTCTTGGAACATCAGTTCGTGTGCATGCAATATTGCTTGTGTTAAAATGCAGGGAAAAAAATGATACAGATATATATATACGTATTAGTCTTTATAAGCCAACGCATATATGTGCACTCCAGCGAACCTTAGCAACATTAGATGACCTTACATATTTCTACTCCTCACATTTTTGTTACTGTGATATTAGAATATTTATTATTTAGTATTTATTTGGTATCTGGTAGATGATGACCACCCTCTGTTGTTGAGAAATGTTAACTGACTGTGAGACAGCACCTATTTTGGTTGACAATGAGAGAAAAAATATGTGTATGTTTAAGTGTCTTGTTTAAACTATTGGACTTCAGATGGCTGGACAACATTCTATGGTCTCCTCCTCTGAATGTCTTTCCCTCTAGTTTCTCGGTCTGAGCACTGGCAGCAGGGCGACAGGGAGCGTGGCCGGTCCAAGGAGCGCTGTCACCTCCTCTCTCCAGACGAGTCTCGTTGTAACTCAGAGGAAAGAAGCTTGCAGCCATCGCGATCCTCCAGTGCAGAGAGAGCACATCCCCAAGATAAACAGGTAGGTCGAAAAAGTGTAACTGATTCACATACTTAGACGACAACAAAGCAGGGACACAAATTATCAAGGGCTTTAAATCTGTAATATCAAGAATGAGCACATTTCCCATAAAAGTAGTTATTTTTTGGATGTCAATCAGCCTGCTAGCATTGTTTTATTGTATGACTCATGAAAAATCACACTTACTGTAAAATGTATTTCACTGTTATTTGTCGCAATAGACAAAAGCCCTCTGTTAACTCATTGTTGGTTTAAAATGATGATTTGCCGTGAATCACTTATGTGGACAGCAGAGTAACAATCAAAGCAAGAACAAGATATTATCATCATGCACAATGATATTGAATTGCACAGCCCACATTAAACTAAAATCTGAAAAAAATATTGAATTGGTTGTTCCTGGTGTAATGTGCACAAATGTAAAATGCACCACTTCAACTTTATATTAAAATTTAACCTTTTAATGCTACTTTTTATTTTGATGTGATGTCATCTTTTATTCCCTTTTTTGTTTTTTTATTCCCAACCTCCAGGGTAACAGCTCAGACAGCCCAGTGCCCTCCACCTCAGAGTCCAGCACCCCCAGTGGCCGACGACCTTCATCACAGACCCCAACCCGCTCTCGCCCTCACATCTCCTACTCTCCACTTGTGTGTCGCACACACCCCTCTGTTGGCGAAGGTGAGGATGAGCAAGGCAGCCCAGAGACCATGAGACGAGGAAAGCCTTCCTGGGAGACCCAAGAGAGTGTTGCAGGCGAATCAGGAAGCCAGGCGGGGCTGCACCCATCCCCACCTCGACGTTACCCCTCTGAGCCGTTCCTGGCCTCCCAAGAGGACGACCACAGCCCAGACCCCTCTGGTCCCATGGAGACGCTGACCTTCGAGGCGGCCGTGGCCTGCAGCCTGGGACGCTCAAACACCATCAGCTCGGCCCGCCCACGCTTGCGGACTGGCTGGCAGGTCCCCAACGGACACTTTCGAAAGCGCCTGGCCCAAACGACCTCTGTCGCGGCCTGTGATACTCTCAGCGACACAGAAGAGGACGACAGGTGCTAGGGACAGGAGGCACAGCATGAGAGAGTAGGGGCAACCCCAGAGAGATGTTAGAGGACTCCGTGCGACAGAGTCAAAATTAATGTGACGCTTTCTGCATCAGTGCTTCGAGGCCATTAGCCCTCTGGATGTTTGGTAAAATGTGACAAACGAACGCAACAAAAAGAACAATACTTCCTGAAACTGTAGTTGTCAATTCACACAGAACACTGACAATAAATAAGGTCTATTTCCTGATTTGTACTTGATGATAGAGAGTAATAATACATCTCAAGTAGTTGCGAGATGCGGAAAATAACTGAATGGATTAAATTGCGTCATTTGTGTCAATAGGTATTTTCATTTCTGAAGATGTTTCTAAATGATTCAGTGTTGCTCTAAACAGTATTTATCTGTGGGGTGTGTGAATATGTAACTACATTTTCTTATGAATTAATTGTTTTGTAAATACATTGTGATCAGCACACCATTGACATTTATTAGACCAGATCATTGCAGGAAACCATCAGTGAAAAGCCGATCTGATTCTTTACCAAACAGTGTGGAAACTAATAAGAAACACTCAATAATGCTGGATTTTTTTTACAGTATGAATGAATGTGCAGGGGAAAAAACTGCCTGATTTTCCCGTCATTTTTCTTTTGGTATTGAATATAATAAGTTGTGAGATATGAAAACAGTAATAGAATAACATAGAAAAGATGCTTATTTGTTATTTCACCCTGCTTTATTTTTAAGTCTTGCCTCCAAAAAACCTCAAACCTTTACTTTTTTTAAAAATTTCCTTAAAAACAGCACTAGTTACTTTTATTTTTTTTCCAGTCGAAACCCTTTAAATGAGAATTTTCCAACAAATATATTTAACATTTGATTTTGAAAATTGTTAAGCGTGTAATTTTACAATGAACTGATATGAAAACAAAACAATCTCTCGTCTACTTTCATCTTTTTTCTTCCTTGTGAATATTGTAAGAACCATTGCAGACGATGACTGTAGAGACACCGAGACACACCATTACACATCTGCTTCACGAATCAACATCACTCTATTACTTACTAATAATGTACAGAGGAGTATTGCTTTAGAGACAAAAAATATATAAAACAGGATCAGCTGTTGAGCTTTAAAGGTGAAGGAATCTTTACAAATGTTCATTTTAAGGTTTGTGTTTTTGTTTTATTCGCCTAAAGGCCAATTCTGTGAAACTCACTTAACCAAAAACATGGAGATTTGTATCATAAGTTTCTGGAATGCAAATACTTTGTGGGTTTTTATGTGTACAATAGCTGTATATAAAAATAAAAGTGTCCTAAAGTTGCTGCTGTTACTGGTCGTTGTTTTTATTGTTATTATATGGAACTTGGAGAAACACAAAAAACCCACTTTAAGTGGATTTAGAGACCCACAGTTCCTAATGGTTAGATTTATTTTCTTGGTTTACTGCAGTTTTTTTGTTTTTTTTTTAAATCACACTGTTTTCTGTTGTGGCATCTCAAATGTTTGAACTATCATCCAAAAAAAGTTATGCATGTCAGAACAGGTCTGTCTAATGATACATTTTCTTGTAGATAGTGTCTCTTCACTATCTAATATATTGCCTGGTTATGATATGTTTTTTTTGTAATATATTGGTTGCTAAATAATACAACGGAGCTGTGCACACAGAGGATAGTGCTACAGGCTATCTTAGAAATGGCCTTTCCCCTGAAATATTTGTGACTGGAATATTTTTCCAGCCTAACATAATTGTTATAAAAGGGTGTAAACAAAAGGGATAAAAGATACTTTCGAATCTTATGAAAAAATAAAGAAGGGGCATGAAACCAAATTTTAAACATAATCTTGTAAATTAAAATGTGAATGCTCTCTCATAAAAGGTCTCTCACATCTTTGCAACTGTGTAGGAGTGAACTTGATTACATAAGCCCTCCTCACTGAAAAACATTTTGATTTCTCACAGTAATAAATTTACAGGTGTTACTCATAATATTAATGATGTTCTGTTTTATAAAGTAAGTGAGCTTACCCAATGAGCTAGAATAAATATGTGGGGACTCAAATTTACTTTCAGAGTTTAGCAAAAACTACAATGTCTCAAAGGGAAACAGTGAACAGAAAATATATAGCTGTCCTTTTCTGAAACTGTTGGTGATAAACCATTTACCCATAGCTTCCATAACATAAAGACTGCGTCTACTCTGATATAAATAGAATAATCAAATCAATTAATTAAAATCAATTAATCAAAACAATTGACAATCATAATCTCTTGACAGAATTAAAACGTTACCAATGTTAACCTTAATACATTAGTGCACATGTGAATGTATAACTTTACCAAGATAAAAGAGATAAAGTACGGGGACACTGTTTTACAAGTCGCTCACACATCCGAAACAAGCCGTGTGGCACGTTAACGTGCAGAGAGGCCTGACCCTGTGGCTGTGATGCGCTTTCACAAGGCCGAGATAAATATCTCCGATCTATAATACTAGGGCAAAGTTGAAGAGGAAAACATCGTAATTTTGAAAAGGGCTATTTAAGTGTTCGAACTAGTCTCTAGGCGTCTCTTTCCCAACATTTGTCAGTGGGAAAAAGTCTTTTTGGGCTCACTAGCACCACGTAACCGACGCCATACTTACAATAATACGGTATGGACAGCATGTCTTTTTGCCTCAAAGTACAATTGAAGTCCTGCTCACTTCCTATGGGCTTGATTTTTGGCATTGAAAGGGGCGGGACATCGACTCTTATCCAATCACGACGGGGAATGAAGGCCGTGCGTCATATCCAACGGACCGATAACATGTCCCCGGCTGAAGAAAAGGCTAGCAAAAAAGCAAACTGTTAAATGTTGCTCGCGAAGTTAAAAGGCTGTAATGTCGCCACAGTCTAACACTCAGACCGCTCAGTGCTACAGCCACAGTTGCTGCTAAAGTAGAAATTTTCTAGGAATTATTCTTGTTACAAAGAAATGAGCGGTACTTATCAAGGAAGTCGCTAGCTAGCTAGCAAAAAAGTAGCTAGCTAGGCTACTAGCTGTCGTTAGTTCTTTGTTTTGTTTTTCAGGTGGAGATCCGTGTAAACATAAGGAGGAACTAGTGTGCGTCTGCTATAACGTTTAACGATTTTGTGGGAGTTTTATAAACATGTACATTGTATTTTTATTACTTAGTTTACGTATGAAATTAGTGTTTACTGGAATATAGAAAGATAAAACTATCATTAGCCACCGATAGCAATTTTAGCCACAAAGATTCTTAACGTCGTACAGGACGGAACTGGAAACAAAAAGATATGGGCAACTGTCTCAAGTCTCCGACATCAGACGACATCTCTTTGCTTCATGACTCCCAGTCAGACAGGGCGAGTTTCGGTGACGGGACAGATCCAGACTTGGAGCCACCTCCGCCGTACCAGGTGAGAAACAGCTAACACTCAACTTCCATGTTATCGATTTAAGACAAACATGTTTATGTCACACGTAGGATATATGTGTATGAGAACTATCTTAGTTGAAAGCCCACATGTTATTTAAAAGGATGTAATATATTTGTATCTCCTGCCTGTCACGTCTCTAGCTTAAAAAAAATCTGATTCTAATCCATAATTATACCCGAGTAAACAAAGTAATTCTAACCGGCCTGTCGAGACTCTCCAGACCAGACTGCTGCTTTATTTTTCTGTTTTGTTAGGACACAGAACCTGACCAGTCAAACCACTTTATGTAGCAGTGATAACTGATTACTGATTTTGTCTCATTTTGTTGTGGTGTTTCACAAGGAGCAGCCTCACATGCCCATGTACCATCCCACGCCTAGTCAGGCCCGTCTGGCCACCCAGCTGACTGAGGAGGAACAGATCCGCATAGCTCAGCGCATTGGCCTCATCCAGCACCTCCCTAAGGGTGTTTATGATGGAGGGCAAGACGGCTCAGAGAAAAAGATCAGAGAGTAAGTATTTTGTATTTTGCTTAGAATGTTTACTCGTAGGAAGGTTGCTGGCCATCATAGCTGAGCAACTAACCCTCTTAAGACCTTATGCTTGTCACACTCCAGACCTCACTGTCTGTTTTGTGACATTTCAAATGTGACTAATATTTAGTCTCTAATCGCAAGTTATTGCTTTGTTTCATTGTGAAAAAAAAGTCAAATGACAGAAGTGTCAAAGGACTGCATTTTAATTGAGGGTGTTGTACATTGTACATCTGAAGTCCTCTAAAGCAAATTTTGATATTAGTGGTTGTGTAAGTAAAATTTCCTGATGAAGATATTAATTAGCAAGCTTTCATGTTAAATGACTTGTCTTTTGATTTTAAAGTCTACTTATCTGAGTTCTTCATGATTTGTAGTTCTTTTTCACTCAATCAGCCAGGATGTGTTTTAGCTGTTAATGTAATCTGTTTTCAGATGTGTGATCTGTATGCTGGACTTTGTATACGGGGACCCCATCCGGTTCCTGCCATGTATGCACATCTACCACATGGACTGTATAGACGACTGGCTGATGAGATCCTTCACCTGCCCCTCCTGCATGGAGCCCGTGGATGCTGCCCTGCTCTCCACCTATGAGACCAACTGATCTTTCAGCCCTTGTTCCACAAGCTTAGATCAAACTTGCAGCCCCAAGTACACACAAACCCAACAACTGCCCTCTTTTAATACGAGAGGAGCTACAACATGTGTTCTCTGTTTTCTTGCACTTTGAAAAAAAAAATCTATTTTACTCACCTAATGTTGGCCTTCCATGCCCCCTGAACAAAGTAAGCTGGACTTGAACATCAGTTAAAAACTCAGTAAGACACTGTTTCCAGGCGACCCTCTGTGATTGTGATTGTGTTGGTTTGTCATGCTGAAGCAGCACCCTGTATTGCTGCTGATGTTGAGTGTGTGTGTGTGTGTGTGTGTGTGTGTGAGAGAGAGAGAGAGAGAGAGAGCTGTTTGGGCCGTTCAATGACTTTGCATTTCCACTTGAGCCGGCCTCAGTGGTGTTTCTCCCCAAATGACCCCAGTTCACCTGCATTCCCAGTTAGTTGTGAGAATGGAAAAATAGGTTGACAGATTATTGACCAAAATGCTACAAGGAAAGGTGTGGTTTTCTGTAAGCAAAGTAACAGTAAGCAAAGATTTCCTCAACATATTGATTTCCTTAACATGCTCTTGCATTAAGAGGGCCCTTAGAGATATGGAAATACTCAGCTTAAGTTTACACTGTTGGTGTTAGATAATCAAGGAGAAATTGCTCTGCAGTTTGTCAGGATTGCAGAAAAAATATGCACACTTAAAAAAAATCACTTAAAGTTACAAAGACCACAGTTCCCTAAAGGAGATCACAGCTAGGTAATATTGGCCTCTCCGAATGGCCAGGGTTTTAAGAAAACGCTTTAAATTGAAGGGAAAGTGATGTTGTATAACGTGAATGTTTCACCAGATGGTGTGTTAAGTAGCTGGCAGCCAGTGTAAAGGGCTCATTTTTGCATGGGCAGGTAGATTAGTCAGTCTAAAATTACAAATTCTTGCACACACTTTTCATCTGATTCAGAGATTTGCACTTTACTTAAAGGACAGTATCTAAACAATATATTAATATATGAACCCTATAACCTTGCACTATTAAGACTTCATTCCTTTATTTCCTGAGACGCAAAAGTAATATAGCTGATAAACATATTTTCAAAGCTGTCAGTAGTCACTTATCATGTTGAAGTAAGCCTGAAGATGTGTTTCATGAAATTTGTGATTCAGTAGTGTGAGCCTCTGCTTTGCTTTGCTTGATTTTTGATGTGTGTTTTGTGTGGAAGTGAGGGGACAGAGGCTTGCTCCAGTGAAAAAGAGATGTTTGTCATTTCAGGAAGTATGCTAATCCCCTTTCTTGTCAAGAGTTAAAAGAGAGGATTGTTATCAGTTTGATTCTGTGTGCTAAGTAAGGAGGCCATTAGCTTCGTGCAGCTTAGCACAAAGACTGTAAGCAAGTGAAACAGCTAGCATGGCTCATAAGTTAAAAAATATTTCTACCAGCACCTCTAAAGCTCAGTCATTTGTGGTTTTACAGAGAGTTTTGTTCTCCATCAGATTGTACCAGCATGCAATTTCCATTGATGTACAGATAAAAAAAAATGATTAAAAATTTAGAAACTAACTGTAAAGGTGCTAGTAAGCCAATTTTTAAACTTTGTTTAGAGTCATGTTCCTGCTTCCAGCCGTCATGCTAAGCTAATTGCCTCCCCACAGTCATGAGAGAACAAGCAAATTTTCCAAAATGTCAAACTCTTTCTTCTAAAAAAAAAGAAAAGAAGGCAGACTTGAGGTGAACTTAAACCCACATCAGAAAAATTTACTCTTTTTATTATGCATCACATTTTTTGTCTTAGTACATTATAATTAATGTTTTTTGTTACTTTGTTTCCATTTACTGTTGCAGTAGTTACATTTGGTTTCCTTTTGTTTTGCTGTATTCTTTGTTGACAGTGTGGCTTTTTTTGTTACTGATGTTCTATCTTCTACCCTCGCACTACTTGTTACATTAGTTTAAAATACAATGTGTATTTAGCACAGAAAGTATTTAACTTTAACTCTGGTTTAGGCCTGACTGTGCAAACCTCTGTCCCAAATTAATTTCAGAGTGTGAGAAACTTCTTTTATGGTGTGATAGTTACAGATGAGTTCTCAAGTTTTCCATCAAGCTTTTCCTTTGCTGTGTTTCTCAGCTTAAGTTTATTCTGAAAAATAATATTTCCAGTAATCTTGTTTTAGTTCTCCTTTTTTGGATGGCTAAAATGTCATTATGTAAAAAAAATGAATAAACTGAAAAAACCCAACATTTTTTAGTCGTATTATTTATAATAGGTAATCATTCCACCTGATTTGATGAAAAAAGCTGGCAGCAGTCAGACGAGTCAGTCGTTCTGGATTTGGGGCCCTACGGTTACCAAAATAAGAGATTACAGAATACTTAATTGCAAATATTCCTTTGAGCTTCTTATTAATGCAATCCTGAACTCTGGCAGTGAACTGGTAAACGTGACTACATAATCAGATGTCTGTTTAATGTAGCGACAAAGTCAAAGCAAAATACAAAATATGTACAGGTTCCCTCCATATCTGTGATTAGCATGAGTAGCTCAAAGAACTGGATAAAAACAGAAAAAGCAGGCCTGTCATCAGTTACTCTCTCATCAGCTTTCCCTGTTGTGACCACCAACAGGAAGAATCCACTGCCTGATAAATACAGTTATTACAAAAGATGAATTAAACATGAACTTTAAAATGTGAATTCACTTTGTAGGAAGTTGTTCCCTATTATTATTAAAGGAGGCCTGGCCAAAAAAGGTGAGAAAACAGCTGCCAAACACTCTAATAGTCAAGTGGGGGAATGTTATATAGGTATTTTTAGCTCTTTCTTACACAAAGCTTGTTAATTTACATAGACTTCCAAAACACTGCTGTTTTTTGAGCTCTCTGATCACTAATTACGATCAGCACTAAGCATGATTGAATTATTTAAAATAATAGAGAGTTGGATGTTTTCTCTGTGTGTATCAGCTGGTGTAAAAACGTGAGTCGAGTTGACAAATGTTTTATGTGTAATGCACAAATATGAGTGGAATTTGTAATCAGTAAGAAGTTTTATTAATTACTAAAACAGAAAGTAAATCCATGCTTGAACCTGTCCACAAAAGATCCATTCAACCAAACTGATGCTTTGTTCATGTACAGAATTATGCTTGCAATGATAAGGTTCATGTGGGATCATGACACTATACAATGGCCTCACATTCAAAGACAAATTTACTGCAACATTTACTTTCTTTCATACAGCAAATTAAGCGGTGAAATGTTTAATCAGCTTTTTCATGGTGCAAGATCTGCATGCCTTCAAATGTTTAGCAACGCAAGGACAGCAATGGAAAGGTCAATTGTTGAAATGCTGCTTAACAAGATTTTGTGTGGCAACATATTAAATCTCTGTAAATATCTCAAGAATTTAGCCTGAAGGATTATTTTCACTCTAATTAACCCAAATCAAGAAAAAAGGCTGCTTAGGAAAACACCAAGCATCACAAATAATAATGACATTATTGTCTAACTTTAGGAGTGAATTCAGTGTCATGTTTAAAGCTGGTATATATCCAATTTCTCTGAGGGTTGAACCCCTCTTTAAAGGCAATCTCTTTGCACCATTTGCCACCAAGCCATCCAATGAATGGCTAATAAGCTAAACCACATGACAAGAAAACAAAAAGACCATATATTGTGATTGTTGTGGAATTTATTTTTACCACCCATCAAATATTAACAATGTGAAAAAATCCATCCTTTTTTAATTCAACCCATCTAACAATTCCAAGTGGGGACATGGCCACTGGATTAAAAAAAGGCACATACATGCAATCATTATGTCTGACAAACCTTTATTTTTTTTGACATGATGGCATATTTTGTCATTATTCTTAAAGTTTCATCGTACTGAGTGACAATTTATATTCTTGCAATGAACGACTGGTGTTGACACTCTGAAAAAAAGCATCATTAGGGTTTGTACATCCCATGAAAAGTGACAGGCATGCTGCACTCCACTTCTGCCCTGGCAATCTCAGACAGATCCTTGGCATTGAGGATGAGGAGGTATCCTGGTCTCTGGGAGCCAGGAGCCACCACGATAGTCAGCAGCACCCCTGAGGACACAGCACCACATGATCATTAAAAAATTCCTATCATGATAGGTGTCGAATTAAGCATTCTATATTGCTGTTGACATACCATCATCCTCATCTACACCATCAGGAGTCTGAACGAACAGGGGCTCTGAGGGGTAAGAGTCTGGCTCCTGCCATACCCAGGTCTCCTTGGTCTTCACATTCAACTTGCAGATCTGCACAGGATTTAAAAATAAAACCATATATATTTTTTTTGTTGTTTCAGACACATTCTAATTCACATACAAGTGAAAGTATTTTGTTCACTCACCCTGTCTGGTATGAAATGGTTGAGACCCAGGCCATAGGCATATGTGTAGTTCTTTCCTGCATACCTCTCATAGTTGATCTGAGGGAACTCAAAGGCTACAAAAACAATATTAAAATAATTACATTGTTACACAAAGAGAATCCCAGTATGCAGTAAAGATGAATGTGTCCATGACTGAGTAAAATAGATGTGTTTGCACCTTGGCGAGGTCCAGAGAACAGCACCTCCGGCTCCAGCCAGATCATCCCGTCAGCGTGCATCACCGCTGTGGCTGTGGTGTACGGCAGGCTGACAAGGTTCTTTCCCTGCTCCTCCTACATCAGGCGTGCAATGAGATGACAGCAAATAGCACAAGACTTGACATATGCAGGTCACAATCTGTGTCCTCCTGATGGGTAAAACAGCTGACTCACCTTGTGGATGTCCAGGGGAATGACATATCTGCGGACCTCCGGCTGTGGCGCCATCATGGCCGCCTTCTTTACCTCCTCCCAGTTGGCTCTCAGGTTTGCCAGCCACAGGTAGTTGTATACAAACTCAAAACTGCACAGACCGTGAACAACAATTCAATTCAATTCAATTCAATTTTATTTATATAGCGTCAAATCACAGCCAAGTTGTCTCAAGACACTTTACATATGGAGCAGGTCTAGACCACACTC
>JAPZDZ010000004.1:14007068-14022499 GCA_029783805.1 Acanthurus tennentii | reverse complement strand
TTTTGACTTTAAAGTAGACTGATAAATGAATGAATAAAACTTTTGTTCTCTCATGGCCATAGCAAGATAAAATGCCTATAAAACACACCTTTATGACCTGCTGATGCGTACATGCAAAGTCTTAATGTCTGACCCATAAAGCACTATGTTAACTTTTGTTTTTCACACTGCCTGCAAATTCTGGTGTTTTATTAATGGTGTATATCACAAAGCTTACTGTTTTATCTTCTCTGAACAGCCAGCCAATCTGACTACGAGAGAAAGTGATGGACTTGGTGGACAGAGTGGCAGAGTAGACGTCACTGCTCATCAGAATATCCACCTCTTCTTCTGTCTCCATCTCTGACTCCTTCGGGGCGAGACAGTGATAGTTTAGAAATGCTGCTCATATCAAACACCAGATGACACAGTGTGAAACTGGTCTCACCACTCGCTCACCTCATGGTGTATTCTTTGGTACACTTTTGCTTCATTGTCCAGAACCACGAAGGACTGGGAGGGTGTAGCGTCACCGTTGAAAATGAAGCTGAGATCTCCACGCTGACACTTCATATCAGTGAAGTCTATGAGAGTGGTGTCAAGTCTAAATTGAGAGAGGAGAGGGAGTGTGTGAAGAGGGTTTCGTCCTACTTTTTAGATCTAAAAGAAGTCCTCGACCTGGATAAGCAAATTTGCTGCTTTAAAAACTTAGAGTGAATTAGATTCTCTTATAGGTGCAGCAACAGCCTAAAATACTAAACAGCTGAACTTGACATTTTACCTGATATTAATTCCCTGCTTGTAGATTTTACAAGCATCGGATGGCAGCATCCGGGACAGCAAAGGCACTAAAATACAAAAGAGAGTGTGAATACATTAATCTGTGGTTGATGAACAATATCGTAAACCATTGTTCTGCACTTAGAGCAAGGCACGTACACAACTTCCTTGTTTGAAATATGAAAAAAACTCACCCCAGCTCTGAAAGTCCCAATGCAGCTCCAGATAAAAGTCTCCAAGCTATAGAAAGGATACAAAGGTGTCTTATGAAAGGATTCAACAAAGATCAATATAATTGCAATTCATGGGTCAAACGAAAATCACAATACAATGAAGAATTCACATCATGCGTAATGTGCATCCCCAAAGACAGGCAGTAGTCGGTCATACAAAATCAAAGCCTGGAGTGAAAGTTTAGTTATGTGTGGCAGCGACATCTGTGGAAGTGAAGCCAGTGTGATCCTCACCTCCCTGAGAGCTTTCAGTAACTTTGGCCTCTTATCCTCCACACTCTCCCTGGATTGCTGCTTTAACTTCCGCAGTATTGCTGTAACTGAGGAAACAAAGATGACAAAGAAAAGAACTTAGTGAAAAGGCACAGAAACATACAGTAGGATTTGCCCTGGACATCCTGACATTCTTGCATCATCTTTGAATGTATTAGCTGCTTTAAAACAGCAACAGAACTTTTATTTCATATATCACTCACATCTTGATCTGACGGATTTAAAAACAATGTAACAGATGATTTATTGGTAGAAATAAAACTGCAGAGTTGCTGATCACACTGTGGTGATTACCCAAATGTCGTAGCTCTAGTCAAGTGTGCTACTGCTTCACATGAGGAAGCATCACAACTCTGCTATAATCAATTCCTGCAGAGAAGTCTAATTTCTATTATAACACATATTTTCAAATGGATCAGCTGAGCTCATTGTCTCATGTGGTGCAGCACTCTCTCTGACAAACTGACCAGCAGGCACTTAATAATACCAGATGGACCACAACAAATGAGTGCATTTCAGATGTATCCTGATAATCTTGACTGGGGGAGAAATAATGGACTGAGAATAGACGTGACTGAGAAATGCTGATGAAGCACTTGCTACGCTTGGGCAGCTTGCCGTTGCACACACAGACAACCAGTGAGCAGGCTGCTGCTGACGCAGTGTGCACACGTGTAAAAGTAAAAGGTGATGACTGATGACTGGACTGCAGTGTTTCATGACCCACGCATTTTATACTAAGCACAAATTATTCTCTTTTTGTCCCTCACACTAAGTGATAGCCATCTGTGTGCTGCTGCATGTTATTTAAAATCTAAATAAAGCTGTGTCTCCCTTCGTTTGTCCTTGCTGGTGGTGTGAAAGCACCCAGCCCCCCCTCTGCCTCCCCTTCACCCTTTAGAACGATGTGACCTTCTTAGAGCAAAACTGCTGGTCCCAGTCCCAAGCCAGCCTGCCACAGCAGGCACAGTCAGTCAGTATGTGTACTAACAAGGTTGAGGGGTCATTTCTCAACTGCTGGGCCCCACAATCTCCATCACAAGTTGTATAAGAAGAGGATACTGATAATCCACTGTTAGCAAGTAGCAATAACAGCAAGAACATGTCTCAGCTTTGCCACAAAACCCGAGATAAATGATTTAGTATTTAGTCCCTTTACTAGATGTTTAGCTTGGAGTTTATCTTTCTTTTATCCTTAGTTAAGAATACAGAATTACTCTTATCCACCCATCACCTCCCGCACAAAAAAGGACAGAGCAGTGAATATATCCCAAAGGCTTAAGCTGATGACTTTCACATGTCATTTGACTCTTTTTCACTGGATGTCAGATCTAAAAGCAGTAGCATCATTAAGCAGGGGAGTGACCAGGCTCTAAGCTCAGGGCTTCCTAACACTAAGCCGTCACTCAGGCTGCGTTCCAGCCCATCTGGATGACGGGTGTTCAGAGAAAATCCCCACCTTTAGCTTTTTGCTGGACTGACCGCAGCAGTTGCAGTTGCCACCTTTATACAATTAAATACCTTATATAAAAGTCCTTCAAAATAAGAAAAAAAATTACACATATGCTGTGACCTCCTACAGTATTCAGCTCCATTTCTCTTTTCTCACAATTTGTAAAAGTCAAAGATGATGAAACTTGAACTTTTTCAGTGACCTACATTTTATTTACCTCAATATTAAACTAGCACTGTCGATCCTTTGTCAGTTAACAACTAACATATTTTAACTCTTTCTTGTGCCACCATGTATGGCTGTATCTGCAACTTGTCTAGATTTCAACTGCGGACAATACAACTCCTTTTGTTCCACATAGGACAGCCAAGCTCTATCCAAACCCAGAGATGCTAAGCTTGTACAGGGGTATTCAGAAAAACTCAAAACTGCCAGAAAATGTTTCTGCAAAGCACAGATTTTTAGACTGTTTTACATGGAGAATTTATTCAGTTTATTATTAAGTATGAGAATGAGTAAAATCGTAATTTTCTTAAAATAAAAAAAAAGTCTATCAGTCAGTTGGCATTCCAAAATAGCAGAACAATTCAATAAAACACTCCAGCCACCAAGCTGACATTTACCAATACTGCTACATTATTAGCATTCATGCAGAAAGCCCTTCCAGATGTCACACTGACTATCCAGCAAATGGTGACCAAAGCTGACATCATCCCAAGGCATTATAAAATTTAAAGATTTGTCAGGGAGGCAACTTGCAACCTAAATGTTATAACAGTGAGTGAATGATGAGGTTAGAAATGACCACAAACACACACACAAGCAGTGTGTGTATTCAGTATTCAGAGCAGTGCTGACAGTGAAACATACTCATCTGTCTGTCGCCGTAGCTGATGGCTTCTGCTAGAGGGCTCCATCCCTGTGCATTCTTTATCTTTACAGGAGCGTTATGGGCCAGCAGCAGGAGGGCACATTCTGAATTAAAAAAAAAACAAAAAATATCATAGACAAATCGTTTGATGCTTGTATGATTGTAAATTCTATGTAATGTCACCAGATATCTTTCCATGTTATTTTGAGTAGTCATACCAAATGAAAAAGGTTAATTTGAAGATTTTAATATGAACTGTGTAATAGATTATTTTAAAGATGTTGACAGACTAATGATCTTAATGTAATGACAAACTTAAATTAGTTCATTAGGGTCAACAGCAACAGTAGTACCAGCTACTACTTATTCTGTATCTGCAGAGCCAGTACAGCCTTACTTCTATACCACACCAACAGTATGTTCTCTCAACACTGCAGAGGTCAGATAAGACATGCTGTATGCAGCAGGAGAAAGAAAGCTACTTAAAATGGAGAGAGAACTTAAGTGCTTTTACAAAGGGCCTTTAAAAAGGATGTCAAATATGCTTTAATAAAGCCACATTACGACAGTTGCAAGACCACAGAGCACAGCAGATTTAGTGTTTTTTTTCTGCTCAAAATCAAGGACTGTAGATTACCCTCTGAGCATCTTTTAGTTCATTTTAGTTCATCCTGTGTATGACAATAGATCAGAAAACAAGTTCGATGCATATAATATAATTTATCATATTTACCTTTGTGGCCCAGCATCACAGCCAGGTGGAGAGGTGTGTTTCCTGAAAGAGAGGCATGTTAGATGATTCCTGGAGTACGTCCTTGCATAACTATCAACATGAATAATTACACGTGATCGGAGATACCCTTTTTGTTATGGATTTGAACAAATTACTTAAAACCTTAACAGAAAATATCAGAAAGCTTACCATGTACATCTTTCTGAGAGATGCTGTGGGTCCTGATGAGAGAGGAGAGCCGACGCACATCTCCCTTGAACACGCACTCATGAACAGGGAACGCCAAGTCCTCACTTGTCAGGATTATTGGATTCTTGTTATTATCATTGACAATTGTGTCAACCGATGAATTACCGTTTATGTTGTTTGCATTAAGCTGCTGTTGTTGTTGCAAGATCGAGGTTTTGACTGATTTCTGAAAAGCCTTGTTTGATTTGAAATGATTACTGGTGCCGTTTGGGATCGTCCCGTTTGAGGTCTCATCGTACGTGTCCATTATCTCTTCATTTTTGTTGAGTTTGTTATGGTCCTTTCGCATGGTGCGTATCTTCTCACCTGTCATGATGACTACCGTACGTTTCCAGGCTAACCAACTACTGGACTATAAAAGATATAAAGATGGGGCATAAATCTTAGAGTCCGTCAGAATGGAAAATATCCGCAAATATATTTCAGTTGAATTTCTTAGTTATTTACGCCAACGATGAGGCTTTCTCGTTGCTTGGTGTTCTCTGTTCCAATAACGTTACACCTGCTGCAACATTAGCATTATCTCCCAGCGTACGTTAGCTAGCTAGCCCACAATAAAAAATGAATAGGGTGGGTGCGGCGATGAAAACAGAAAATAATGCTAAAAATAAAAGTAGAAACACTCACTAAATCAACGTACAGCTGTGAATAAGAGCGGAGAATAAACGACTACATCGTTGTCTTCTCTATCGCAGCTAGGAAATACGATTTAAAATGTTATCGATTCAGTTTGCTTTGCGGCAAAAATCAGGCAAACGGCAACGAAATGCCAGCTGAGCTAACATCTTTGCTAGCCCGCTGAGTGGCAAATCTCGCGATACAACCAAACGTGTTAGTACGCGAGTTTAAGCAGTCAACGTCATTTTCATGAGACACACTTTGACTTCATCGCAAGCAGCAAGCAAGTAGCGAACTGGCTAACGAGCTGCGTACTGTTTCAAGATGTCAACATCAAAGAAGGGGAAGAAAGTTGTTAATCAAGAGGAGCTCCGGCGCTTAATGAGGGAAAAACAAAGGCAAACAACAGAGAAAAAGCGCGTCGAGTCTCCTTTTGCTAAATACAACAGTCTCGGGCACCTCAGTTGCGTCCTGTGCAATGTGCAGGTGAAGTCCGAACTACTATGGCCAACTCATGTTCTTGGGAAACAGCACAAAGAGAAAGTTGCTGAAACGAAGGGAGCAAAGAGTCATCAATCGACACCACAGAGTCAACCAGTAAAGAGGAAAGCACCGGGCGACGAGGACGTTAATGGGAAAAAGGCGAAACCCACAGCTGTTTCGAGCCAATCGGCGTCAGGGCCACCAGGAGACTTCTTTGAGAAACCCCGCGAAAAGGAAGCTGTTTCTTCTCAAAAGACTGCAGGTTTGAGTCTGCTGGCTGGAGTTTATGATGAGGACGACGATAATGATGAAGAAGAAGTTGCCGAAGAGGCCGGTCAGGCTGGAATCACAAAACCCCCTCTTCATAACTCTGAAGCTGCAGGACTACCAGCTGATTTCTTTGACAGCTCCATCCCAGCTACATCCACATCCACATCCACACCCACGCCCACCATCTCACACTCAGGGTCCATTCTTAAAGCAGATGTGTTGGAGAAAAGCACGGAAAAGAAAGATAACATGGCCGAGGCGCTACCAGAGGGCTTCTTCGACGATCCTGTACGAGATGCCAAAGTGCGCAACGTCGACGCACCAAAAGATCACATGGACAAAGAGTGGGAAGAGTTTCAGAAGGAGATACGACAGGTGAACACGAAGTCAGAGGCCATCGTGGCGGAGGACGACGAAGAGGGCCGCCTTGAACGTCAGATTGACGAAATTGATGAACAAATTGAGTGTTACAAAAGGGTTGAAGTTCTGAGAGACAAGCGGGATGTGGTGAAGAGCAAGCCTTTGCCCAGAAAAGATGCACACATGGAAACAGATGCCAGCTATGAAGAGAAAGAGGAGGAGGATGAAGAGGAGCTGCTGGGGCTTTTGTCACGGGACTGGAGGGCTAAAGGGGCTCTGGCCTGAGTTTTTGTAGAGCTCATATAACTGTGAGAAAGATGGTATGTGTGACTGACTTCTGTAGTCAAGAATGCTGATTAATACAGGTCTAACAGAGAGTTTTGTTTTTTACAAGTCTATCATCAATTCAACAAGTGTAAATATGTTTGTGAAAATATCTTGAATGCTTTTTTGTATGTTTGACTGGATTAAATGTGATGCGATAATGTGCAACAGTTTTGTAAGACAATTCTTTGGTGCCACTGGAAGAGTTTTTTCAGTTAAAACAATGGATGGGTTACAAGTCAAATCTTTAATTGTGTGTTTATTCATTGGTGCTCACACAAAAACACATTCATAAAATCCCCCATGTACAGCAGCAGTATGGATCCAAAAATCTATGTCATGATGGCCAAAGCTGTTACATTTTGAGCTCAACTAACCATTGTCCTGCAAAAGCAAGTAGTTGACTATGTTAAGTTTATAAATAATTGGTTCATGTTACATTGTAAGCAACATGCAAAGCACAACAGAATTATTTCAAAAAGTACAATGTTGAGATTAAGACCATTAAGTAAATTTTACCTACCTGAACTCTTTCACAAGGTAATTTGTTGATAATACATTGAAACTATTTTTACAGAATACAACAATGTTTGAGTATGACAAATCTGTTATGCAAATACAATAATATTAGGCCCATAAAAATGGAATAAAAAGAATCAAAGAGTGATGTCAGTGCTTCTTATACTACCTGTTACACACTGTGATCTAGGTGCCTTTAAACTACTGCAACTTTAAACAAGCAATATCTGTCACTTTGTTATTGCTACATATGCCCAATGAGTTCCCACTTCAAAATTCTTTCTGAATGGTTCAAAATGTTCATAGCCCTTCAAATAACTAAAAAACAGAAAAAACAAAGATCAATGTACAGATCAACCAAACACAATTTCAACCAAAAGGTAGAAACTAACCAGAGCTAAAATAGGGGAAGAACACTCAACAGAAAGAAATCTATAAGCTTTAGAAAAGAACATACATTAGTCCTGACTTCTATGCTTATTTATGTATTTCAAATAAGTTAGGACTATGTCTAAAAACCGAACAAAAGACTCACAAATGTTCTGTGTTTAGTAGTCATTTGTAAACATTCATAAAATTCTATCTCAGGTTCTATAAATAAGGTTCAAGTGACCGGTACCAAGTGTTTGTGTTGATGGATGGGGGCATGTGCAATGCACTAACAAATACAGCCTCCAGAGAAGCTAAATACACAAAAAGAACTTTAACCGGATGAGACAGACTGATTAAAAAACAAACAAACAAACAATAAAATACAGGTGCATGAAATCAGCAAGTGACAACTGAGGGTGGAAAACAGGTCTCAAAATAATTCACAACACTTACATCCATGGTTTATTTCATATTAACCCTGGAATTTACTAAAATGGGAGCTTAATATTGTGCACATAAGTACTCAAATAAATCCACTTTAAAATTAAACACATATTTGGTGGAAGAGGTTGTGTTAAAATGGACTGAGGAGGGGGAGTGAAGAGGGGGCATGCCAGCGCCACTGTTCCACAATCGGTACGATAAATAGTTCACAAAAGTGCAGCAATTACAGAGAAGGGTTGGGATCGCCGAACCCCCAGACGCCGCAGGGCCTTCCAATACTGTTCACTGCTGTCAACGATAATGTGCTTACAGGCCCACAGCAGCTCTCAGCTCCGTCAGGGAGTACCTCTGGTCCCCGTTGCTGTCAAAACACTCAATGGTACTAGCACTGGGAGTTGATGTTCCAAATATTTTACTTAGGCCACGGTGGGTCAGTCCGAGTGAATTATGTCCAACGCCTGCCTGCTGGAAGATGTCTTCCAAATCTATGAAAAGAACAGTTTTATTGGAGTTATTATTGGATTGCAGTTTTATATAATTGGATGCCTCTGTTTTTGTTACATTTTGTAATTAGTTAAAACGAAAGGCAAAAGATATCTACAGCCGTAGGGGTGTTTGTTAAGTTTTATTCTTAACTACATAGCGTACTTTCTTATAGTATATTATGTAGTTTATCATTATTGAATATTATATTTTTTATATTTTCCTGGATACATGTAAGAGTGGTTTGGATCTCAATCTCTGCATAAAACAAGTATGTGTCTTTATCAAAATGTCAAACTATCCCATTAAGGAATGCTGAGATATAAAAATATAAAGTCTAGGTGCGCACCTTTCAGAGAAGTGACACCAGGCAGGGACACACTCTCTGGGCATCTCTTCACAGCATTTCTCTTAGAGCGGTTTGGAATTAAAAAACGTGGACGTCTGCTAGACTGAGGCTCTGTCAGTGGTGTGGATATCTCTGAAAATTGAGGAGAAAATATATTAAAATATAACGTAAGGCAAAGAAAACCACTGTAATAAAATTGCTATATCCTGCACTGTACCTTGCATAACCCAAGGTTTTGGTTTATTTGTAGTAGCTTCATTCTTTGTCTCGGTTGCTGGACTTTCAGTAGCATTTGGCAGTTGAGATGCTGCAACATTTTCCTTAGACTGTAAAGCAAATAGACGATGAATTGTTAAATACTTGAGGTTAAAATAGTTAGCTAAAGGTCACTGCTAAACTGTTGGACAAGTACTTGAAAATAATAGGTAAAGTTACAAAGAATGGTTATGATTGTGGTTTAACCAGTTAGTTTAATTAATAGATAAATGGTTAAAATTAAGATGAAAAAGTATTGCATAGTTTAAATAGATGGGTGAAGGTAATGGTTAAAATAGTTCACATTACTCAAAAGTGGGCTGATAAGTATGATGAAGTAGCTCTTTTTACAATGCAGAAGATAAGTGTGAATCTTTACATTACTTACAATTTGCTGTGAATTGTTCTCCAAAAACAACACCCTCTGATGAAGGTCCGCAACTGTGGAGAGGAGGATTTGGATCTGTTCGTCAGCCTTTGTATGGTGCAGTTCCTCTGTCTTATTAGCCTCATTCACCGCTTTTTTCAGGTCTGTTATGTCCTATGACAGATAAAAGAGGAAACCCATGTTAGAGATGAAACCCATTTTTCTTAGAGCCTCAGGAAACTGGTTCCTAACACAAAATCATGAAAAATATCACTTGTTAATTTTAAGAGAAGAGATTAAGGTGTGTGTATAGCTTGACTGCTTTATGAATGAGATTAGGCAGGTAGACTAGCACCAACAGTGCACATCAAAGTCCAAAGTTACAAGACTATGGAGATCTTCTCCAGCAAGCAATTCATCACTTGCCACATAATCCTATATAATCATATATAATCATATAATCTTATTATATGTTTATAAAAAGTAAGTGTGAGTATTGATCTGTTCCACTTTTCCCATTCTGTTTTGCTTGAAAAATAAAGTGGTGAAAATATTCTGCAGTTGTCTTTGACCTAGTTTTACTCAGCAAACTAAAGCATCTAAGCTCCCAAAATAGATTGGCACTTGCTTTATGTATTATAAATGAAAACCCAACGCATGGATCTAAGAAATGAAAGGACCTTCATAGCCCAAGAACTCTTCTAATGTAAGTCTGAAAAGAACTGCGAAAAACATCCATGCATGCTGGGAAAACAAACAAACAAATTAATCTGGCTAAGTTCATCACTGCTTCTGGTTTGGATACATGCCACAGCTATGCATTTGATATTTGATCAACTGAGGCAGACTTGTAACCAGACTTGCCTCGATTCTGAGTCAGACAAATTTGTAAAAGCACAGCTGCAGCTAGAAACTGAGAAGTACATTGGACACTGGTGCATCAAGTTATTCAGCTAATTCACCTAACACACAGCACTGTTTACTCCTTTTACGTAAACACCTCTCTCCATACATTCAGATGTAAATAATAAATGGAAAAAGCAGCCTCAGGCAATACTTGCAGCGGGTGTAGAGATGTAAATAAAAAAAGACA
The DNA here is from genome assembly GCA_029783805.1 of Acanthurus tennentii. Classification (NCBI taxonomy): domain Eukaryota; kingdom Metazoa; phylum Chordata; class Actinopteri; order Acanthuriformes; family Acanthuridae; genus Acanthurus; species Acanthurus tennentii. The sequence goes on along the minus strand of JAPZDZ010000004.1, from coordinate 14,011,991 downwards.
AGCTGTCATACAAAATAAGTGAAAACCCACTTTGACTTAGACTCATGAAAAATCCATTTGCTTCGCTCAAGTAAAATACTAGAGCTTTCAGTCTTATATTATTTACAGTATAAAGGAACATGGCTTCAGATTCTTCTGTGGAGCTAGTTAGCTGTCTAGAACACTGTTCCGGCATTTCAGTAGTTTAACAGACAGCTTGAAAAATCATTCTGATGGGTAGGGCAAACAACATTTTTTTTTCATTCTGACATGAAGATGGATTAATGAAGGTACACTAACTAAATGTACGAAATACGACACTTAAGCCAACAGTAAACAAAAGATCTAAACAAAAGGAGAAATATTAAACTTGTGCAAGTAAAAGTCTACACATTAATCTCATAGTAAGCACAAAGATGTGTGTTTGGAGCTCTAGAGGATATGTTTGGGTTTGTAAGCCTGCATGTCCTTTTTATTATCATACCAACTGTCAAAATAAGGAACTATTGTATTTTTAAACTATTTAAATGTCACTTGCTTGAATTTACCATTGTCTTCATCAAGTCTTCATCCTTCTTCTGATTTTCGAGAGCAGCCTGCATAGTCTTCACATCATGCTGAACACTTGTTAGTGTGCTGCCAATTGTGGCGACACTCTGCCAGATCAGTCAGGAAAATAGTGCAAAAAAAAAGGAAGATTGAAACACTGCATATAAAAAATTCTCAAGTAAGAAATATCTCTTTTCATTTTGTTTTTTGCTTTGGCTTTACCTTTTGAAGCTCTTCAACAGTGGTGGGAAGACTGATTAAATCAGCGGCTGATTTCAAGTTGGCCTTTAAGTGGTTTACTGCGGAGTCCAGCAAACTGATCTGCAGGGATTAAATGACACAACAGATTCAGTTGCATCTCTAAGACATAATTACTTATATATTTAGCGGAGGAGGCTGCACCTGAAGAGAAGGGTGCTCCTCCTCTATTTTTGAGTTGCAGAAGGAGATTAAGATATATATCTAAAATGAATCATTGATGCAATAAATTATCACCAAATATCATTTCTTTCAAAATCTTCTCTCTCTCTTGATTATTGAAATTTTGAATAAAATGCTTCACTAGTGACACCTGCAGGGCAGGCAAGAGGGGAGGGCAGCCAGTCTGTGCAGAGTGGTGGTAGTGTGTGTGTGTGTGTGTGTGTGTGTGTGTGTAAACTTTTCCCTTACGTTTTAATATTACATGTGAGAACCATGTTAGATTGTAGTTTAGTCAATGTATAACCTTGCTCTAATAATGAAATAACAGAGCCATTCCAACACGGAGAGCAACATAATGAGCCAATTACTCAAGTATCCTAGTAACAGAGAGAAAATAGTAAACTTGTCAAACTAGTACTCTAACTGTTGTATTTAAGGAGAACTGGTTGACTGCATCTTTGTTATGCTGTCTTTGCAGCATGAGAAACAAGTACAACTTCCACGTTTACTTTTGATTTTGAGTTTGCAAAGAAAAGTTAGTATGTAAGATGACTTCAAAAGATGTCTGTATTTAATAGTACTGTTGGAAAAGAATCTATTCTTTGTACTACAAACATAGATATTGCATATTTAATAGGGATCCTCAATTGGACAGGATTAAAAGAAAATGTATTGTAATCTGCTTGTCATAATCCACCTAACTGCCTCGTTTAGTGTGTGACAGTGAGAGTGTTGACATGGCTTCAAAAACTCTCAGTGATGAAAACAACTGACCTTTCTGTTCATTTCTGTTAGGTTGGACCAGAGTTTGCTCAGCCCCTTGTCCCCGTTCTCAGTGTCGTCAAGTTTTCTCTCCGTGTTTTTCAGGTCCTCACTTAGTTTTGGTATTTCACTTGAGCACACCTTCTGGCTGGATTCCACTGTTATAAAACATTACATGTTAAGTTATGTTAATAGCTGTACTAAAGACAAATGAATAGATGAGTGTTTAACTTTGATGTAACAGGTTTAAGTTTCCAAAGGGTAATAAACTTTTTCTGATCATCACAAGATAGCTGTGTGTGTGTGTGTTGTGTGTTTGAGTGTGACATTAATTCTTACTGCTGTGAAGTTTTTCTTTCAGTGCATCTAGATCTTCTTTCAAAGCAATCTGCATCCATATGAGCCCAGCACAAGCCATAACGCAGGCAGCCAGTATGATGAACAGAAACAAGGGGTAGCATACATTGCAGCACTGTGTGTAGCTTCTTCTGTACAGAAAAGAAACATGACAATGTAAGATATTATACCACACAGCCTCTTTTGTTATTGATGAAGGAGATATTTCAGAAGACTGCATGCAGTGTCATGGCAATTATGAGGATAGAAACTGGTGTTTCAACATACGAGTGCCTTCTTTATACTGTATAATCACATCATACACATAGTGGAAGTATTATTCATTAACTCTAATTTGACTTATGTAAGACTTCAGAAAAAAAACCTGACCATCTTCTCCTGAGCAAGATGTGAGATGCTTATATTTAAACATGTATAAATATCTCTGTTAATCTTTCTGTTAACCTCTGTAAATGACTAAAATATGGGTTGTGTACTCCAGAGCAGGGGAGATGAGGCTCTTTTGGCCTTGGAGCATTAAAGAACAGTTTAAAAAACCTGAGAGTTCATATTTTTAATTTAATTCTTCAGCAGGTTTAAGGGAAAGAAAATAACGCGCATTTTTAAGGTTTCAATGTGCTGGCCAGTGTCCATCCAATAATCTACAAGCATAGTAATAATAAAATAATTTACAAAGAAAGTAAACACACCTCACATTTTTTAGTGCACTATAAAAGAGAATACTGAAGTGAATTCCCTGTTTTAAAAGCTAGTGCCTTTGAAAACAGCTGTTTCAACCATATTTTTCAATAGGCTAGTCTACTTTATCTTAATATCAGGTACTACACACATTTTTAATAAGTTTTATGCCAAAGTAATTGATGTCACAAAGTGAGCAAAATACATGCAATGTAACTATATCTTACACAACAACAAAACCTCATTAAACTAATGTACTCACTTCCCAAAGTTGGTTCCGCTGCTCAGGTTGTTAAACTCATCGTCGTCCGAGCTCGAGTCTGACTCTGAGTCTGGCGGCTCGGTTCGGAGAAGCCGGTGACCGGACCCCTTTTTGGTCTTCTTTCTCTTACTGTCCCCGAGTCCGATCAAGGCATTCAACTCCTTCCTCTTCTTCATCTTCTTCTGAGGGGTCAGCGAACCCGCTGAACCCGATTTAAACCCGACTAAATCCAAAGTTTTGTCCAGTTTGGTAGATGTTGTCGCTTATGTAGCAGCTAAGCTAACTTACTAGTCTCTTGTTAGCTTAAATTTCAACCACGCAAGGTTATTAACGAATGTAAACACATCGGACTTTACCCGTTTATTGCCTTGCTGACTCACACCTTATACGCAAACCTTTCAACATCCGATCGGCTCTAGTTCAGTCTCCTGAACACACATCTTTAAAACAACTTTTTTCACCCACTACCCGATTCATATGTACCATACGTTAGCTAAATAAGCTAGCATCTGACACCTTGCTAACGGTAGCTAAAAACGGCTGGCTATCGTCACTGAGCTGTCACAACGACTTAGCGGGGTTTAAAAATATCTGAATTTTGTGGCTTATTTAACAAAATCAGAAAAAAATGTCTTTAACGAGATGAAAATATAAAAAACTATTTATTATGAAATCAAAATATGCGACACTGTATTTCCAGAGATCTGTCCTACTGCCTGTATTGTTTGGGCAGGGCGTCCAAGTATCCTCAAAGCTGATTGGTGCAAAGAGCGGCTTCGACTTCCTGTCCTCGGTTCTGTCAGGAGCTACACGGAGCGCAACAGCACCCGCTTAGCACCGACTGACTGACAGGTAACGTCGCTGCGGCATAGTCCGAAACAGTCAGAAACAGGAAAGACTATGGGCGTAGAATTAGCGAAATGAAATGAGTTGGAGATTTAAATAAGTAATAAAAAAAGACTTGTTGGATTTTATTTGCCAAAGGCAACGAGAAAAGCACCCACTGTTCAAGCGTGCATAAGCATTACCATTGAAACAATGAGAGAGATAAAGCTAAACTTAACTGTACTAAGAAATAACAGCTAGTTGCCCAAAAGTCACATTCCTTGTGTCAATTTTCTTTTACTCTCCCCTTTTAAAGAACATTAAATTGAAACTCACTCTTCCATCTTTTAGGTTATGCATCTCATAGGCCTGTGTTTAAATTTTTGTTTTACTAATGTCATTAGAATTTTTTTTATTCATTTGGCTAATTTCAAGGTCCAGTGAAATAATCCAAATGAAAATTAGGTCATTTTATGGTTGAATGTGCTAATTTTTCTATTTGTAGTATTTGCTTTTCAGGTTGTACATTATTGACCAATAGTTGAACAATATTTGGTTGATCTTATTTGATAGTCTCCATAACAGTGTTGTTATGTAGGCCTATCTGAGCATCATTCGATGATCATCTGATCATTTTATGATTATTTTATTGCATTAGATTTAGCAAATGGTTGCTGTATTGGAATATATATTGATATTAGTGAATACCTTGAATGATTCTGATTCCTGCCCCTTACCAGTCCTGATCAGTGCTATTTGTGTGAGAGAGATTTTTTTTTTTATTGACAAACTTGTCCAATCTGAAGTTGGATATATCTTCATATTGCTGTCATGTTCAGCTTACATGTCCATAAGAATTTTTATAAGCATTTGAGAAGCTGGAACCAGCAAATGTTTGGTCTTTTTTTCAACTTTTTATTAACGAATGAACCCAATGAAGAATTTTTTATCTTAAATAATGTTAAATAGTTTTCTGCTCCTTGACAATTCAATTATTTGTCAAATTACTGTGGTTTTAATCTATCTATCTATCTATCTATCTATCTATCTATCTATCTATCTATCTATCTATCTATCTATCTATCTATCTA
>JAPZDZ010000004.1:13983308-14006968 GCA_029783805.1 Acanthurus tennentii | reverse complement strand
TATATATATATATAAACACATACAGATATAAGTGTATATAGATATATACACATATGTTGTAATGTGTAATGTGTAATGTTCACATAATATTTTAAAGAATAAGCAACATTCTATGACACAGAATTCAATTTTTTGTTTCTCTTTGCCTCTCCCAGCAGGAGTCTGCCAGAAATCTAGCTGACCTGGAGCGCTATTGGGCTGACCCAGCAAGACACATGGGCTGAGTAAAAGCAGGGTTGCCACAGACTGGCCTTTAGCTCTTTTTCATTGAAAACGGACTCCCACTGACCTGCGTTTGGCTTTGAAAATATGGCCCTTTATGTGCCTGGACCCCCATACCACCACAGCACAATACTAATAATAATGACACTGAATTAAAATCTCCACACTGGACCAATTTACAAGCACACAAAAGAACTGGGATGCTCCTCAGAATCGCAGTATGAGTTTTGCTATTGAGTAGCAAGAGATGAGGCCTACTGCTGATGCTTTATTATCCTCAGAAAAGAATCTCTCAAGGCAATGCTGGTCAGTTCACAATAATAGCATGATGCCACCCACAGAAATACAAAGCTAAAGTTATTATAGTTTAGTGAGACTGATGTGCCTGCCCTATTATTTAAGAGCATTAAACTGGGAGGCAGCTACTGCATTGTTTTGAATGTATTTACTGTGAATCCAGCAGCGTCATGCAGGTAGCAGAGCAAAATTCAATCAGTGGCTCGTCTCTACTTAGAACACCTGGGGAGGGGACAAGCATCACGCTGAGGGCCTGCGCAGACCCCCGCTAGCAGGAAGATGCAAATCAAAGCATCAGAGGTGTTTCATCTCTACACTGGTGTCTCAGGTTTTTCATCTGGTGTTAAGACTGAAAGGATGACACTTCAACTTATGGCTCCTCACATCTGCAGCCACGAGGTAGGGAGCATGAGGCATTAGAAGCCCCCGACTCTGATTACCACAAAACACTTGTTTTCACACTTTGTTCACAGCAGGGTTTCTCTTATTCTTACCAGGAGTGATTCCTGCAACTGTCAGGCAGGGAGCAGCCTTGGGTTCTGACAGAGAATGTAAATAGTGGTGGCATGATAGGAAATACTGAATAGAATTGACTGTTATTTGAAGGCTTTCATCTGACATGGCAGACTGTGTGAATACAGATTATCATCAGTTGGAAACAAGAGCTGCCGTCAGAATACCAATTACTCTCACCAGGCTTTTTTTTTTTTTTTGCTGTTTATTTAGAATGTATTAACCATTGTGTTGGATGACTCAACTAGTTGACATGAACAGTTTATCACTGAATATACGCTGACTGATGGATGAGATGGGAACCACATGGGATCCAGAGCAACTTGAACTTATGACCTTTTATTCCTGACAACAGTTGTCTGATTCAAACACATTATTCACGGTGAAGGCTGAGTTTTGCTCAGCTTTTATTCACTCTTGATCCTTCTCTTCTGTTATTAAAAGCCCTCAAAGCATATTTTCTTAATTACTTTCTTAGCATTAGGAATACTGACCCACACAAACACAACTTTTTGCATTTTTCTGAACTTTAATTTTGAATGTTGTTTTCTAATCCTGAATTTTTTATGTTAAGGAGAAATAATATCTGAAGCCAAGTTTGCAGGAACTTTAATGCTGCAGTGAGAATAAGGATGCCTTGAATCATTAGTTTGTTTTTGTCGTGTAATGAATAAATTTATGAGTGAAATATTTAGACTGCTAATTGATTTCACTTTATTTATTATTTCTCCATCCACCTCAGAATGAGGAGTCCAGCAATCTATCAGCATCATATTCAGATCTTTATACATTTGCTGCTGACACCAGATTTTTAACATGAGAGCAGAGTGACCCAAAAAAATAAGGAGTCATCAAAGCTGAGAGTGATCCGTGGTATTTAAGTGACCCCGTTCCGCATGTCTTGTGCCAGTCAGCCAGCACTAGTGTACAAAAGGGAATCAGCAGGGGGCAATGTTCTCACATCAAACAATCCTAGACATGCGGCATGAAGGCAACTCTCCAGTCAAGGACAGAAGATCTCAGAATCACTGGCTTGGCTCTGTCTAATGGCAGTAATGCAAATATTTTTCATATCTAGCCCAGCGGTCATCATAGATCATGTCTGAGCTTTAACATCGACTGTAGTATCCTGTGTGGAGGTCTAGTGTTTGTAAAGGGCTTAAACACATAAATGTTTCACACTCTTCCGGCATTAACCACATACACACACACACAGTCCGCTATGTTTAAGGCAGCAAATTGCATTTGAGATCATGTAATCATTAATTATTAAGGCAATTGTAACATTCGCCATTGGGGGTTGCCTAGAAATATTTTCAGTGTGAAAGCACAGACAAGAGAAGGACTTGACAGTTTGACGGCTATGTGCAGCTCACTTTGTAACTCCCCCAGTGTTGAAGTGTCAGTTAAATGCTTTAAAAGTAAGAAGAACATGCAGGGGACAGGTACATCTTCATTTAGTGATTAATTCTCTGTCTTGTGCCAGAAAATCACACTGTGGGGACGCTTAACTGTAGAGGCCGCCACTGCAGCGATACAGCAAAGGTCTGATATCATCTGAAATTGATAAAAGGGAATAGATTAATATTTTAAGCAAATGAATGGGGCGAGAGAGGAGGAAAAATATGACAGGGAGGGTGCTCTGTATTGAAGTTTTGCAGGGTTCAAACCATATGTGCAGTAAATTCAGGAGCTGTGGCAGTTTATTGTTTATCGTAAATCTTTTGCTCCTCAAATCACTTGTAAACATGTTTATGTAGATCAACACGGAAGCACAATGCTTTTAAAAAAAGCAGATGAGCTGAAAGGCTTCTCATAACAGCTTCGCAAAACAGCTGTACAACGCAGATATATCAGATATTTTAAATTCAATGAGATTTAAGGATTGGTTTCACAGACAGACAGCCAAAGTTCTCTTTTTCACTGTATTAGACCAGGATTAGTTTAATCCATGTCTGTGAAATAGGCCCTTCATTTTTCAGGTAATGTCTTCAGTCTGCACTAGGTAACTTCTCTGGGTTTTCTGTTATTTGCAGAAGAGACGAAAAAAAAAGAAAAAGAGACAATTCAAATCCACATAATCACATTTTTTTCACTCTTGGAAATGGTTTCAAGCACGATACTGATTTGCAGCATGGTCAAGAGAGTGCAGAAGAAGAAAAAAGAAAAACAGAAGAAAAACAAAAGAGACAAACAGAGGACGAAGAAGAGAAACAGTTGATATGCCAAGGAAATCAGTAAATGAGGGCAAGAGGGGATGTAGAACATCTGAAGGGGAAAAGTCATTGACATTTTTGTCGATTTGATTAAAAACTGTTCATGGGAGTAATTAAAGCATGAAAGAGGGGGAATTGTTGTGATTGATGGCAGCATTTGTGCAGACTTGCGCTCAGAGAAGACAAGAACAATGCTAATTCTGCATAACTTTTAATAGAGTTGAACAGGATGGTGTGGATATTGTATTTTTTTTTCCAAGAGACCCCTTGGAGTGCATGGTGGGGGTAAATTGTGGTAAAATGCTCTGGCCTAGATTCCTCTCGCACAGCGGCTATTTTATTAAGTACATCCAGCTTGCAGCTGACCAGACTCCCTTTACTGCGGCTCATCTATGACATGAGCTGATGGGTTTTGTGCTGTGAAATGCAGCAATGCATTTGCTGTAGCTGCTGTTTTCAGGGATGGAAATTTGGAGTTTTTTTACTTCCTGTAGTTTTATTACAATACAAGAGAAGCGATGTGTTGTATCATTTTTGATGTTCCCGTCTCTTTTTCTGGATTTTTCCTTAAAGTCTTCTATTAACGGCTGACATCTGTCTGTTTCACTGTGAGTGGTTTTAAAAAACGTCTTCCTGGCAAATACAGAGGGAGTTATTTTTTCCTCAGAGAGTGAAATGTGACATCCAATCCCACACACTGTAATTTGTAAGTTGTATTGGCAGTTACATAAACTGGATTGCATGAGTGTGTGTGTGGCAGCAGTTGTCTTGAGTGCAGTTGTTTAAGAGTTTAACATTTACAGTAAATGTGACTGTTTATGTGGTGGAGGAGGTACTTGAAGAAGAAGCAGTAATATCACAGTGCAGAGTACTTTGTTACAGATAAAGTCCTGCATTTAAAATGTCACTTGAATAAAAAACACCAAAGTAATAGCATAAAAAATACTTGATTTTCTAAACAGTTAAGTACCTTTCCTGCAGCATAGCCCTTTTCAGCATTATATATATTTTCAGAATAAATATTGATAAATTAATGTATAAGCATCACTATAATATTGCAACTAGTAAGTTGGACTTAATTTTAACTCATCTACTTTAGAAACATGGGGATATTTTCTTTAATTATACATCATAATTAAACTGTTGATTATATTCTATTTAAATAATTTGAATCTTCAAAAAAAATAGTAATTAAAAGTCTGAAATAAATTTAATATTATTCTAAGTAGTACTGAAGGAAAAATTGTAGAAGTTGTAAAAAATATGATTTGATAAAAACTATACATAGTAAAATAATCAATAAGTAAAACATTTGTCGTGTATTATGGTTGCTCCTAATCACTTGTAAATTTTGTACAAAACTTTGTGTTCAACTCAAACAAGCAAAAGGAAATATTCATGAAAATGTGTTTATGTATTATCTGCTTTGTACTGTCAGTGTCAGCCAATTGCATTTTCCCCTCTAAAGACTAATCATTCTAACTTTATTAAATCTACTACCTGAGAATTTAAGATGTTACGCTCAGTATTCATAAAAGCTTAACTGTAGCTGTTGGATTGGCCCGTCATTGCGCTTACAGAGACTTTTCACATATGGCGTTTGAACTAACACGAACATCTGCTCAGTGTTAATGCAGCTTGCACCTGATTGGAGAAACTGAGAGAGTTAGGACTGTGCAGAGCTAATGGTTTAATCACATCCATACACATGATCATACAATCATTTCAGTCTTATTACAGTATTTGCTTTTCAATCAGTGTAGTTTAGCCTGGAATTGTTCAAGACAACATCTAAATCAGGTTTAACCTAACTAGTTTTTGCTTTTTTTTAAAACATATTTAAGGATTTTTACAAAGATAAAAGGTGATCTTATAACATGCAAACCTCGATTGAAGACATTTTTCATCATGGTGAGATTTGAGAGGAAGCAGTCCGGTGCATGTTTCCTTCTGTGCAAACAAACATGAAGTGTCAGAAATAGATTCTTTTGCCTTCTGATCATCATCTTAGTTGCAGAAACTGACACAGCTGTGTTTGGAGAAGAAAAAAAAAAATCACAGACATTTTAAGCTTGTCTCTAACAGCATGCGGTTCCTCCGTCTGAATGGCGTACTGTGCCGTTATTTGCTTGTTTGTGGTCAGTCTTTTCACTTGCTCGATTCCTGCTAGCCTCCCTCAGTCTCTGCCATTAATGAGCTTGTTGTTTAGCCCACAGAACTATTGCTGAGCGGAGGGTTGTGGGTTGTCCAGTGCATGAAAAGCGCAGGAGGAATGTCACTTTATGAGATACTGGAACCATCATGCCTGGCAAGGACAATCACAGCAGCACCCTCGATGTCGCTAAATTCTGCAAAGCCTCGTTTGCTTGCTTTGTACTGCAGGCCACAGCCATGTGCCTCATTCACTTCCTTTAGAAGTAGTTCACTTTTCCTTTCAAATGCATCTGATAATATCCTCATAACTGTTGCTGATTATTGCGAGTAACAAGCAATATAAGTGCACCAGTTATAAAACAGCTTATTATTATTATTTTCTTTAGAAAATATCAGGAACAAAAGGAGGGTTTGAAGACAGTTGTTATGTACAAGCACAGTTTTCTTCTCAGCATGTTGGATGCTAAATGAAATGTGCTTCTTACTAATGTTGAGGTGCAGGCAACACTGTTTAGGCTCTTTGTGCTTGGCTGCATTCATCTACTGTCAAGCTGAAGTTGATCTGCAATTCTCTTTGTACCAGATCCTCTCCCTGCATCTACCAGACGCACGAGGGAGAAACCTTGACGAGGCGCATAAGAAGAAAACCAGCACATTCGGGTATGACTAAAACCTTCAAAGCATTCTCTGTCAGCTAGATCTTTTTTGTGATTCAGCCTATGCTACAGACGAGCAGCACATGGAAAAAGACATTCTATATTTTCGGCAGCATGTGTTATTTGCGTTTCTCTGGACCTTGAGGTTCGTGGAGCCCCCGCTAAATGAAGTGAGAGCCTGCAGCAGCTGCCAGACGGCATGCAGCATAGAAATTCTACCTCCTCTTATGAGGTTGAGAGGAAAGACGAGTTTTTAAAAGGAGAGAGGAAATAAGAGGATTAGGGCTGATAATGTGTGCGCAGCCTCCCACTAAGACAAGTGTGCCCTGTTGCAGAATACCTGTGGCTTATGTAAGGGCCTGTTTACAATGGATTCATACACATTCACGAGGCAAAGGAGGAGCATTGTGATTGGCTGAGGGGAGGTTGTGTAAGTGGCAGATGCAATGTGATCTTGATAAATAAAACACATATGTAAAAAAACTGAAGGTCAACAGTGAGTAGATGCACGCAGCACAATGCTGACAAGGGCTAATGTATTATGTGATGTCTTTCTGAAGCACATGTTTAAAATGGTAAAATGCACATTCTGAATCACGCTGTCACAGGATGCTTAAGGAGGAAAAAAAGACCCTTTTGCTATTACCTCATTAGTCATTCGTTTCAAATTGCGCGTTAATGTCGCCAGACACCCTGGCAGCAGATGCGCTCCTAAAGCATCCAGAAAAATATTTAAAAGTGATTTTAATGATCGTAATGAATTGCCTGCGAATATAAAACATGATCTAAGCAACGTTATTATCAAAGAGGACCTTGTGTAGTTGTAAATCACTGGCCTGTGCGTTCAGCACATACAAGCATTTCCTTGCAGCCCAGATTTTGGAATACATTCCAGCAAAGAAATGCTCAAGGTTGCAATTGAATTAATTAGTAAACTGAGTGGAACACAGGTTTATTTGCTTAAAAAGAACCAGACAGAGCAGCCAAATGTGATGGATAAGAAACAAAACTATTCCCACATTTGCCCTTTTATCAAATCCAGGTAATAAAAGCTTTGATTGCAGAAGACACTGGCAGAGCTGCTGAAATCGCTCTCTTGCCATATTTACAAACGTTAAATTACTGGCTGCGGAGCAAGTGATTTGGCATTTGTGCCATCCGCAAACATTAATAAGACATAAATAAATAAAATGAGGGAGGGATGATTATGTATGTCTTTGGGGATTTTGCAGCAAGATGGCTCCGACAAAAGGCTTCCAACATTTTGTACAAGCTCCCTCGCCAAGCCTCTATCTGCTCTCTAAGTCATATCAGATGTTTGGGCTTTATTGGGACTTGAAATAGTTATTAGCCTGAGCGCCAACCTTGCTGGATTTATCTACTGCTAAATAAAGAGCCACATAATAATGAGTTCTGCTCAGTGTTATATCTATTCCTTTCATTCTCTACTTTCCTTTCTTTAAATCAAAAACTACCCCATTCAAAAATTTGACGGACCGGTAAAATTGCAGTTAATATAAGAGGAAATTTATCTCATGACAAAAACACTGTCATTAGAATTCATTCAAGATAAAATTTAAAAGTTAAGAGAGCCAGCCCTACTATAACTGAACTGCTAAAACGTTTGGTTTGGTGGAGTTAAGAAAAATCTCCATTAAACGATGAACAACACAGCCTCAGTTGGCTCTGAATAGAAACCTCATTGCTGTGTATGTGTGCAGACGGTTTGCTCAGTGTGTCCTGAAAATCTTCAGCAGGAGGGATTATGAGGGAAGGTGGAGCATTTATGCCGTACTGCATGTTTCCTAAATTACACTATGCGGGTCATTTCCAGAGGGGGAGAGAGCAGGCCTGCGGCGTGTCTAATATGTCTATAATTCCAGCAGATATAGTGAATATCCTGCCAAGCAGCATCTTAACTTCTGCCTTTGTCTGACGTGCTGCTGGCGAATATGCAAAAGCTCTGACAGCCTTCTGCTGATGTTTTCCTGAAACCAAACATTAAACCAAAACAAGTATTAGCCTGAAAGGTTTGTAATATACCTGTATAAGTGGTATTATTATTCATTAGCCTGATTGACAGTTTGGATATGATAGCAAATGTGGATCAAAAATACATTAATTATGAAAAATGTATACTTTTTTGTGCTTCTGCTGTGATTGGCGAAAAATAAGCAATTTAGCAATGATATTTTTATGCACATAATACATTTTTTTTAGAGTTTTTCAGATGTCAAAATGGACGAGATAAGTCAGCTTACTTAATAAAGGTACAGTAAATCTGATTGACAAAATCTGTGAAAATAATGAACATCAATCAGCATTACAGTGTAGTTGACTATATTTTTGCAGTTTTGAAATTTTATAACTTTTATAAGCAAAGTAAGGACTTGCTGGAGGGATCATTTAGTGTGCACATTGTCATAAATAAATCAATAAAACAAAGAAAGCTGCATTTATTTTTTTGGAGATGAGAGTTTTATTTTCCGCACTCCAAGATGCTCAATGAGGAAAAGAAGATAAGAAGTTTGATATTTAATTTTTTTAAAACATGATTTAAGTAGTTTTAATTTAAAAATACATAAAACAATTTTTTTTTCAAGGATTATTTTCGAAGATTTTTTCAAAAATTTTATTTTTATATTTTCTTACATGTCCCTCATAGCAGAAATCTGACCTTTTTTCCATTATACAATAAAAATACAAGGCATTAGTTTGGTTTTGAGACAAATTCTCATTTGCTCTGCATTTCTGTTTCATTCTTTCTCATTTGATGAATATAGGAAACAAGAACAAAATAGATTTTGAAAAAATAATTAATCAACACGTCATTTTAATGTCACATTTTTAATGACAGAGAATTACTATGAATCATTCAAAACTCTGCCTCGTGGTTGAAATTGGGGAAATAAATCAAAACACAAGTTGTAATGTTTCATAAACAGTACATTAGGATTTAATCTTCCCCTTTTTATCCTTTGCTCCTGCCCCTGGAAGAATTGGCTTCCCCCTCAGTTTTCATTAAATGAGGCACACCGTACCTTTTCACCTCTTTGTTGGACTGTGGCTCAACAGACCTCTGTTTGTTTTTGGGAATGTATTCCTCATTCCCACAACTGCTCACCCCATCCTCACTACTGGACTCATCTTCAACTCGATCTGCACCACACTGTGTCTGGGACAGCATATCCTCAGCCAGCAGCAGCTTGAAATCATAACACTGTACTGCAACCTCTCCTTTGCAGGTCTCCCAGAGGCCTGGTGGTCTGACCTGCACTGGGTCCAGCTGTTTGTGGCAGCGACATCAAAGAAATGCCGGATGGTGCGGACAGTCCACTTCTTTGTGCGGCTTGACATTGGATATAGGCTGATCATGTGGTCGCACAGATCAAAATCTATTCTGCCTCACTTATCGCTCTGAAGTATGGAAGATGACTGAAAATGAGAAGAAGTCCCATTGTTGTACACACACAGGGTATGAGTTAAAATCTTTAATTTAAAAGACACATCTAAAATAAATAAATTAAAAATAACAACATCCTTACTAAGAGCAGGAAAAATATGTCTTTAAAAATTTGATTACTTACTGTCCTTGTTGCCATTTTGAAGAGACGAGGATGTGCTCCGTTGGCCACACCCCCATGAGTGTTGCATCATCAGAAGACCCAGGATGTGCTTTTCACAGTACACCAGGAATCAAAGAGACTGCATGCATGGTTTTAAAAATAAAAGGCTCAGTGTCATGTCTCCCACAGAGGAAAAATAAGTGAATTGTAGGGCCTTGGGAGAAATATCTCTTATTATTTAGTATATATTTATATATTAAAACCTACACATAAAATTTACATTTGAATAAAAATGCAGTAATGGAAAAAAAACCTTTGTAAAATCTGTAGCTTAAGTCCAAGAGGATAATACTGTATATAAATGATGTGTGTATGGTTTTTTATGACCTGTCTCTCCAGCAGCCGCAGTGTATGCTTCCATTATAATGTTTTACATGTGAAAACACCTTTTTTCTTTTGTTACATGAGCTTAAGGCTCTGGCATGCATGCGTTTCTTTCATTTTTTTTTTTGCCTCATGTACGCTGCAGTTGGCACAGCACTCAAGAATCAAATACAAGAAACCTTGGACTCCATGAAAATCCCATTCATTGGCAACAATGCAGAAAAACCTTGCATAAAGAAAAAGGCTTTTCCTTTCAGAGGAGGAAATAAAAAAATCATTAGTTCCTCTGCGTAGTCAGAAATGTACAGTCATGCTGATTCAATTTTACAGGAGTGTAAAAAATATTACTCAGTGAGTAGCGGGTGCAGTGTTAAGCATAAATTTGTGTGTTTAAAAATATGACTGCCTGCTGCTGCTATGATGCTGTCACTGCTTCAACACAGCTGTCATGTGGGTGCAAAGTGGCAAAAAGATGTCAAAGCAAGTAAAAAAAAAATTTTTTTTGCCCCTTTCAAATTGCAGTAGAGGCAAACTGTGCCAAGAAGCTTTTACCATTCAGGTGTTGGTCAGACGGTTGGATATGCTTGACTATTTCAAATTTCTTACAGGGTGAATGATGGCCGCTAGACCTAAATTTAGCTTTCTCATTTTCACAAGTTAGATCTGAGATTTTATAATTCCTTCATATAGGCTACAGTGAGACTGCTCCCTACTGCTCAGGGTTACAAGCTGCTGCTCTACTTGTGTGCAGAGTTTGGCTCAGAGTACAGATCACACTTAATGCAAACTGACAGGGGAGCCAAAAGAATGTCAGACTTTTTTCGGTGATGTTTTTTAATTTTCTTGCTACATCATAAATCTAATTGTCTCTTCAGTGATGGTGCATATTTCTGCTGTAACCTCCTTTTAGCCACAAATGAAGGTTAACCTTTGTCTGATGAGAGAGAGGACGAATGAATAAAATAAAAGATGAGAAGATTGTTAACTTTTTCTTCTACTGTGCCTGCTTCCTTTGTCTCGTAGTTAACCTTTATATTATAAATAAAACCTTCCAAAAATAGACAAAGTAACCTTTTGTTCTCTCTCAGGTAAAACAGTTAAAAGCTTCAAGCCCTTATGACAAACATTTTCAGTGTAAACCCTCTGAATTTTTTAGAGTTCACCATCCACTGTACCTTTCACTGTGAAACACAGTCCATAAAAATAAATTTGCAGTATAAATAGCAATTGTTAATAATAATTTAAAAATAACCTAATAAAAATGAGTCTGCTAATTTGGTAATTAGAGCAGTGAAATACTGTATTTACACATGAAAATAATAATATTATCAGACAAAAACATAACAAAACATGGAAGTTATTCCCATCTATACAAAAAATGCAAACTTATAACTTATGTACAAAAATTTAAAATATCTTGTGAGTTTATGAGTTACATCTAAAGTAGCATAATCTACCATTATGAATCAACTGACATAAATGTTCTCCTTTGTCTGTATTGTAAGTAATACAGTTTTTCAATTTTAAATATATATACATACACATATATACAGCAAAAGTGTGTGTGTGTATAAATACATACATATGTATGTATATATACACACATATAATAACCTTGATATTTAAATATAAAAATGTTACATATGGAAAAAAACCTGTTAATAAATTAGTGCATCTATTATTATTTTTATTTTTATGTTTAGTTTTGTTTTGTTTCCATTTATGCATTGCCATAGCAGGTGGTAGTTATAAATGTACATGTATCTATATAAAAGCACATACATACATGAATAGTCACACACATCAATGTCCTTTAAGAAAACAGCAGTACCAATGCCAGTCTCCACGGCTTAGACTAAAAGCGTATGGTACCAAACCTTATGGTTTATTAAACCAAGATAATTACATTTTCATAGCCATTGGTTTGATTAATACATTTATACCAGTTTGGAAAGTGTGATCTCCTTCACTTTCAATCAGTAAATTTTAGATATTGTATGAACCAAAATTGTATAAGTTGTTATATGTCACATCATTGATGTCAAGGAGTTAAGTCAAAAATATTACAATATTATTTGTCGGTATTGTTAATTTTTTCAGGTCTGATGCTGACACCAGTGCCATTTAAGGGCATTTTATTTGCTTAAATCTCGCAAACATTCATTATTCCCCAAAAGTAAAGTATTATTTTAATGATGTTTCAAGACTGATATATCCACAAGCCAGAAAGTTAATAATAACTCACAGTTTTTAAAAGTGGTTACAAAAACACAATAATTGTGATTGAAATATCTTTTGACACTCATGTTTCAGGCGGCCCAGGACTCAGCACCACCATTCCTGCCCCGCTCACGTTTTTAAATGTCTTGCTGCTGTATAATTCTCACCGCACCATGCCACAGCTGTGTTACATGTCATGCTGATAATGACACAACGCATTTGTCAGTTCACACCCTCTAGTTTGTCCTTACCATCACGCTGTGTTTGGATAAACATTTGGGCACGACTGTCATCGCTGTAAACTGCATTGGGATGCTCAACACGATGCCCACAACGCCACTTAAAATTGTTTAGCAAGTCAAGGAGTGCACTTGGGCCGTAAGGAGCTGGGACATGATGAGTATAACACAACAACACTGTCCAGTTGACTAATGCTGCTGTCAGGTCTCTTGTTAACACAACTTCTGCGGTTTATTTAACTGCTGTGAGTGCAGACCTTATGTAAAAATCCATATTGCTGCATGTTGTCACCACGTCTTTTTCACAGTAACATAATTCCTATAATAGGTGTCTGGTAACACTGGCTGTCTACTTTATAATCAGTGCAGAAACAGCCCCAGGTGCTCAGTTTATTGTATGAAATGAAATTCATATTGATAGGTCAATCTCACAAAGTAAAAATGCGTAGTGTTGAGCTGTGCTGCTACTGTTTCTGCTGCTCACTTACTGTGGATTTTTCTAGAGCTGAAGAGAGTTTTTTTTTGCCACACTGTATGGTGCTTAAAACAAAAGGTTAGGAAAACATAACCTGTCTGTCTGGGGCAATATGGTGTGCAAGAACCTGCTGCTTCCGCTAATTCCCTGTGCAAGAAAATCCAAACAACAGTCTGTGCCAGCGAGAGAAAATAACACATGTTGGTGGGTCTAACTCTGCAGCGCTCAGTTGAGTCAGACAAGAAAACAAAATGCCTAATCAAATAATTGAGTCCAGGAATTGACAAAATGAATAACCAGCCTGTTTGTGTCACAGCTGTTGATAAGCATGCAATTTTCATTTTAAAAACATTGTAATATTTTGATGAGGGTCTGCAAGGCTCAAACAGATGGGGGAATGCTAGCCATTAAGAATGCACCACATTACTTAACTCAATAGAAAACCCAGGGGGAAACCACGCTGCTCAAGTGACCACTCGCTGTTATTTAAAAGTTACTCATGTATTTGTAAAATTATTAAATTTTTCAAAATCTAAGAGCTTTCTGTTGAGCTAAAAACTGACCATTTTAGTGAAAAACTGTTTGGGGAGTCAATTATATAAGTGATTACAGCCATAAAAAATACTACTGGCTAAATCATTAAATTATATTTTTAAAAAATCCTTTTCATTTAATTTACCTTTTGACTGGTGTCAGAAGCAAAACTGTGCTTTATTTTTTCATTTACCAATATAATTCTGTACATAAGGTCTGTGTTTTACAGTCTATTCCCCTTTATCATCCAGTTGTTATTTTTTAGTACATACTTAATCATTTACATATTTCCTATTTTTCCACTGCACATTATTGTTATTTTCCCTTATGATATTCCCTGCTTTCCTAAAAGATAAATATTAATGAGATGGGTGTATCAGAGCAGTGATTGGCTCAGTGAGTGTGTGTGT
Organism: Acanthurus tennentii; assembly: GCA_029783805.1. NCBI lineage: Eukaryota > Metazoa > Chordata > Actinopteri > Acanthuriformes > Acanthuridae > Acanthurus > Acanthurus tennentii. Next base: position 13,993,082 of record JAPZDZ010000004.1, on the reverse strand, counting down.
GTGTGTGTGTGTGTGTGTGTGTGTGTGTGTACATCAGTGGAACAATCAGGAGAACTGAGGCCAGCTAGCTTAACTGAAAACCCTGATGGTTTAACACACATGAGCACCTGCCTTTAGCTTTCAAGCTAGCTGAAGTCAACTGGTCATAAAAAAGCACCAGTGCATGTTAGTTTTATCATCCATGTGCTTTACTGTAGTTGCAAAAGCATTTTGGCCAGCAAGCACATGCTAACAGAGTTAGCTAGCTGATCATGCTGTTTATATTTTTCTGTTTCTGGGGATTTTTTTTTTTTTTTGCATTTTGCATTTTGCATTTTGATAAAAGAGAAAATAATTCCATTGTGGCTCTTCATGAACACAAGAGACGATTGAAGAAAAAGATAATGTTTTGAAGATAATAACATGGTGTCTGTAAACCTCTAAGTAATGCACTGCCATGAGGTATTTCTTTCTTGTCTGATCAGCCTTTACCACATTTACATAACTGCGTGTTCTTTAATCTGAATGTAAAATTGCATTTTTCAAAAACTGGTGACACAGAATGTGATTTCATATTGAAATTTCAAAAGCCAAAAAAATCCTAAAAACAACAACAACAAATAAACCACAGGGTTGCAACCTTTTGCTTGTTTTGGTAACATGTGCAGTAGTTTATAACAGCATTTTTAATGCTCTGTGGAAAAGTAATTTGAATCTTAATTGGGACCAGATTCATCTACTTATTTTTTTCCGGCTGTTTACTAATGAATTAAGTTTTATTTAATATTAAATGGAGGAAAATGTTGAAGAGCACTTCATCTGCCCGTATCATTAGATCTGGCACTGAGGATTGCTTGCACAGTGAAAAGTTGCATCTCTGTAGAAACCTCTGGGCATTACCATAGGGAGGGATTAACCCTGTCCTCTGCTGTTTGAAGTGGCTGGCTGATGTAAAGAGGCACAGCCAACTGCGTAAAGATACACGAGTCAGTCTCCATACTAATGCTGGGAGTTGTGTGTGAAGCATGCGAAGATGGTATATGAAGCATGCACTCTGCTAGTCCTCTTCATAACAGCTTCCAGCCAAGGATGATGTCACTTCTTGCCCTGCAGAGGAGTAATCAGTCTCCTGCATGCCTGAAGGGCCCCTTAGGAGTTATCAGTCTTTGATAGTTGTCTCTATTGCAGGCTGATTCAATCTGTAACATCACTTTAGGCCTTGTGTGAGCATATAACAAACACGCTTGATCACCGCTGTCGATAGAAAAGGAGAAAAGCCTCTGTGAGCCATCCTAGTTGTGTTCTGGTTGCAGAGTATTAATATCAGAGCAGACAAAGTGCTACGCCTTGCGAGAGATATGATTACATGCATACACACGACAGAGAGAGAGAGAGAGAAGGAGAGAGCGACGGCTTCACACGCACACACACACACACATACACACACCCGCAGTCTGATACACACACAGCACAGTGTGCCACTTCCTCATCTCCTGCTGCTCTGTCCTTAAACCTCTTCACCCTCCATGTGGGGAGTAGACACTGTGCTCTTTTCTCTTTGTCATGGTAATAACACTAAGCCTAACTGTCCCCCATTTTGCCTGTCAACTTGCATTTATTTTGTTTTCCTTTTTTCTTTTCTTTCTTCGGCATGTACTGTCAGGTTTCTTGGGGTACGTTTAAGTCCCTCCCCGCATCATTCCCCCACTCCTGGAACCAATTATATTATCCGGCCAGGCCCTTTCAATTCCTATAGAGGGAAGGACAGAAAGAAATCTAGATCTATTCTTTATGCCAGCAGCATCACACCTTTACTACCCTACTCTTTAGATCCCACTCAAGAGATTTTCATTCCTCCCTCTGCTTTTCTCTTTCCCTCTCAAACGCTTCCCTCTCAAACGCTTCCCTCCACGGTTTCTCATTCTTTCCATGAAGCTTCTCCCGACAGTGTGAATAAGGGTCCCGTTGTTTGCGACACCCAACATACTGCTGTGTGACACATTATTTGGTGTAGTCTGCCATTGCAGCAGGATGCTTGCCTCTGAGCCTAACCGTATTGTCTGAGCTTTCACCTCACCCCTGGCTATCTGCTGTGCTCTGGCTTAAGGCTTATCCTCAGGCCTCTGCAGAGCTGCCGGGCCAATGAACACTAACAACTTTCCCTTTGTATGCTGTGAGAGCCTCTCCACACCATCACTGGCACATTTACTACTACTTTCTACCTCTTCTGCCTCTTCTACTGATATTATTCTGTCGGTCTGTTAGCAGTGCAACAATAAGATGTATTATATTGGATTGTTCAGCACACGGCTCTCGATTCAATACATGTGCTGCTCTAAACAATTCACCACACATTTTGTTCTCTTGAACAGAGCAGAACTGCTTGTTCAGATGAGATCACATCACTTGTATTTGACACCACATCTGGTGTTTTTGTGACACAGCGAAGCGCTGCCTTTTTTTTTTTTGCAATATACAGTTTTGAGAAAACTATCAAATTAGGTCAGAAATTGCTTTTTTAAAAAATATGAACTTGATTGTTATCTACCTCTTTGTTTACACTACCTGGCCAAAAGTATGTGGACACCCCTATGATTACCCCCATATGCTCTGTTATTGCTGGACATCTTGTTCCAAAACCAAGGACATTGATCTGTCGCTATTTCAGTCCCAACTCTTCTGGGAAAGCTTTCCACAAGATTTTTGGAGGCTGGCTGCAGAGATTTGCTTTCATTCTGCTCCAAGAGCATTAGTGATGTAGGGCACTGGTGTTGGAAAGTTAGGTCTTTTGCATCGTACGACTCAGCATGACGAGACTTTACTTGCTCTTTTATCTTTTTCTGTCTTACACAAGCTATGTATCTACAGCATCTGTATTATCTTTTGCTTCTATCATCTATCAGATCTCAGTAGGTCACATATCCCCTAAAAACAGCTGTGAAAAATGGAAACAGTAACAACAGACATAGGTAAACACAGTATAATTCAGAAAAAAATACCACAAAACCATCTGCTAAATTATTGAAATATATTTTCCCAGAAATATTCCCAAGTAGACCAGACTTATCAATCTTCTCAATCATCTAAAGGCTGAATAATGTCAAAAGCCCTGTTTAGAAAATATATGACAGGAAGGAACAGAAACAGAAGCAAAGTTTGATTTAGTCCTTTTAGTTTCTCCAGCTATCTATCTACCTACCTACCTTACTCTCCCTGAGTAAAAATTGCAGTCATGCTGACATTTTGCCGCCCAGTGGGAGTTAACAGAAGATGGTTTGCCACCTGATTGATGCCACAACGTCCATTTGACTCTTTCACATTTTTGACACCACTTAAAGGTGAAAGCAATCTACCCCCTATAGCACATGTGGGGCTTTTTCAGAGGCATGGAAGTAGACATCACATGGTAAACTATTCTTTCTTCTTCTCACAAGCTGCTATTGCAATCAGACAAGGCTTTGCCCTTATAATCATTGGCTTTGATATGGATGCTGTTCCATTGAGATTCGTGTATCATCAATTCTTTTTAAGCTTTCTTTTTCAGCTGTCTGACATTTGTTTATTCTGACGGCAAAGTGATGCTTAACTTCAGACGAATTTCATATAAAAGTGATTTTTTTTATTCCACAAAGTTTCTGACTCTGGTTTTTCAGAGCTGCACAATCCTGTGTAAGAGCCTGATTGAAATTCTAGTGCTACATTCAAACTTGTCCTCAGTTTCAGCTGAAAAGCGGTCCTTTGTAATTATCTTAATCGCAGTTTTAAAAGCAGCGGAGCTGTCAAATACTCCCGTGCAGTATAATGCCCATATTGACTAAAAATGAGCTGTTCGGACAAGCGCAACAATGTGTCAGAAATGTCACTTGCTGAACAAAATGCCCTCTATTGTTGTTCTGTGACACCTGTGGATACCTTTTTTACAGACAAGCTCTAATTAAACACTCAAAGAAAGATGTAGATGGGAAATGTTTATGCTAATTATCTACTTTGGCATTTTTTTATTAATTTATTATGGCTTATTGCCTTTTATTATTGTTGTTGTGTTGATTGTTGTCTGCATTGTATGCTGGCTTACTGTCAGACGTTTAAATAAATACAAAAGAGGTACACATATTTCCTTACAAAGAAAGAGGAGACAAGTTGGGTTGCCATCCACCTGTTTTTTATGACCATTTAAAAAAACACTATATGAAAATAAACAAATAATAAGAAAAAAATAAGAAAAAAATTGAGAATTCAAAATACCTTAACAAGAGATGAGTTAGAAAAAGTGGATGTAAAATGAAACTCCAGATTAAACAAAGTGCAATGGAAACAAACAGTGAAAAAAATATAATGTGCATTGAAGCATGTGACTTAAACATCAATGAAAGCCTCTACTCAACTAAAGAGGAGAAAAGTGGTGGATTGATGAGGAGACTGTAAGCTTTTTTAATTAATATATTGGAAACCAAAATGTTTTATTTCTGTCTTGTTTGCTACATCGGTGGTTTTCATTACTGTTTGAAAAACAATAATGATGATAATCCAAAACTCCTAATACCAGTACCGTACAAGTAGTGGATGGAAATGTGCATTACTTTGCATGTTCTCTAACTGATTTTTCTTCGAAATTCAGTTAAAATATTTGCTAGATTTGGTTTAAAATATAGGTACAGATACCTTGCAGAAAGCTTAGCTTTTAAGCAGCCAAAAAGGCCTTTGTTGTTCTTTCAAAAGCTTTAAATGAATTATGGCTACGTGTTTGCAACATGTACAGGGGCTGTGGCTGTTTTTATGTATAAAATTTCAACTTGTTATCATCATGTTTCCATCCATCCTCCCTCCTGGAGTTGAATCAATCAATCAATTCCCTCGACACGCGGATCAACACGAGGCAGAGTTGAGATGTGGGAGGAGTGCGTGACGGCTTCTACCCTGCAAGAATTTGCAATCTAGGGTTCACCAAAACGCCCTTCCCCTGCCTTTGTTCGCCGAGAGTTTGTGTTTATCTTCAGAGAGATTTAATTCCAGCCAACAGGAAAATGACTTAAAGCTACTTTTCATGGAAAGCGCATTTGTTTAAGCTTCTTTAAGCTACTTTTTTACCAAGACACTAGCATACTACTAGCATTTTTTGTCATGCTTGTTACAAGAAAAATAAAATAATACATTTATTAAAGAACATGAAACAGACATATTGCAGCATTATAGTTTTTGATTTAAAGAAAATACGCATTTTGGGCGTATTGGTGGTATACAGTTGCTTGTGATGCTATCCTGGCGATGATTCACAAGGAATTTGTGGAGATTTCTCAAAACACCCTGTTTGAAGTGTGCCACTGAAAAACCTCCATTTGGAGGGGCCATGTTGCCTTAACACTTCGCCCTACCCCTCCCTCCAAAGAAGAATGTGGACACCCAGCCTCAGGACATGTGTGAAACAGACAAATAAATCTAAGTGGTAGGGGCAATGGACATAGAGGGGTTGAGCCAATGGGTATTTATGTCTGAGTATCACTTGAAGTTCACCTAACTGCACATCTGAAAATCCAAAAAGAAAAAATTAAGGATGGAACAAAGTTATTTTCAGAATCTCTTGCAGTAATGAGATTTGCAGTAATTTGGGGCTAAAATTATCGATGAGAGATGTAGTGGTCTGATGATCCAACAGTTGTCGACTGAAGCTTGTTGGCTCATGCAGGGTGGTGCTCATATCTGCTCAGCATCCAATAGTGTATTGATCAGAAAAAAGCTTGTGATGGTAGGTGTTGTCATGACATGACAAGTTCAGAAGCAGCTGTCCTGACAGCATGGAGCAAAACAGACTCCTGGTGGGGCTTACAAGCCCTCTGTACACACACACATACGGAGCAGATTCAGCAGGAGCTGCTCGCGGCTCAGGTCACTGAAAGTTCAGACTCCCAGATTTCTGGTCCTGCAGTGAGGAGAGTCTGTTGCTGCTGAGAGAGGAGGTGTAAATAGAAACTAGAGAGTTCTGCAGGCTCAATCTTATTTATATTCAGTGTATAGATTTAGCCTGACTCATCATGGTGCAGGAAGAAGTATTAAGAGTGCTGCATATCACTGGAGGAAAACAATCTGCTCACACTTTGTGTCGGTGATATCAACAGACAAAAAGCAAATCAGTCATTTACATATGACAGTTGGTTGTGAAGCAGACAGCGTTTAGCTTAAAAACTGACTTTACACATCGCTCACATTTCTTTAACCACAGTTTTTTTTTATTTTATCACCCACGCAAATTGCCAAATCAGATTTCATTATGGCTTCATGCATTGCAATACATTTCTTTAATAACTATGCAAAACAAATGTGAGATCTCCACCTTGCATCAAAGCCACATCCGAATAAATTTGATTATTTGATTGAGTTTGCAGTTTGCATACCGTACTGTCTGTCTGCTGCCTTGTTTTTTTTTTTTAAGTGAGATGAATCAATGCAGCCATATCATATTGTAGAAGAATGTTTCATCATATTAGAATAACAACTGTTGTTCCTGTTGCCACAAGCCACAGTATAGAAAACTCACAGCTGCCTGTGTTTAAAGGTCTATTAATTCCAGCCATGACTGCTGAAAGATGAAACAGCTGGCCATAAACTATCTTGAAAAACTTGTAAGTTGTGTAAAAAAAAAGAAAAGGAAAAAGACAGCCACACTTACAGTCTTTGTGACTTTTATTTCCTCTATCATCGCCTGTACTACATTTCTCCAACTCAGCCAAAATCCATTACATCTTAAGAGGAGGAGGAGCAGAAAGCATATTTAATTTCCTAACCGTTCACTTAGGACTCTTTCTTAGGATTCCTCAAGGTGGTCATTTTTTCAGAGGTTTAGTGCTTGCTTCTGTGCTTCCACTGGCATGAAAAATTAAAGGAATGGATCCTGCCTGAAACAGTTGGGACTTACAGTATGTTGAACCTCTTGTCCAGATCCCCAGTTTGTTCAAAGACACTAAATCGTGTTTAAGAAGCTGAAGTCTGCATTAAATAACTCAAAACTTACATTTAGACTCCATCAGCCAAAGTAGAGTTTATCTAACATACAAGCTATTAGTGATATATTTGAAGATTAGCCTTGAAGATGCCTTCACTTCCTGCCTGTGAAGCCAGCACCTCTTGGGGGCAGTAGAGGCATCAACACTGGCTTTCATCTCATCCTGGCTGAAGGAGTGGGGGTAAGGTCAGAGGGGATTTGAGCTTGGCTCACCACCACATGTTTCTTTGCTTGCCCAGTCTTGCTTTAGGCACAGATTAGCACCATATACCAGCTACTGTTACAGTCCACCTTTGTGGCTGTGCGCCACGACAGATCCTGATTGGCGTGTCAGGAGACTCTCCTTATCCACCTTTCCTTCCATATTTATGCAACTTAAGCCCTTTCTTCACTTCACAGATAAAAATATACATGAATATCAGGAAGTTTAAAGAGCTTCTTAAAGGATTTCCAACCGAAATATACATCAACAAAGGAGATCCTTGAAGCCATATTTACAGAGCTTTAGCTGGACTTGCTTCACCTGTGGGGACTGAATGCTTCGCCCTATATTTACCGCTTATATGTGTGCTACTTCAGCATTTGAAAAATTCATATTCCTCTTTTCTTTCCTGTTATTGTACAATGTGGTTGATATAATGATGGGAACCATTTTCCCATCCTTTTATTATGATTTCCAACCAGGCATTCAGCTGGACACCCCTTTAAGGACACTGTGTATGATAAAAAATTAATAAAGCTTTGGGTATGCTTGCTGTCTACTTTAACAGCACTTCCTTTTCATGGCCTACATTTGTTTCAATTGAGTAGTTGTATCATAAACACAATAACGCTCCCCGAGTCTGTAAACTGGTAGCGTGTGGCTTGATTGTACTGATGATTTGGCAGAGAAAAGAAGCGACAGGCAGAGCGTGACAGAGAGAAATCCTACGGTGAGTGAAAAAAAAATTAGAAATTCATTATGTTTCTGGGGAGTGAGGACTGTGAATAGAAGATATGCGGTGTTGAAATGAATAACTTTATGACTCTCTCCCAGCCTGCCATTTAAAGAAACACATTGAAATGGACAAAAATAACTGTCTTTGAATTGCAAATAATTAAGAATATTTAAAACTGTCAAAGATCTTTCAAAGACAATAGCAGATGCTGCTACATTTATTTGTCTCTGTTAAAACCGAGACACCTGACCTGGACTGATAGACACAGACAAATATTTCTACACAAGACGAAAAAGCGTCAAACTGTTGTTGTTTTATATATTTCTCTGAATCTCCAGAGGCCTCAGGAGGACTTCGTTCAGAGTCTCAGTATGGTGAGGTCGGAGTCATCCAGCAGTGGCCTCCGTCTGGCATTTTACCCAGAGCACATCCTGTGGGAGCGGGAGCTTTGGAGCCGGCTGTGCGACCACATCAAACAATGGCTTTTTGTTGTAAACAAAGCCAGGGCAGCTTGCCGGGGGCCCTCTCTCTCACTCTCTCTCTCAGCTCACGCTCACGGCCCTGATCCAGTCTGCCTACCATAATTCTGGACTGTCAGACAAATGTGCGCCAATGCACCACAAGACTCACCATTTCATTTGCATTGGTACACACTAAGTAAGAACCTGGCAGTGCAACAGACAAATTCAAATGTTTGGAAAACAGTAGAGCAACGTGAAAAGCAAAACTTGAGGTTTGCCTCAAGAGGATAGTAAAAACCCAATCACCTGAACAGTTGTTTGACTGCACAGCATGAAACATAATGTCCTTATGCTTTTTTATTTGTCAGTCTATCCGCTGCTGCAGCTGCTTGTCCAAGGGGGATAGAGTACCAGTTGTGCATAAAACATTTTATGTGCATTTGTTTTCCTGAAATATTCACTTAATGTGCTTATTCACAAGTTGCATCTCTATCAATGAAGAATGCTTTGTTTGAAAACTCACAAGCTTATTCAGTGTATTCTTGAAAGCGCACATTTTCCTTAAGTTAGTGCTGAACTTCATTTTTCCTGGCATGCCAAGCACTTTATGTCATTATAGACTAAATAAAGCAGCAGTCATGGACAGCGTTGCCCTACAATAGCAGAGAACACTACTTACAGAAGCAGTGAAATTGAAAAAATGACTCTAAAGTTTTACACTTGCTGGCAAAACGCAAAACATTTAGAAATACTGTAGCCAATTCTTTTTTAACTTCTTTGCCTGAATGTTGTAATCATTTTACTTACTGCCATAAGACCTACATAATACCTGAAAAATGCACTGCATTCTGCTCTTGTAGTGAAGAAGGAAAATGTAGTGTGCATAAATAATTTTTTATAGCCCCCTGTATCTTCTTGTCTGTAAAAATTTGTCTAACTACTATTCATTTTAATATGTTAGCTTAGCCAACCAAATCAAATGAATTCAATTAGAGTCACTTCTACTTGTTGAGTTAGCCGAAGCAACATTATTGTCTACTTTTTTTTCCATTATGTTTGGATTTAGTTGATATACCTTTAGTTATATGTAACATCAATTTGTTAACCACAGTGTCAGTTTATTAAAACTGATATTCTTTCATTGCAGATTAGAAAAATTGATTATTAAACTTAGCTTGAGTTTAGGCTACGGCTATCATTACATTTAGCCTTTGCTTGATATAGCCCTCTTGCTTTAGCTGCTTTTTTAGCATGTTGTTTGAGCTCTCTTTGGTTGTTACGGAAAATGCTAAGAGCTGTTTTTTTTGAAAATTACATATTTATGTGGTATGCTGTGTTTTTGTTTGTAAAATCGAAATTAAAATATCAGTTTCTGGTCCAAGTAGCCTGCATTAATACT
>JAPZDZ010000004.1:13972730-13983208 GCA_029783805.1 Acanthurus tennentii | reverse complement strand
TGTGGTATGCTGTGTTTTTGTTTGTAAAATCGAAATTAAAATATCAGTTTCTGGTCCAAGTAGCCTGCATTAATACTGTTTTCCTTTGTAAATAGATTTTCAGCATGTAAGCTTCATTGGCACACTGACCAATATAACTGACACGCCACACTCACCATGAAATTACACTTAATAGGTACCCAAAGGTGCTGCACCATAATGCCACAATACATTGAAAAATCAATCTCAGGATCAGGAATGATTCAAAACTCAAATGCTGCAACGTTCGGCAACCCCCGCTGTTTCATGTTGGCGCTGTTATTTCTCATATTTGTGACCTGTTGTTGATCAAAGGTGACAATGTAGAATGTTTTCACAGTAGGATTTGTGCTTATCCCACTAATTAGCACCATGTTATTATCAGGAGTGTTGACTGCACTCAGTTGGTATATAGCACCGATCACACGTTAGCTTTGATAATGAAATATTTTAAACACCGAGCTAATTGAAATGCTGGTGCAAGGTAGCAGCTGGGAAGCGTTCTTAGCTATTATCACTACTAATAGTTTTGATCAGAAAGGGAAGCAGGAAAGGGAAAAGGGAAGCCTGTCTCTGTGCCGCAGGAGCCCCAGAGACCCTCTGAGGCTATTAGAGTCTGTGTTTTTCTATTATGGCACCTATTTATATTTTATCCAAACTGATATACTGTCAGCAACTCATGCAGAGTAGAATTTGGAGAGCTGGTTAATTGCAAGGTTTGCCGATAATTGTTTCATTAATTCTAGCTGGCTCCCATTGTTCCTGGCCAGGCACATGGGTCCAAGCTTACGCAGGGCTTGGCAGTAGTTTTTAAACGAAGGGGAAATGGAACAACCTGCTTCACTGCCTCCGCTGATCCCTCGGGCTTCAGCTGTTTTTTTTCCTTTTTTCTCTCATACCTAGTGTGTCAAGGGCATTCCCTGTCTCTAGGCTTCTGGAAACCTGCAGGACAATCGTTCTAAAAACTGGTTGAGGCGCACAGCAGGGGACCAGATTTACGTACTCTCTATATATTCCCTTCAACAGAATAGCCAGGACATTTGTTCTTAATAAATACCACAGCTTTTACAGTCCTGTAAAAAATATTCTCTTCAAAGAAAAAATACACTGTACGTTTCAGGCATCATTTGTTTTGTTTTTGACTAAGGGAGGATTAGCATCCTGTTAACATTTATATTCTCATTCTGTTTCGTATGAAGTGGAAATTTTAATGGATTGAATTCTAACCAAGTATGTGCATGCTAATCACACCACTTTGCTGTTTGAGATCCACATGCTGACTGCTGAAGGGGAGAGAGGCGCCTATTGACTGTATTTGAATCCATTGGTGAGCACATGTTCCAATCTCAACACAGAGAACTGGGGTCATAAAGTGTGGCGATGGGAAGTACACCAGAGGGCAGAGGCCAGTGGCTTCATTGCTTTTTTTTGCAGCATTGCTCTGTGTCTTTGAGGTTTGAAAAGTTTGAATTAGATTTGCTTCAGCACGTCTCCAGCTGGGAACTATGTAAATTGACAGTAAGGAACCTTATCTGTGCAAGAAAAGTTAAAACCTCCACCATCGGCTCTACAGCCATGGGCACTGGCATGTTTATATCCTCTATAGTAAATGACTAGTGTTTGAATTGTCATGTACCAGTGATTGAATAGGCTCTTCTTCTTATCTGGTGGCCATCAACAGCAAGAATGTAACCATAAGGGCGTATCCTGCTGATAAAATCTATTTCTGGTGTGTTTTTTTTTTAAGAACTGAACTTCTTTCATTTGATAAGATGAAAATGCAGTATTTCTCAGTATCTTTTTGTTCTTTAAGAAAAACAGGATGCCTGGGCTTTTCAATTCATGTGCAGTTGCTCAAAATAAAGGAAAAATCCAATCCCTTCACAGTGAGGCTTAGAAGAATAAATTTTAGCTTTGAAAAACAGAGTAAATTCTGTGTGCTGCCTCTGCGGGCTTGTGTGGCCTGTAGACCCTGGGCAGGGCTTTACAGTGAGAGACAACAATCCTCCGTCATGGCTGGTGGCCGTTTTTCCTTGAACTGCAAAAACATATGAAGAGCCGAAGCGCCTCTGTGTAGCAGAGAAAAAAAAGACTATCATTTATTATTCAAATGAAATGAGGTCCGGCAGATGGTGGAAGAGGGGCCGTGGGCTTGCGGCAGAAAACCTCCTGCTCTCTACCTCTGTGATTTCAGTCAGCCCGTGACGAAATAAAAAGTTCAAAGGGAATCAGCGATCGTGACGGATCTTATTAGCATATTTCCAATGAGAAACATTAGAGGCAAAGATGGGGGAGTCGGGGGTGTGTCCCATGCAGGGACTAATCGATGTATGCTGCGTATTGATGATACTGAACGCTCCACTTACATGTGCATCATTTACTACATACTGAGTATACTGGTAGATTTGCCAATTCAAAACAATTTATTGACGACTGCAAACAAGTAAAGGCAGTTTCATGAATCGTAATATTCTGATCCTCAGTTCAAATCCTTGAAGTCAACAAAAACACTATTCACATGTTTACATGTTTTTGATAATATATAAATATATTTATTATAAAAGAGGGGAATAAAGTTAAAAGAAGACTGTAAAAGCTCAATTTCGACATAAAAAAATCTTTTGTTTAAGGAACATTTTGGAAAATTCTTGCATTCACTTCCTTTGTTGAGAGATAGTTGATAAGATTGAAAACATTTATGTCTGTTTTTTAAAGCAAATTTGAAGCTATAGCCAGGGGACAGTTAGCTTAGCATAAAGATCAAACACATTGGGAATCAACTTGTTCGACGCTGCTCAAAGATTAAAATTAAAAAAGTCCTATCAACAGCATCTTATCGAACACCAAGTGCCATTTCTTAAATCTGTGCAAAAATAGTGTGAAGCTCCTTTTATTTAGCCTGTTCAAGATGGGAATATTGCAATGTTATTCTACCTTACAGTTTTGTATGAAAGGCAAAAAGTTGGGATGGGGGTCACTTTTGTCCATCCCTGTCTGTGCAAAAAGAGTGAGCTGGCAAACCAGCATGCAGGTACCAGGGAGTGACGTTCTGATAACATGTTATGTATGCACATGTTTTCCATTAAACAGCAGCAGAAAATTTCTGCATAGAAGACAACGAGGTCCAGGAGCTCCCTGCAATCTTCCTTGAGACACGGACACGAAATGTTTGTTATTGCCATGTTACGCCATTATTATGCCAATGTGCATGTAAAACATCACACTAGACGCCCATGTTGTTGTGTTGTATCACATGGCCAAACAAAAAGGAATCTAAAATACACCCCAGGGCGGCATTGTGCCTGTGTATTTAATTCACTGTGTGAATGAAAGTATTTATTGTGGCAAAACTGGATGATCTCTGTGTAAAATGCATCTAAGTATCTTCATGGAGTTTCAGCTGGTTGGCTGAAGATATTGTTCCCAGACCAAGATAGCCCAGTTGGTTTTTGTAATGATTATTAAGACAAACTAAAATGTTTTTATTTCGTGATCTTTAAAGGTGCTGGTAGGGGTATTCTGTTATTGTCTGACAAAGCCAAGCTCACTGATTCTTTATGCTTTTTCATCTTTATGCTTTTTTATCTTTATGCTTTTTCATCTTCATGCTTAGCCAAACCAACTTGATGCTGGCTAAAGCTATATATACTGTACTGAAATAGAAATGATGTCAACCCTCTTATCTTACTGTCTGAAAAAATAAATAGGCATATTTCACAAAATTTCCCATTCCCTTGACATGCCAATTTTTTGTCTCCATATTGAGCCTGGTTTACAGTCTCTTTCTGGCTATTTTCAGTTTTCATTTTCTACTCTTTCACAACATATACGCACCCTGACATAACATGGAGGATATACTACTACACAATGTAGTATGCTGTACAATGGATACTGTAAATGGTTATTTAGTTCCAGAAGGTCACAATGGCCCTATTGCACATGCCGTTTGCCCGAGCACTGTAAAACACTGTCATGTGTGGGGTGAACAAACCAAGGCTGGGCTTGTAAAAAAGCAAAAACTTCTAAGCTGCCCTTCAGACACATAAGACTTCAGCACCTGTCAAGGGGTTACTTAAGTGTCAGCCAGTTACCACGTGCACCTAGCAACATGCAGCCGGTCTATTGTACATGGGACTTTGTGTTGTTTTGTACTTTATTCTGTGGGAAGCCATTCCCAGTTCTTTTCAGAACAAAGTACCACTCTATCTCTGATTTGAAATATTGGGCTGGGAGATGCTCTTGCCCCCTTGGCACGACTGTATTTCAAAAACTGAAATTCGAGTGAGTTTTTCTGAAGTTCCCCGTGGTGCTGTTCTTTTGAACCACAACAGGCCACAAATCTGGCAGCGGCGGCTTTTTCTCAGCAAAAATACAGAGGAACATCTACCCAATAAAGCACAAGAGGAATTTGGTTAGAGCTGGAATGCAATAAAACGTATAAAAAGCCAAATGTGACTTTACACAAGGGATCTAAGAATGTCGCAGAACCAAACAAGGGATATAAAGGAACAAATAGATCACAATCTTTTTTTTATTTATGGGATATAAAGAAAGGGGCGTTCACATCCTGCAATAGAGTTTTGGTTATCACACGACATAGGAATGTTTTGTCTGCAGAATGGAAAGAAATCTGCAGTGAATAATATCATGTTATTTTTTTTTAATCCTGATTTGGAGCTCATTATTTTAACAGTAATATGTTTGCAGTTTAACTATGTGTTATTTGCATATTAATTAATGTGGTGCAATTATAACATAATATCCTCCTTTTAAAAATTGTGTTACATTACAAACTGAGAGAATCATAATGGAGGTCTCTAAACAGAAACACTTGGGCATTAGGCTTGGCAACACTCTGCTCCTTTGTTCAGACAGATGAAAAATGGCTAAAATACAAGGCAGATTAATATAACAAAAATCCCATTGCCGGGAAAACACCCAAACCTTGCTTTATTGGCAACAGTTGTGGTTATGAATGTCTGGTTTAGAGATTAATGACTAAGACATTTTAAAACAGTGACAAAGATTAAACAAAAGCGTGCTAAATTGTAGGTCTTGCTTCAGGAGGGATATCAGTGTTAGGAGCCCTGGCTGTCTGAGTTACTTCCTCCCTCCAGATAAACAGAACCCTCACTGAGGCTTTTTGCAGATCACACATGACCCTCTCGCAACATCAGTTTGTGAATCCCTCTCCCCTCTGCAGTGTCACCTTGTAAATTCCTCTCCTCTGCTTTAAATGCATTTTTACTGCTTTGAAAAATGAAGGGACCACCATGTGTTTGGAACAAACCTTGATCGCAACAGGTTCTTCTTTATTTTTCCTGACTCCCACTCAAACACTCACCCACTTACTCCTCTCCACTTGGCGACCAGAATAGAAGCAGCAAAGCGACATTGACGAGCATGCTGGGCCTGCAGGCTGACGTTAGCCCACCCTGGATAATGGCTGGTGGAGGACCACCCCAGCAGGCTGCTAACCCAAGGAACCTCAGCCAATTTATGACACCTACAAGTGCAGATTGCACTGCAAACACTTTAGAAACAAGTGGCTGAGTCATGGACCTGCTTCATGACTTCCTTCTGTCATTGAAGGGTGTATTTTTTAATTGTTCATTATGCCAAAATTGTTGTGCTTTGTTACCATTTTTAATGGGAATGCTATGCTGCAGCAACCTCATTCCTATTGTCTCACATAGTTATTATTTTCACTTCTGGCTCAAACACCATTCAGCCTACAAATATATTTAAATGATGACGCATTTGTAATTTTTTCTTTTTAGTTTTAATAATTTTAGTTTTCCATTTTTTCATAAAATATGTATATAAAGATCTCTTTCATTGGTGTTTTCTCTTACAGCAACCAAGAGGATTTCTGCTATGAACTGTGGCATTTTATAAATAATTAAGAATCACAAACACCTCCATAAAGATGTACATTGTATTTTATCTATGCATGTAATACACACCAATCTGATATCTTAAAAAGCTCAGTATAACTCATCATTCAAGTGTATGTGAGCTCTTTATAATAACATGTGCCATTTATGAGTGATTGGGATTTGAATATGCCATTAAAATCTAGAGTACACCATTTACTCCCACTTACTTCACATAAGCGCTTACATACAACTTCAGATACTATTTTGAAATGCTTGGTATTGCAAACTAATCAACTTTATTTTAAGTTCTTTAATATCATATGCAGAGCGCTTAAAGTGAAGCAGTTTCTGGCAATTAGTTCATTAGGATGGTATCTACAGCTTTTTTGAGTTAAGCATTATGTTCTATGATGCCTTATTGACCTCCATTATATTTGTATCTGTGTTGCTGTAATTAGTATAATCTCCATTCAAATTTAGGATGCCTAGTGTTGCACAGTAATCAAATGTTAATAGGCTCATGGGGACATTTACAGTTTATGAATAATTTTGAGTTATAGAAACCAATGCAAGTCTATGGAGGCATATTAAATCCCACTGAATTTTTAACTCAGCACTTGTATATGGTAGAATCACCATTGGAAACTCGAAATTATAAGTGTTTCACACTGATTAAGACTGCATTATGATGACATGTGCAGTTTGTGAGTAATCAGTTTTGCATTAAAGCCTAACAGAGTAATGTCTCAATCTCCATTAACTCTTATTGCTTACTCCAAAAATAATGTTACTCTGCAGTGGTACACATTATTATTATTATAATTATTATCATTATTATAATTATTATTATTATGGACTCTTGACAATGTTCAAATTGCAGTGAGCCTTCCAGTACAGACAGTAATCAGAAGCACTCCGTCAGTCTGACTGCACAAAAAGGAGTGAAATTAAGACCAGACCAGACTGTGGATGAGGCTTAATCCACAGCAGATTCTCCCCTCAGCTTGAATAAAGCTTTGCAGCGTGGCTTTCCTCTATGTCTGCTTGCTCTGGTAACAAGCCTATTCTGTGACCGAGGGAGAAAAAAATTCATAAGCAAGGCAAAGGTAGAGGATAACCTCCCTCCCTTCCTCTTCAAATAGAGGCATGCTGAGCTTCGCTGGAGAGGGTGGCGGTGGGAGGGCACAGGGGAGCATTCAAGCCCCTCTCCCCCCTCAACTCTTCAGTTTTTAACCAGCCTTTTCCACGACCCAGTGTGCACGCAAGGCAAGCCAAAATAGATAATGAGGAATGTCAGCCTAGAAACAGAAAATCACGTCTACCAAGACCAAGCTGTTCCGGAGGACTGCATTGCATTCCACAGCAACTCTGAGTGATTTATTACTACCTAAAAAAAAAACAAATGCCCAAAAAGACATCTAGCTACACAGCTGGTTAATGCCAACTGGTAGTGTCTTGTGATGAGTAATGACATCCCTTTGAGTCACTAGCTTTGTTCTGCCTTGCCTAGATGATGGATCATTCTTTTAAATCCGTTCTCAAGATGTGCGGATAATCCATTTCATAATTATTATTTTCTAAAACCAGGCGAGGATCTATAAGAAAGTCGCTCTCTCCTTTTTCTAGATCAGCTGGTGTTATCACGTTTCTGGGGAGCACGAGTCGAAGCCATAGATGTCCACTTTTCAGCGCGCTCATCAACAGTAGATCCAGGGTCCATACAAACCCAATTAAGAATCAATTTGAGCCAGTGTCAGACAGCCTGGCGCCTGGAGAGGAGTAAATGCTTTTAATATGAACATTTTATCGTTGTCTCCCAGTCTTCCATCCTCCAACAGTCTGGCATGTGTAAAGTATATGTCATGAAGCCTGCTGCCACACACAAGTGGGCCCACAGACCTCCACACATGGCATGCATGTGAAAGGAAAGGTAGAAAAACTGATATGTGAAACAATCCGATATGAAAGGCATAAATCTCTCAATGCTCAAGAACTACGAGATTTTGACAGTGGCCATGATTGGCAAACTTATTCTTCCCGCTGTGCAGTCTTGATTTAGTCCTGAGACAAATGTCATGGCATGAAATGCGTTCTTGAATTATGTCAAATATGTCTGACATGGGACCAGATTGATGTGGTGCCATGAAAGCCTGGAAAAAACAGAAACCTTTTGCTACTCTCATCTTGCAAATAGCCAAAGTAACTCCCTGCCACTTCACATTTACCACAGCTAAGCTGTCAGTCAGACTAATGGAGTATGGACCTATATGTTCTTACATTTGTTTAATATTGCTACACCTCCTTAAGAGACCTTTATTGAATTTGCAATAACACAAATGTTAAGAAAAAAAATATGTTTTTCAACAGCACTAACATAAAAGTGTATAAGTGCATTCTATCAGGCCAAACAACAGTGTTCTTTTCTGTGTGTTTTCATGGCAGAAATATACCATTCATAATGGAGCCATCAAATCAATATCATACTATACTTCTGCCTCTGCTCCCACCAGGTAGCACACTGTACCTGTATTTTCCATCAATTTGTAGCATTTCAGATAACAAGAGCCTGCACTTAGAGCACATGCTGCCTGAAACCTGTGCTACAACAGCCTCTCTCCGCGGCTCTCTCTCCACGCTGCCATGGCTGTGGCTGTGAAATGCCATGATCATCATTTGAGGCAACGCTGTGCAGAAAGGAGCAGTGAAAAGATGATGGCCTCCAACGGCTGAGTGGCAGTCAAGAAATGAGTCATGTTTTCTGAACATTTGCTCAAGCGTGAAGGTAATTTTTAACACAAAGGTGCTCAAACTTGTAAATGGCAGTGGGGTTTTTTTTCATGCTGTCATGGATGAAAAAAATACTTATTTATCAATTGGATGCATGTTTTTAAGCAATGAAGATGAAGAGGGTTTATTTTTGACAGATTTTTTGACAGATGTTTAACTTCTGCACTACAGTTATTGATTTAGATCCAAATACGTTCTCTATAAGCCTCTCACAACACAAAGAACACACTTCCTGGCCAGCTGGAGCGCAAAAAACATTTGCTTGGAGTTCTTTTAATAATCTCTGAAAAGCTAAAATGCAATAATGTGTTTTTCAGTCCATATATTAAACTTAATGGTACGTCCTACTTTATTGCACAGATATAACATTTAACACCTTGTAACAAAGATTTAAAAAAATGTTTGTTCTGTTAGCATTTAGCACCTATGGCTCCCAAGAGGCTTTTAAAGTACCACTGTGTCTAATGCTGCATTCACACGGTGTCAACAGAGCTGAAAGAAAGAGAAAACCTCCTTTTAGACTTAGTTGGTGCTCAGGCATTGATTCAAGATGGTTACCCGGCTAATTTTGTCCTGTTAAGTGTTAGCACTGGGCTTTCAGATGCAAACAAACATGGTATGGCTTAATCAGCTAAACTGACTCAATTAGAGGTAATGCTGGCTTTTATTTAAATGTAACTACAAGAAATGGCTGCTGTCAGAGTTTAGATTATCTCTGTCATGGACTTAAAACTAGGAGGTGAGGACTTTTCTCACCCAGCTGCTCATAACTCAGCCTAAACTATGTGTAGGATGGTTGGCAGCGATGACTGAAGATAGTTGTATGATTGCAGAGGTGGTTGTATGTGGGTTATAAATTTCTTTAATGTCCTTTTAATTACCTTTAACAGCAGACTTTGGCTGACCTGAGAAATCTGAATTTGTTTGCTTTCTCAGGCACTGAACATTTCGTTTGGCGCCAAAGCAAATATTAGATATAATCAGTTTTCTAATCATAACTTTTAAAGAAAATGGTAATGTCAGAAACTTATAACCCAGAACTCAAACAAATGTTGTTCTTGAAAGGCCATACAAAATTCAACCACTGCAATATGAGGTAAAGAGGCCTCTCCAAACTTGGGTGGAGCAATGCAGGGAATTATGTGAGTTTAGTGCACCACCTAATGAGGATGGCAAAGAGAAATTTATCCCGGCCCAACAAGTTCAAGACAACTAACAGGAAAGTAAGGTGGATCACTAAAACACTCACACAATTGTCTGGTTTACATACACAGTTTCAACAGAACTATAGTTAAAACTTGATATAAATATACTGATTTAAATCACTGATTGACGTATGTCTGAATCTAGTTCATTGGATGCTAAAGTAGCCCCCTTTATGGATATCTTACTAACGCAACTTTTTTGGATGGTTTGTCATTGCATGTTTTTGTTCCATCCATGTATTTTATATTTTATATATATTATAGACTTAGCATTGTTCAACTTTTGGGTAAAAGACAGCAGTGAGACTATCTAATGTATGGACCATGTGGCCTATGCCAAGGCCAATTCTGGGCTGATTGAAGTGTAAACATGCCTTAGTAAATCCACCCCAAACCACATTATTTCTTTAAAAAAAAGTTTAAGCCAGACCAAAGCAATAAAACATTTTTTCCCAACAACTTGTAAACCTACTCAGTACCCTTTCTTGTGTCTTATGGTGTTTAAAAATGATACCATCAGCTACAAGAGCAGATAACAAGTTACAATTAATGTTAGAAAATTGAAAGCAACATGTTTCAGCTTCATGTT
>JAPZDZ010000004.1:13962600-13972630 GCA_029783805.1 Acanthurus tennentii | reverse complement strand
AACAGAAGCTCCTGAAGGGTGAAGGACTATATTCAAACACCAAAACCAGCCTTTAAAGATTGTCTGGTTCCTCTAGCATCTATTCCACCATTATTTTTGCATAAACGGCTTATTTCACCCAATTTTACTTGTGAGCTGCCTTGCAAATTAATGATTTTCAACCAACCCTTGAGAGGATAATATCTTCCTGTTTGGTGGATTTATTATTTATTGTGTCTGTGTTTCTGTCCGGGTTTAACTCTGCGGTATGCGTTTGAGCTCCAGGTACTAAAAATAGAGGCAGTCCCAGAACTCCTTCTTGAGTGACAGGATTCCTTTCACTGGAACGCAAAGATGACCCATTTCCTTTTTTCCTAAAAAGTTAACTGCCAGCTGCTATACAGTGTTATTTAATTGAATTTACTATTTTATTCAGCTACAACGTTTTCTTCCAGGCGAGTTGTGTGTAAGTTGTTTGCAGCATTACATCGTTTATTCTGCTCTCTGTGTTTTCCTTATAGAAAAGGTCTAACTTGGCGAGTATAGCTGCAGTTGGATGGAATCATTAGATGCTGTAAATCTTTTTTTTCTTCCGGTCCTTTCTTCTCTGCCTTTTCACACTGGAACAATGAGCATCTGTTTCCATTTGTGTTTCAGCGTCTATGTAGAAGAGAGTCGACTCGCAGGCGCAACAAGCAAAAACACTTATAACTACACTTTTGGATAAACATTCGTCATTGGAAACTAATTTAAAACAAATGTTCCCAAGTGCTTTACCAAGCGCTTTCAAATGCTCAAGTATAAATTGAGATGCCTTTTCCAGATAAGCTTGTTTTCAGGCTGAGGCACACTGATATTTTTGGAGCAAATAACACACTTGGAAAGCAGTGAATGTAGAACATTACATTTATTTGTTTCGGTACTTTTCCCCACGGAAGAGCATTTTCACAGGCGTCCCAAGGACAGGGTAAAGGCAAAGTTCTGTGAGCCAAAAAGATCTAGAGAGGAGACAAGCCTGGATCCATGTTGCTTGTCAGATTTTATCTATCTGAGAGCTGAATTCGCTTTCTATGCTTGATCTAACTTCTGTCAGCGGAGTCTGCAGTCCACACAAGTCTCAAGAGGGGGGAAAAAAAAATGGAGGACATACCTTCCAGGAGGGAGAATATACTGTAAGGCTCTGAAATTTCAAAGCAATGTTAGAGGCTCAAATGAATAATTAAGGATGCTGTTTATACTATGATTAAAGGTATCTAGCTTCTAAATTAGCTGGCTTTTCTCTATTGTTTGCAAGCATTTTCACAGGAAAAATATTTGAGGGAGGGATGTAGTACCTATTATTCTGTCAACAAGACAAACAATTTAGAAAATAAAAAATTTTACATGTTGAGCATCTGTTATAAGGCTCAGACGTTACGTTTGATTTAGAGCAAGCACCAGTTCAGTTCTTTGTAAACACAAAGGTAGCCCAGTTTTATTGTCTTAGTGTTTACTAGAGATTTGCTTACAACTAAATTAAAACGGGTTGCACCACACAAACTCGTTCCACTATTTACACCCACTAAGTGTAACTGTAGCAAACCTCATGTTAGCTAATCTGAGACTGATGTTAGCTTCTGACCCAGAGTGAGAAGAAAAGAGAAAATACTTCAGACTGTAAATCTACCTTCTCAACCCCATGTGGATCTTTGCAGCCCTTTAGTATTTGCAGACAAGCTGAATTCAAATGTTGGCAACCCTGCAAATTACAAAACATTATGCTAAATATATCAGGCTAACTGACAGGTAAATTAGATATTTTATCAGTCAGTCTAAACTACATGTATATTACCAACTCAGAAGAACATAATCAGAAGGACATGCTTGTATAAATAAAAGAAAGTAACACATTTATAACTGTTGGCAGGAAGTTTTGCAAGTCATATTATGTGTGTATCACATTCCAGGGAAACTTTACAGGTTGCTAAAGTACCTAATAGCTAATATTTTCTTAAGTGTTATGGTGCTACCTGATTTAGTAGGTAAGTTTGAAACTAGTTAGTTGTTACTAAGAATTAGGGAAAAACATACATGCAGACTGAGCTGGTGACTGATTTATGCGTAGCTGGTGCAAATCAATCCTCCTGGTCCTCATTGAATTAAGTCATTGCCTTATGTTTGTGGTAGTTCACTTGTGGTTGAGTCCATTCCATCATGCTAGCTGCCCATTATATGACCACAAGATCATGATAATTCCCACCCTTTTTCATGTTGCCCTCTGATTACAAAACTATAGAAAGCTGCTCAACACAACAAGCTGGGAAATGTATGCTGCAAAGAATTAACTTCCTCTCAACTGCAGCAGAAACAGAGTGTTTCTTTTTGCATGGAACAAGAGCATTTATCAAATCCCGGAGACAATCCTCAAAAAACTCCGCTAAGATCCTTTCTTCTCTTTTTTTTCTCAATAAATGGCTTTTCCCTTTAAGATTTGAGATTGCCTTTGAATTTGCGGCTTTTGATCTTAATGAGTAAAACCACCTAATAATGACTCGAGACGAATTTACCGCAGCATTCCCAGCTACCCTCTTATTTACCGCATGAATGTTGGTTGAGACACCCCACATTATTGCATGAGGTTTTTGGTCCATAATGTGAACGCCACATTTGGAGGTTGAACACACACACCGCATGAGAGGACAAAATCAAAGACAACATGTAGAGGTGAAGGGACTTGAATTCTGAAACGGTCTCTCTCTGTGGGGTCTCTGCGGCGGCAAAGTCCCACGAAAAAAAAAAAAACCCAACCACGAAAAAAAAAGTAAAAAGGGAAAAAAAAATACCACTCCTTTAATCCAGTGTAACAACTGAAGTTTAGATTTACAAGAAGTGGAGATGACATGGTACAATATTGTTGTGGGCTGCTGTTTTCTCGTATCTCTGCAGCTATTTTTTAAGTAAAAGTGCAGAAACATGAGTACAGTTTCGAAGCAATGGGATGTGTCATTGCAGTGTTTTGTGCATTCTAAAAGAATATCATATTAATAACTAATAACAATGTATTTAAATGACTACAAACAACCATAATGTTTTAGCACAAATTTTGCATGTATTGCTGAACAAGGTGAGTCAGTGTGATGCTTGTTTTTGACTTTAATTAGTCTGTAATGCAGTAGAAAGCAGTAGCAGCCATGAGCAATTCTAGGTAATGTAATGTGCTAGAGTGGATGGTATTTATTCTTCCTAGCGTTAATTAACACAAACTGAATAAGCAAAAGCCACGGTCAAATGTGGCAAAAGTTGGCAGCGTACAGGAAAAAGGGCGCATGTTGTTCTTTTCACTGCTATAATTTCATCTTGGCTTAAAAAGGAGATTCATAAAGGCCTATAATTTAAAGCATGGAGTCTGTTCTTATGATAAAGTCTGATCTCTCTCAGTGAAATTTATTTACACTCTTTGCATGAGTCAGCAGCAAAACCTTTTGCTCTCTTGTGCCATTACTTAAGGTTTTGATTGCACACTGAACACAGGCGAGAATGACAGACTGCAGTAAAAAAAAAAAGCAAACCGAAGCATTTTCTAACAGCTTTATCAGACCTTAAAAAAAGCAGAAAAACAAAAGAAGAAAAAAAAAACAGAGACAAGGGCCAGCTGTGTGTATTTACATATATACAGTATTGACCACAATGAATAAAACACCAGCAAGTCAAGCTCTCCTGGGTCAGTTCAAATGAAATAGAGAGTTTACACTTCCAGTCGTGGGCCATACATAAACATTGTTTCTCTAAATAAGAATATGTGCCAGTGGATCGGCATCATTGCATCGACTCTCTTCTGCTCCCCCTTTTCTTTATAATGTAAAACTATGCCTCAGAAAACATGCGAGCTCTGCACTAATCCCTCTCGCTTTCCACCTGGTGAATTTGACCCAAATTCATATTTCCCTTGTGCGGCCAGGGGACTGTTTTTTATTGAAGCCACGTGTAATGGAGACCACTGACCTGGCTGTGTACTTTGGCTCTTGAGAGGAAGAGAAGTGATATTCAGGACATTAATATTTCCAAACTTGGCGATCGAGTGTTTGTTCTTAGACAGACTTTTCTCAGGCAAATATGAATTTGCACCACTGAGGTAGCTCTTTTATTACAATGCTGAAAAGTGAGGCACTAAAAATAGGAGTAGCATTGGAGAAGAATGAAAGCTCCTACTAACAGTACAATATCACGTTCAAAGGAAAGCTGCATGGGGCTGAACTTTAGAAACCTGAGGAAAATGTTACCATAAACCTGCTTCCAGCTGGGCAGATCATTTTCCTTCCAGTACATCGATTGTTGAGAAATGACAACAGAAACTTCACATGATATTTAGAGGCAGAATGACAGAGCTCAGACAGCATATTAAAATTTGCTTGTTGGCTGAAAGGAAAGGTGGCTGTGCAGAGACACTTTGGCTCACAATGAGGACACAGCTGGTTGTACAGCACAAGGAAAAAAAAAAATACACATCCCATGAACCATTATGGTGCCGCGTTGCTTTGGCTTAACATGTGTGTAATGGTTACTAATGATAGCCTTAGTGTAGTGACTGCATAAATCAGAACATTATGAAATACATTTATTTCTTCATTTGTTTTGTTTCTGTTTTTCAAGACGGAAAAAATATGTAGCCTGCAGCTGCCATATCCAAAGCAGTCAACAAATCACGACTAAATAATTGGGGATCTGCTGTGTGCAAACATGCGGTTGTCCGGTTTGTCATTAAAATTATATCATATTTGTTTGCAAATGACAATTTAATGCTAATGTTTTGCAGCTTACAGTGAAATCCTAATGGGCTTTCAGCTTTGAAGTGTAATTTCATCGACAAAGCAGAATCATTCCCAGTCAACTCAGTTATAGCTTCATTTTTTTAGGTGCCAAATCAGTTACAATTCTGGTCTCCACTCACGACCATAAAATCAGGATTCAATTTGCCCCTTCTCTATTGTTACCGTCGGAGGAGACATGGTGTGCTTTAAAAAGGAAGGCAGGGCTAATGCAACAACATTCCCGTTTGCATCATGGATAAGCTCTCCATTTAATGGCAAGCATCTGTGGAAACTGTTTCAATATATTGCACATGCATGTATGCATATTAACATTCTTCAATGAAAAAAAACACAATGACCAAAGACACAGAAGAGTATAAAAAAATCCATGAAGTATTCCTATGAGGACTGTGCCTGCAAGACAAGATACTGATACCAGCACTCTGGTATTTTTATCTCCTATTACAGTAACATTCTCACAATGATCCAACAGGACATTATGCAGTTTATTGGAAGGCTTTTTGTCAGATCCACAAACATAAGCTAGTTTTTAGTCTGCTGATATGATGCAGGAGGTTTAAGTTCATGCTCATTATCTTACATAAAAGAGTCACATGTAAAACAAAAAAACAGCTTAAATTGAAGCAGATGTGCTTTTTTTGACAGATTTAGACACTAATTTCACATTTTCTTGAATTTACTTGCAGTAAATTGCAGACCACATGAGTGGTTTCTGACTTCTCAGCCAATTTTCTTCAAGCGTGTATTCATTACATCAAGCTTACTATTCTGTAAACTATGCAACTGTTGTTTAAATATTTTTTATGTATTTACTCAACCATTCCTGGCATCCATTGAAAGTTTTAATTCCTATATATTAAAGAATTTAGTTAACAAATTCCTGAAGCTTTTTGGAGCTGCGTATTGCATCACCATCAATACTGAGATGCTTTCTTTAACATTTTTTTTAAATTTTATTTCATTACTGATGAGTGGGATTTGATTTTAATGGCAGATTGATTGAAGAGTCTTGTTTTTGTGACTGCATCACAAAAATATGCAAAATTGGCAAAAAACGAACAAACTTCTTGTTGGCTGTGATGGATTACAGCTGAAGCAAACTTCAAGAGCTTGTTAATTAATTTTTACAGCGTACAGAAATGAGCGGATACCAATGGCTGCCAAGAGCATTAGGAAAACCACAAACATGCATTGGAAAATGTTCTAATTTCACTTTATTTAATAAAACTTGTGAACACACTGGTATTGGTGTAGGTTTTTATACATTTACATAATTGTATGGTACAAAGGGCATATAGCTGCGAGAATTATATTTCTAAATGAAAAATCCCTTTTACCTCAGTGAAAATGGAATCAGATATGTGAAGCTAGTTTTATTTCAATTCACAAAGGTTTTATCAACATATGACTAATGGATAAAACCTGTGAGGTATTTTAAAACTAGATTAGATGTATTTGAATATATTCTCGAGAATTCAGTGCAGCATTGTGGTTCTGAATGTCTTAGATGACTTTCCATGTTGAGAGGAATAAAATTCAAAGGAAGGCAGTAAATTCTTTAGTTTCTGGCCTTGAACATATGAATGAACGCTAAATATTTGCAGAAAATGTATATCATAGTCCACTTCAAATTGAACATCACTGCATTGTGGCAGGCTGCATGTTTGTATGAATATGAGTGCTATTTCTTTTGTACATCGTGTGTATAGCTGTTAACATTCATTTAGTAGCAAGCTCATTCATATACATATATAATAAATAATATTTTAAATATAATATTATATATATATAATAAACTATGTAGCGGGACTCCTATATTGAATATTTTATACAGTGTGTGTTACACTTATTTTGCTGGCTGAGTGTAGCATTCATTCTTTGTGATCATTTTGTTCATTGATCATAGTTCATTTGGTAGCCTACATTTCCCTGATACATTCCTTCTTATCATCTCTCATTGGTTGTTCATTTTGTCCAGTATGGGCTGCAACCAACAATTACTCTCAGTATTAATTAATCTGCCATTTTTTGGAGTAATCAAGAAATCATTTGATCTATAAAAGTCAGGGAGGGAAAAAAATGAAAATGCTCCATTAAAATTTCCTGAAGCCTGAAGTGACTTCTTCAAATAGCCTGCCCAAAGATATTCCGTTTCATCACACAAAGACAAAGAAAAGCACCAAATCTTTCGCTTCCACAATTTAATTAGATGAACCGAACTTTTACTTACTTTGAGCGCAGAAATTAGATTTTTTTTTCTCTCTCTCTGGTAACTTGACCCTGTTATGTTGAGTACTTCTTGTTAAAAAAGTCCAACGCTTCTCATTAAGGGGGAATTTCTTTTTTCACCTTTATGTATTCTGCATTTATTAATTAACTCTATGGACTAGCCCAAATTAAGCAAGTTTTACGCTAGCCTCATTACTGAGTATTTTTTATTATAAAATACCAATTATCCATGTGCAAACCACTTCCCATAATACTGAAATCAGACTAAGATGCTGTTTATATAAGCGGCTTTCAGCAAAATTTGAACTCTTCCGATGAAACAGCAGGGAATTGATTAAAAGAGTTGTCTTCGTGGGTTTGTTTGAGTCGAGAATCTTGTAAAAAGAAGAAAAAAAACACAGCAGACCTTGTCTGTGCTTAGCCACATGCGCGAAATGTGAGCCCGCACCAGATAAGGGGTTAATGTAAGCTTGAATGCGGGCTCTCATAATTAGCATTAGGCTCCAGTCCGTGCGCTGGCGGCAGCTCCGCTCCAGGTTTTGCGCGCTGCCATCCACAGCCAGCTGCTGCAGAGCAGGGGACCGGTGCGCCGTTTCTCCTCGCCTTGTTTGCCTCCAGTCCGGCTGTAGCTCCGACTGTCTGCACGGCGTGTGGATGAGGCGCAGAGGGAACGACCGGGAGCGCACGGAAAAGCCAGACTACAAGTCATATCGTACCTCTTCGGGCTCTTTCTGTGAACCAGGCCGCCGGAGACTTTCAGACAGACTTGACAGTGTTGAAGACGTGCTCGGAGTTTGATTCTGTAGCGAGACTGGGGCGCATCTCGTCTCCTTGAAGTGATCCTTTTTTATGCAGTCTACCCGTAGCGCTCCCGTCGGAAGGAGCCTGGGTGCACGCACCGGAGGAGGAGGAGGAGGAGGTGGTGGAGGAAGGGGGGCAAGTAACGATCATTACTTTTGAACAGACCGCTCGCCATGGAGCTATTCGTCCGGTCCCGGACGTTTCAGCTTGAACAGATACCTGCCACTGGAAAGCCCACCATCTGTCCGCTGTGAAGAAGAAACTGGAGCATGCAGCCGAGCCCCAGCCGTCTTTGTGCGACCCGCTGCTTAGTTTCTGGGGGCCTCTTCTGAAAAAGGGAGAGGAGAGAAGAGGAGAGGAGGGGGGCTCCTGGTGTTGATCTGAAATTCACACTCCATGCCGGGATCCATATTTTGGCACGGCGTACCCACTGTAAGTAGCTTTTAAAAGCGGATGTTTTGAGTCTTTTAAAGGAGATGCTGGGCTATGCTTCCCTGAATCAATACCATTTATTTAAGCTCCCGGGATATGATAAGGCAAATGTCAGAAAACGGGCCCACGGGTTCCTCCGGCAGTTTAAAACTGTTGTGTTGGGATCAATACACAGCCCGTAGTATATGCAGTTGTTTTGTAGTGTCTGGAGCCTCCAGACTTTTAATTAACAAGAAGTTGCTTGGCAACTAAGATCATCCAAATGTGACTTTCATACTTATAAATCCATATCATTTAAAATAATGACACGATAAACGTGTGAAAAGGCTCATTTGTAGGTGTCAACTGGCTTATTTTTAATTTAGGCTGAACACCATGAAAAGGAGAGTGCAGGATGTGATTTTAAAAGCCTGTGATAAACAAACGGGAGTTGATCTATAAAATATTCAAAGATGATAATCAGCGTGATAATATGGTGAAAAAAAAAAGAAAGAACGGAGCTCACACAAACATCTCCACCCAGCTCAGGACACCAGGAGCTAAGTAGTTGGATGTCAGTTACTGTCTCCATTTACTTCTCCATTTTGCGGCTATAAAATAAGATCATTTCACAGAGCATGTATAATTCACAGACCTGAGCCAGCCATGTGTGATGATGGGACACACACACACACACACACACACACACACACACACACACACACACACACACACACACTCACTCACTTACAGACCCAGAGTTTTTACAGGCTGAGGGAACCATATCTCATTCTCACGTGAGGCTTTTAGAGATAGGGCCCGCATAGACTTAAGCAAGAAGCCTTAGGGGAGCACGACCGTGATGGACTGAAATATCAAGGTTAAATAACATTTACACTTAATCCATACTGTCAATGCCAAATCAGCCCAGTGCTGCAACATTATATAAGCCATACTGACAACTTAGGGAACAGAGAGCCTCCTTGGCATATACTTACATAACAGCTTTCATGCAGAGAAGCGGAGATGGTGACTTTGTCGAATCCAGTTGTTTTGGGGAATAAAAGCAAACTGGAGCATCAGGCAGTTCTGTTTGAACTAAGAAAACGGAAACATTATATAAGCTGTATGCACAGTGTGAGAAATTGACTTGCCACCACACAAATTCAACCATGGCGGGGAAGTTTTTTTTGTGTTTTTCGGAGGCCTAGACAGAAAAAAAAATTTGGGTTGATACTGCTACACCCATCATTGATTCCTGATGATGAGAGGGTTGTTTTGTTCCACAGTGGGATGTTTTGCTGCTAAATATGGATGTTTAAGTTTGAAAAATCCCGCATTTCAGCTCACATTGTAGTCCCTTTTTCTTGAAACAAATGCTGGGACAGTGGATTGTAGGAATTCAGAGAGGAGGAGGAGGGGGACAAATGTTCTGTCGCCTCTCTCTCTCTCTCTCCACCCCTCCTCTTCACCCCTCTCTACCTTCACTCCATCTCTCACCCACCCCAGACGTGCTGGTTTGGTCCATTTGTCTGTGTTGTCTTGGGAGGAAGTGCCATCTCATCTCACATTGCGCAAATGGTTTCAATGCATGCTAGTGTGAATTCTAGCGGGTTTTTTTGTAACTGCCAATTTCCATATCAAAGTGTCTGCATTTCAATAGGGAGAACTTGAGCTACCAGCCCCCTTCCTCTAAGCAGTTTTGTTCTGAAGGAGTGCTGCTGCTGCTGCTGCTGCTGGTGGAGGTTACTGACAAGGCTTGCTGGACACTGCAGTTGGTTGTGTGTGTGTGTGTGTGTGTG
>JAPZDZ010000004.1:13943174-13962500 GCA_029783805.1 Acanthurus tennentii | reverse complement strand
TGCTGCTGCTGCTGGTGGAGGTTACTGACAAGGCTTGCTGGACACTGCAGTTGGTTGTGTGTGTGTGTGTGTGTGTGAGAAGCAAGTGTTAGTGTTGGAAACAGATTTAATGTGGATTGGGAGAATTGGTTGGCCGTAATCTTATGCCAAAAGCTATGTATTTAGTGGAAATTTTTGGACGCCATTCAGAGACTTGGTCATGTTAAAGAGATTTAGCCCGTCACAATATTTCCTCCATATTTCTCCATGCAAGCACAGAACGTCAACAAAGGTCTGAATTTCTGTTTTCAAGGACAAAGAGAACCCACTGGGGTCCACGGCGAGAAAAATAACTTGATGAAAAATCATGTTTACGCACATATTTTGACTTGTATTTTGCTTGCAGAAGTTTCCGTTGAAAATACTCCAAAATGAATTTGCTTTCAAGGGCTTGCTTGCAAAATGAATGGTTTAATTCCACCTCCAATAAGTGTGGATGTAAAGACGCAGAGCATTCAAGCTGAGAGACTCTGAGTACCTCGCGGTGTCTGATTGTTTTTCTGTCGCAGAGATAATAGTGATTTCCCATTCTGTGCAGCTGTTGTTTGTCAGTGAAAGAATGCAGTAAGACACTGTTTATTTTGACGAATTTCTTCTTTTTTTTTCTCCCCCCTTCTTTGTCTTGTGATACATGGCCTAATGTTCCCCTGCACATTTAGGCAAGTTTACTGGAGGGAAAATAAACACTCATTTTCGACCAAGCACAAAGAGAAACAAAAAAGCGCTTTCTTGTCTTTGTGCATGGCCTCGCTTTGGATGTACAATCAGCATAGGTTAATGGTGAAAGAGAGGGCAGCGTGTGAGACGTTATTACTCACAGACAGGGAATGTAAATGCCATCGGGAGCGCAGTAGGGGTCGGTGGCCCCTTCATGGTCATCCCGCTCCTGGGTAATAACATGAGCCAACTGCTCCCCAACCTGCAGGAGAAGAAAGCTCGCTCCCCTCCTCTTCTTCCTTTGTTCGGACACAGTAACATAAAAAAAAGGAAAGAAAAAAAAACTTATAGAAAAAGGCAAGAGTAGGAGTTTTTTTGAACCCAGACAGCAGGAAGGAGGGGAAAAAAGAGGACTTCACCTGCCATCTTCAGTCATGGCGGGCGGGTTTGACAGCTGTCTTGTTCAATTTCTCTGACAGGCTCGCTGTGAAAAGTTGGACAAACAATTGGACAGAGAGAAGGGAGAGAGGGGCTGATGTAAAATGGCGCATGAGACAGATTTGATTAAACTGGTCCAGCGAGAGAAATAAATCAGTTGTGTATAATCAAATTGTGATGTTCGCTGCGTTTTCTGCTGAATTGTGTAATTTCTTTTTTTTTTTTTTACCCGTTGACCTTACATCGGGCTTTATCTTCTTCTGTTAGTCATTTCCAGTGTTTTCCTGCAGCAGCTTCTGACGAACGCCAGGAGAACAGCGCTTTCTGCATTGTGTATGTGTAGGAGGATGGGGCAGGAGCGATAACAACAGCAAGTGTTGTAAGTTTGTCGAGTTAAGAAAAAGTGAGAACGTGGAATGGAAACCATGCTGTGGTGTGCTGAGCCGAGCCTGGTTGTTCGAATTATTAAAAAGCTGCTGAAGAGGAGAGGTACACGCATCCCGCTCTGTCGAGGCAGCTTTCGGTGAAGAAATTGGCATCAGTGCTCCTTCTGAGATGGCTTCCTTCCAGGGTGAACGTTGCTGCAAAATGTTCTAGAAAGTAGTTTGTGATTCTGAGGGGCTGACACCTGAACCTGACATTTGCTGGCGATGCTGTGAAGGGGCCCCTATTTTCTTATTTTTTTGTCTTTTCTGGAACAAAACTGAAGCTGCATGGTAGCCAGAGGAAGAAGAAGAACAAGAAGAATACACAAAAGAGGGGCGGGTTTAATAATTTTAAAAAGTAAAAGTAAAGGGCACTTTGTTTATTAACAGAGTGCTTCGGGGTGAGTTTCTCATTGAACTGCAGAAGCCCAACACTGCCATTTTGCGGCTCGCCTCAGAGATAAAAAGACAGATGACTGGAACGAATGACTGTGCGTCAGGGCAGTTAACCCGATGGATGGATATATGGTCTCGCTCCTGCTCCTCCAGAAAATACATCCAAGGGAGAGAAAAAAAAAATTACCCCCGTACCACCACCTCCTGCGTTTAAAATGACAGTTAACTTTCCCCCACTGGTTTAAAATGGATGTTTAATGATCAACAGAGGCTTGGAGCAGTCACGCTGACTCTATACGCACTCATCGCAGAGCCTGCGCTAAGAAAGCTCCCCCTTCGGTGTTGTTAAAGGACGCATGGCTCAAAAGGAAGCTGCTTCTTGAGTGATGGATCATCAGAGGTCTCTTTGGGGGTGTGTGTTAACCCTTTAGTGGGCGCAGATCTCGCTCGGTTGGGGAGCCGTCGGCGGCGTGTGATGGATGTGTCCCGGGTCTTTAGGCTCCATATATCAGAAGATTAGCACTGACCTGTGAGTTGTCTGGGCCGCCCTCGGAGCTTCTTCTTCAGCACTGCCTCGCATTAGCATATGAGGACACTGCTCTGTCTCAGGGGGATACAAAGATAGTGTTCTTTATTTGGTTCTGTCATAGCATGGGTCAGAGGAAGTGTGCAGATTAAAGGCTGAAGGCTTTGTCATGGTATTAGGTGCATCTGACAGGTCATCTGTCTTCAACTGAGGAAATGCTTCTCTCTTCTTCAAATTCCTAAATAGCATCATATAATTATCCTAGAAATTGAGGTTCAGGCCATGCTTCACTGCAGAAAAATCTCTCCCTGTCCTCCATCAGGGTATTCATGAATCATATAAAAATGCAAATCACTCGGCTGATGTGGTGTAACATTGTTATTTCTCGTTTTGCATAGAAAAGAAAGGAATTGTACGAGGTAAACACCCAAACTGATGTTTCCAAATAAGTCATTTGCAGGGCCTCCACATGTAAAAGACAGCTCAAATTCTTCTATTAAATGCTTTCACATCAGCAGCAGAGGTGCATTTGTTTCCTGGGAAATTGGTTATTCAGTGCACACAAGGGCTAAATTTACAAGTTTTGCAGCAGATTCGCTCAAACGATGATGAAACCTGTCCTCTTTAGTGCTGTCACGCAGTGCATATCCCACACTCTCAAGTCGCCCCCCCTGTATCTTTGGCATTTGATGTTTTTGTTTTTCGAACATATAGAAAGGATGCTCTTAATGCAAATTTTTTTTTTAAGAGAGCTGTCGAAGAAAAGGCACGGGGGTCACCTTTTTTTTTTTCTGCCACCTCTTTGTCTGTCATGTCTAATGGCTTTTTGATGCCTACTTGGTGTCACTTGGTGTCTTGTGATGAAGCCAATGAGTTTTCAAGGTGAGGAGATATTGTCAAAGCCCTTGAATGTTCCCTGGGCTTTGATTGGCAGGCGTTGTCACAGAAGATGAGAAGCGGTGGGAGTCACACAGCAAAGAGAATCTATTACCTAGGATGGCAAGGCGTGCTTTCACAATGTGTCAGTGCAGTCAGCCATCTTGCTCTCTCTCTGTGTCTGTGGAGCGGTCCCTCCTCTGCGCAACCAGGGAACAGCTTTCAAGTTTAATTTCGGTGGCTGCCATAAGTAATGTTATTGATGGCTCTCTTTTTCGTGTTTTTTTTTTTTTGCCCCACGATGAATTATCATGTAAAAAACTGAGAACATTTAAGCGTTCATCGGCGGCGGTGCGTAATCCCTTTTATGATTACTGGCAGTCAACATTTTTAAAAAATGAGGGAGAAGTATTGCAACGTAAATGGCGTCCTGAGCTCTCTGTTTGTGGAGTTTGGCTGATTTCCTCCATTTCAAAAGCCTCCTTAAAACAGAGAGAGTGAGTGAGAGAGAGAGTGAGAGAGAGAGAGGCACTGCTTGCTCTGAGAGATGCAGGCAGAGAAGGAACCTTGTTGTTGATCAGCCAAGCAAATCAGATCTTGATATTTGAAGAGTGGAGTTGTGATTGCTAATCACTCCACTGCTGAGTTTTAATTAGGAGACTCGTAAGCATTATGTCATCCCTCAGCAGAGCATACTCAAGCATCAAAGGAAACTTAAGAGAACAAATAATTAGTTTTCTTATTAGTTAGGGCTACAAAACAAGCGCAGGATTCTTTGTGTACTGGAGATTAATGAATATTTTGTTTCATGTACTAGCATTGATTTAAAATACTACAACATAATTGCGTTTCATGTGAGCTCGTGTACGCTCACATGATCTTGAATCATATCCTGACCTTATTAGGCGACAAAAAAAGGCTCTTTGTGAGCCCAGCGGCCATGCACGGGCACTTTTTCTCCCTTTTTTTTTTTTTTTTTTTGCATTAAAGCCTGAATCTAATCTTTAACTATTTTCAAGAAGATGGTACTATAAATTGGACTGAGCTTATTTTCAATGGATAGGTTTCTGTGCTGTGCTCCTAAGACCTTTGTTAGGACATTTTAATTACAGCAGAGCTGGATGTAATTGATCTAGGCTTAGAGGGATTTCACTGTCAATGAGAATAAGCCTGGGCGTTAATACAGCCAAGCAAACGCTTCCACCTCTGTGCTGCTCTCGCTCACACGGGGCCGGTGGAGGATGGAGGAGATGTGTCTTCTCGTTGACTTTGCCCTAATGCGGCGAGGCGTCCGCCTATTGTGTGTAATGGTTAAATCAGCCTCACAGGGCCGGCCGCGTCGTCTGAGCGGAGGGGCAGGCGAGTTTTTTTTTTCCTCTGCTGCCTCCACTTTAACACAACATTGTTGCTACCTGGAGTGTCCTCTTACGGAGCACTTTCTGCATGGTTCCGTGTTGTCACCCACAATCTTTAAATTTTCATAAGGCTGTTAGATAATGCTTCCCGATGAGGGTGAATTATTGATGGTCTTGTTCGGATGAGTGGGACAGGGCAGGCTTTTAACTCTCTGAGCTGGTGGGTCTCTTATCCTGTAACTATGGGACACCGCACAAACACCCAAAGGAATGATGTACTGGAGGAGAGGAAAAAAAACAGAGGCAGGGGGCTGAAAATAAAATAAAAGAAGCATGCATCCTTTACACTACTGTTGAGTTTAAGCCACAACACAAGGGGAACTTGGCAGCAGAGGAAAGCGTTGCATCTACAGAAGCCTTTTCTCTGTTTTTGAAGCGTTGAGGAGCGGTATGGCGGCTGTGTATTTGTTGCTTATATTTGTTGGTTTGTATGGGAGCACACACAGCACTCTGGCTCCGCTGTTTTATTTTGTAGAGACAAATGTTTCAAGTTAGGCACTTTGTTAACACAGGGTGCTCAGATTGTGAGTTATCTTTTGGATAATTAAACTTAACAGCCACCAGAGCTGAAATGATAAGTTAATAAATCAAGTAGCTGTTCCTCAGAAAATTCATTAGCAAGCGTTTTAATAATTGATTGATTGTTTAGATCAATTTTGCAGTTAAAAAAAACATCAATCCTGTGACTTTTAAATGATTTTTTTTATGTACCTCAGTTTTATATTGCTGTAAACTGAAAGTCTTTGGGATTCAGGCTGTTGGTTGGACATTTAAGGCAAGAAAGAGATTTTAGTTTAGAAACTTGATTTTTTTTCTACCTTCTGACATATTAATTGTAAAGATGATCAATAGAATAATGGATCTTTATTTGCAGCCCTTTAGAGATGGTAAAGGTCACAGTCACATTCAATAGTTGTACTGTAACTGTGCAAAATAAAATAAAAGGGTTCAAGGTAAAACAGACTATTCTTTAAATACATAATCTGT
The DNA here is from genome assembly GCA_029783805.1 of Acanthurus tennentii. NCBI lineage: Eukaryota > Metazoa > Chordata > Actinopteri > Acanthuriformes > Acanthuridae > Acanthurus > Acanthurus tennentii. Next base: position 13,956,741 of record JAPZDZ010000004.1, on the reverse strand, counting down.
GCATTGTTAACTCCTCAATTGAAAACAGCATAAACAGTATTTCTCAGTATTTGAGGAAGAAAAACCAAACCTCAGAGGCTAATATGTTATTAAACAGTGAACTAGAGGTTTGAGCTGCTCCTTTGACCCTGAATGACGAACTGTGAAACAGGCTGCAATAATAGATTGATTGCCTGTACATAGACACGTTGCTGTATTTGGGTAAAATCAGTCCTTACCCGCTGAATATACACCCCTGACAGCTGTCCTGATTCTTATAGCACGCACTTTCATCATTGTTCCAATTCATTCTCTGTGAACTGCTGTGGCCTTCCAGTTTGCATCACAATGGCGTCGAGCGGCGCAAACTTGGGAAATGCTGGTAAAGCGTATAATTTTGCATGTTTAAATTCAGATGTATTGTCCTTTCAGCTTCATTTTACCTCCATTTTAGCATTTATATAAAAATATGAGAGTTTTTAGCCAAAAATTACTAAATTTGGCCGTCTCAACCGTCTGTATTTTGTCAAAATCTTGCAGATTTGGTGCATTTAAGACATGGAGTCTGGCCAATGTTGCAATCCGAGACTGGACCCAATTTTTTGGACACTTATCTAGTTTTTAAGAGTTTATGTTGTATTTTTTGGCCTTTCCAATTTGTTAAGCTAAGGTTGCATCTGTGAGGAGTCTTAAGAAAAGTACAGTATGTTTTCTTTTTTTTTTCACACAGCAGGCATGAGTCTATCTGCTGGGAAGAAAGAACCATTTTAAGCCTGCTGGTAAACCTGCAGCAGTCCATCTTTCAAAATGAGAATTAAGTGATTTACAGCAGAATCAGGGGTGGTAAATCTTAAAAATAACCCCGAGACTGTCACAGTGAAGACAGGAAGAGAACAAGAAAGTAATTATGTACAAAGAAACTAGAAAAACAAGTCCAACCGGTTCCCATTTCCCACTAGAAATGCTGCAGATTGATGCCTGTGTCTCAGTTTCCAAAGGAGGAGAAGGAGTGGGTGGACAAATTAATAGAAACCAAGACAGAGAAAAAAATCACTTTGAATTGAAAACAATCAGAAACCTATCCAGGCCTAAAGCGTGTGTATGCATATTAAGTCCATGCCTCATTCTCAACTCAATACAGTGAAATGGTAGAGCAGGGCAATATGGCTACCAGATATTAGCCTGATATTTTAAGCCTTGGCAAAATACTACATCTCTGCAAAAGAATTTTAATAATTAGACAAGTAATTCAGAATAATCTACCTATAATGAATGCTTTTTTATTTAAAAAGGCCGGTACAAACATGCTTTCAGTCAAGAATACAAAGCATTTTAATAATGTTTTGCCAAATTGAATTGAAATAAAAAGTCAAAATGATCAGGTTGTGCATCCAAGCTGGTCCTTCCAGGATGTTGGAGAGTTTTTTGTGATTACGGCCCAAAATTCTTGAGCCAGAACATGGAGGACATCTATGAACATTATGTAATTTTCCTGCTTTCTCCCAAGCATTCATATAAAAATTTTTAATGTCCCCTCATTCCCAAATCAGAGTACACACACTGACATTAGCTGCCATTACTAACATGTTATTATATGTGCCTTTTTTTCTTTTATTCCTTTTTTGATTGAAATTTAACTGAAATTACCAGTTATTTATCTGTTTCAAAAGAAGCTAATCACCACTTTTTAAACTGAAATGATGCAACACCAGCTTCAAACAGAGACCGCCTGAACTATAGATGTATTAGCCACAAAAACTAAAAATAATTTTAGGTTACCCTGGACACAGTATACAGAAATGATAGGTGGATAGTGCCTGTAACGTATAAAGGACTGTTAGTGGTGATTTTGCATTTTAGCACTTTACAGCTTATCATTTGGGTTCATTCTAACTGTTCTTGTTGCATAAAACGTTCAGCATCAGCAGGCAGTTATATTAAATTAAAAAGCTATAAAAACAATTATGCCTTTATTGCATGGCACCAAATACAGTGCAGACCATGTAAGCGACAAGTTGGTGAAAGAGGTGCTGTATTAAGCTTCTAAAGAGGCAGTTTTTAGAGCTAAAAAGTTAGTTAGAGCTAAAACCAAGAGTGAATGCTGGGCTCATATTCATCAGATGAAACATGTCTTTAAATTAGTTAATACACCAAATATTATTATTATTAGTTAATAATAATAATTAGTTAATTGTGTTAATAAGCAATTGTTTTCTGATGTGCTAGCTATAACTTTAGGAGGTGATAACATGTGTGTGTTGTTGTGTGGTTATGATCTGAGCAGTGCATTGTGTTTGCTGAGTAAGTCAGGAATGAAGTCACACATAGATACATTAAAGACAACTGGGTGCAGCGTTGCAGGCGGGGCTCTGTTCATTCTTACATATATTACTCAGTGGTGCATGAAACAAAAATGAAAAAAGACTTTCAAGTAGAAAATGACTTGCATCATCTGCATAGCATCGGCATGCACAGGCCCATAAAGCTTGCACTCCAGAGAATCTGCACGCGAGTGATACAGAAAAACCTAACAGGTGTCTGTGTGTTTTCCTTTTTTTTTTTTGGCTGGTGAACACAATAAAACTGTGATCTCAGAATCTTCACAGGTTTGAACTAACACCTCTGCAAGACATTCTCGACTAAATATCATTGCCTTTACAAAGCAAGGAATGGTCTTTTAAAAAAAACACTTTCATCCAAGGCCAAGACACAGACCTGCAGTTGCTTGCTAAAAGAAGCAAAAGACTGAGACACAGAAAAACATCAGACAATGTTTGACTTTTTCCTGCAGATGGATTTACCTGCAGAAAAAAACAAAATATGTCTGCTGTGGACTGTGGGTCTATAATAGCATTGGCAGCCATCTCGTGGGACTCATTAGGTCTGACGATTACTTTGCACCGTTGTGTAATGGCCAAGGTATATGAGGCAATTTTACAGGACTACAGTAGCTGCACCGTGCTTTGCGGCGGTTCATGAATTAAATCCAATTCCTGGTATGGTTTCCCCCCTGTCACCAGATCTAAACATCATTTAACATTGAGGGAAACCTGCAGAGCTGAGTGTAGAGTCCATTTTCACCTCATTTAGCTCTCACACAACCACAGACTTTACATGAGAATTATGCACTTCAGAACTGAAGTCCCACTCTTCTTTCTCTCTTTTCTGATCTTCATGCATACATATTTATAGGTTTCTACTCTTTATGACTCTTTCATATTGATCTGTGTGGCTCTGTATCTTTAAAGGAGATGGCACATGACCCTTATTATGAACCGTTTCATGTGTTTGTCATGTATTTTTATGTGTATATTGGCATGTACTGACTGCAGTGAAGCCTATCAGTACATAACGTGATACCATTCAACAGTGTTTTTTGTTCAAATGGAAGGTTTTAATTAAGTCAAAATCTTATGCTACAGCAAAATGGATGGTGGGGTTTCTGCTTTACATGTGTAAAGAGTTTTGCCTGGTGCAATACATAAAATTGTAACAGAATTAAATAAAGTTATTAGATATTTTATCATTAAAGGGCTGCAGGTAATGATTATGCAAATAATTAGTGCATGTGTTGTTCTGTTCCCGATTAATATATGAAGTCGCAAAAATAGTCTGAAATTAAGTTATTGCAGTAGCTTGTTTTGTCTGGCAAATAGTCTGCAATCCAAAAATATTGAAATTTCATTTGTGGAAGACAGAGAAGAGAAAAACAGATGTTTGGCATTTTGCTTAAAAAATACTTTCACAATCAACGGTTTTATCAAAATATTAGCAGATAAATGTTCCATCAGTCAGTTAATTGACTAATTAATTCAAGTCAGATACAGAGATGTCAGATACAGATACAGAGTTGCCACTTAAGTCGATACACCAATGGCTCAAATGAATGTGGTTTTATACACTGGCCCTTCAATAAAAGGTTTAGAAAGTTCAATTTTTGTTGGAAAAAGTGCATTTCAACCTTTCTTCTGAGTGTTAGGTGATTTGTGCCTTTATGACTTCGACGTGTGTGTCTTATAAAAATTCAGTGCTGTTACTGTGCTTCACCTTATAGGCCTGAATTAAGTCAAATGAATGCATGTCAGCCACTAAAGACTGAATGAAAGGAGACCACACATACCGTCCACAGTTAGAATGCAGCCCATGTGCTGACCATGCATAGGTAATGCAAAGCAGACTGGATTCTGGACCAAAATGTGTTCAAACTCTGCCTAAACGTAAACCTTTACAATGAATCCACTGCAGGAAGGTGATGAAACCGAGAGGATGGATTGATGGATGGATGGATGGATGGACGGATCAGTATATGTGAAGCGAGCCATAATGTTTCCAATTCAAAGAAGCCGTATAACTTTAAATAGCTTGGTAAATCAGGACGAAAGAATGTTGAGCATGAAGGGTAAATCAGGATGTCTGGGGAGACGTGGCTGCTTGCTTGAGTGATGTAAAATGTCGGGTTAACAGTTTATGTGTTTAATAAGAATAGAAAAGAAGTGTCAGGCAGCTGTGAGGCCGAGGCACAGAGAGAGTGGAGATGCTTGTACGACTGTCAGATCTGAGTTACCAAGTGGTGTTATGAGGTTATATGAATTTCATTTAAACCTGAATCAGATGACAGCTTAGAAGAATAATGCGTCTGTCTTTTTATCTGACTTATCGATTAACCAACCTAACAAAAACTAAGCGTGGTTTGTCAGTAGTATTAGTGTGTTATTAGTCCTGGAATTAACTCTTTTTTTTTTTTAACAATATCACTATTTAAAAAGCTTTCATAATAATGTGTTCTTTGCTGGACTGATATAAATATATAAATAAAGGAAATAGCACTTCATGTGTCCCATCACCACTTGTGAAACCAAATCTACGCCCTCACACACAATTCAAAGTTTATTTTTCGGTAACACCGCCAACCACTTGCTCCCCTCCAGGATTAATAATGTTTGCTCAATTTGCATATATCTCTAAGTATAAACTAACTGCTCTTCGCTCTTGGCAACCAAAATGTCACTTTGTCATTGTACCAATGGGATTAGTTATGGGGGGGAAAGGGGAGGAGGGGGAAATGTAATGGAAAATGGTGCATGTCGTCAAATTTCAGTGCAGCTTGAATCTTGCCATGTCAGTAACTTGTGCAGATTTTAGAGGCCGGCCAAATCCGGGACCTCCCGCGCTCGGCAGAAAATGACAACCCTGAGATAGTTTGCAAATAATGTGTCGTTTCCTTTTTTGGGACAGAAGGACTCGGCACGCTCCTTTAGCTCTTACTCCCAAAACTGCGATCCCTCTGCATGCTCCAGATGCGACATTTCTTCCCCTCTGCTGTTGTGTCATTGGTTTAAACAACTTGCTGTCAGTAGCGGAAATGATGTTTGATTATTGTGGATACATATTTGGCGCGATGGCAGCGCATGAATGCAGCTCTGTCTTGCTGGAGATATATTACACAGACTTCTCCTCCCCTGCATGTTGTTCATTAACATCACAGATGTTATGTATTAGCAGTTGCTTCACTTACATGTTCCTCAAAACTAATTTGGTCTGAATGAGGCTATAGTGTGTAAAAATTTAATGTTGTGTCAATGTATTTTTTCCCCCCAGAAAGTGTGAACATCAACACATCGCCTGCTGTAAATGTGTTGAAGGAGTGAATGAATTTTCGTGTGTATGTGCGTGTGTGTGTTGTTCATGTTTAGCTGAGGGGTGATGTTGCCAGACCAATCGTGGTTTCCCTTGTAAAAATGTGTTTTAGCATTGGAGGAAAGCTGGAGGTGAACAGTGTGTGTGTGTGTATGTGTGTGTGTAGGTGTGTTTGTGTGCATGAGGAGCAGGCAGGGGAGTGTTGGAATGATGTGTGGAGGAGGTGAGAAGTGAGGCTGTCACTGCATTTATGAAGGGACTGATTGAAAAGGAGAAACTTCTCTTTTCCACGTCAGTGCCGAGCTGATCTCTGCTCCTCTCCTCAGTGACCTTACTGCTTAACCAACTGCTCTGAGGTCAGCCTATTCATTTTGATGGCAAGCGAGGGCGGCTCCAGAGCCCGAACTAACCTATGACCGAGCGTTGATGAATAAAACATTTTACACATCGTCAAATCTGTAGTTGCGCAACAAGTATGGTCTCATTAGGCCAAAGTTACCCTTACAAAATAAATCTAAAAATAAATATATAACTACAAAAACATTTCCGCAGCATTTGATTGGCTTAAGAATGCTAAAATTAGTATTATCGAGTATTTATATTTATATTTTTATGGTTTTAGTAGTCAGTTTTAAAGCAAAAATGACAAGAATCCCTTAGCTAATGTCCAAATCTTATGGTTTGGACCTTGAAAGTGCTGGAAAAAGTTGACAAATTTTCGAGCCACTGAACAGGAGAGAAAATGTAATGTCCTAGGAAGTCTTGCATTTTCTTTTAAAAATGTATTTCAGTCTTTCTCCTATTTTCCTTCAGCTAAGAATTAATTTCAAGGCTATTTTTCAATGAAGTGACCAAATAATGTAAGTTGCTTTGTCCCTGAAATATAAATATTAGTCACTTCTCGCTGGTTGCTGTGGTAGATTTTATTCGATTTAAAGTTTAATGTTGCTTTTTTTTTTCAATCGGGTTTCAATGGCTGAAGAGTGTTAAATTAGTTAGCATCTTTGGCTCAGTCACAAAGGGCTTTCCAACACATTAAAATACAATGACTGAAGACTATAAAATAAACAACAATGATATTAAAACCGAGCAATAGAGAATTATATATGTGTATGGTATGGCTTCTTACGTTTTATCCTATTGACCTATTTACCACTTTGGAGGAATTTTCATAGATTTTTGGAATTCCTAAATTGAGAAGGTTATAACAGAGGAACTGCTTGGTTTGATTGCATGCTGCTTGAGGGTTAGTGGATAATATAACAGATCTTACAATGAATAGCATGTCGGAAGAGGACAAAAAATATACATTGATAAATTTATAAGCAGTGCTCAGTTACTTTGCTAAACAGCTTAAGTGAATCACAGTTATTCAGTGGACTTAAACACAAAGCAATTAATCAATTAATAATTCTACTAATTAATGACAGAATGATTGATGGACAGTCGCAGCGAGCTGCAGTGTTTGACTCAGAAATGCTTTTGATGGATGAAGTGGTCAAAGATGATAACTGTAATGAGTCTTTTAATGCATGTCTCATTATGTTGTTGTGATTTCGACCACAAACCTTGACTGAAACGTCCACTTTCACCCTTCTCGCAGGTGTCTGCTCCTCCGCAGCTACTTTCAGAAAACGACACACCACCCTCTCTTCATTTTTACTCGACACTAACCTGGTTGTTCAGTCTGGCTCTTCTTTGTTCTCTTCACTTTCCTAAGCTTCTTTGCTCGCCCCCTCTCTGTTTCACCGTGTCCATCTGCCCGCTGGCACTCTATCTTATCTGCTGCCTCAATCATTTGGCCAAAAGCCGCTGAACACACCAACTGTTGTGCTCTCTCAATAAAACAGTGGAGCATTGCACCTTTCAGGGGGTTTTCTGTTTGGGCTTTTTGAGGCGCCTGAAGACTATGTTTTTGTTTTTTTTCCCTTTCTTTAGATGTCTCGTTACCCTCTAAAGCCATTTACCCTCAAGACAAAACACAAGCATAAAAGCTGCAGCTTAAGTACCTTGAATTAGAGTTTTGGATGTTTTTAATGTTACAGGAACTCACTTCTGACCCAGACGGACTGTGATCTATCTTCATAAAAAAGCCTGTTGATGTAAACTGTTTTTAGGCCGTAAATTAAATCTGTGATTATGAAGGATAAGCGGCCCACACTGGCTCATAGCAACTCGAATAAATAGGTTTGTTTAAGATATTTTATTGCTCTCAAGTCAAAGCTTAAACTGCTCTTAATCCCTATTAAGACTATTTGCAATGAACCACACAACTATTACTTAAAGTTTAATATTTATGGCCAAATTGCTTCTTTGTTTCAACCAACAATCAAAAGTCCCATTAATAATTAAGCATAAAAGAAGGCTCATAAAATCAGAAACTGGTCACATTTGATATGCTCCAACCAGTGAAATTTTGTCTTTTTTTTCTTAAAAAAAGATGTTCATCGAATACTAATCAACTCACCATCTCAGCTCTACTTTCATATCAAAATTTTAAAAAATGGTATGTTTAGGATGTCTTGTTGTTCTGTGTATGCTCTGATTCATGTTTTCTTTATACAAACGTTTCATTTATACTTTGACATAAAAGAAAGCTAATGAAACCAGAAAACAGTAATGTCAAGCAAGTTGGGACCAGTGAAATTTAAGCATTTTTACTCAAAAAATATATTCAAAATGTCATTGATCACTAATCAGATAATCCTAACTAACCCTCAGTGCTAATTTCATATCATAGATATAAATACCTTTGTTTTGTATTTTTTTGTTGCCCCTGAATGCAAAATCTTTATCCAACCAACAGTCCAAAACCCTATATTTTTCAGTTCTCTGTCACAAAATACTATGAAACAGCATATTTTGGCGTATTTTTCATTTTCTCTTGGCGACATATCATTTCATCTGAAGTCAAGACGCCTTTGAGAAATCTTTCTTGTTTCAGTGTGAGCCGCTGTAGGCCACAGTTTGCAACCTGTTTATCCTCATAGCATATCTCATCAGCTCTGTGTGGAGGAAACACTCTCTGCAGACGGGGCTCGGTGGCGGCCCAACCCCGTGTCTGGCAGTTGACGGCAGGTTCTCTACATCACTGGTGGAGCCAAGGAAATGACATCATGTCCCTGCAGGGGTTGAAAGCGCAGCCCTGACAGGACTGTCATGACAAAAGAGTTCCTTGGGAACATCAGGGTGCACCGAAGACAGGGGGGAAAGAAGTGTCTGGAGGCTGTGTTTTCTTAGTTCCTGTAGTTCCCGTCTCCCACTTCTAGCCCATCAACCATTTTCTGATGTTTGAAATTCCCCTCTCACATGTGTGTCTTTTTTCGTCCTGAATGTAGGGCATGGGGGCGGGGCCGAAAGTTCTCCAAATTAGTAGTTATTCAAAGAGTGGAAGACGGATCATTGTGTTGGCAAGATGCAGCTCAACAGAGCCACATCTCTATTTCACTTGTAGGTTTTCAGCTTACACTTGGACTTGGGCATTAGTTTTGTTCCAGTCTTACTTGATATGTATGTATGCGCTCTTTATCTGTCTCTTCTCGGCGTTGACAATTGAAAATAAATTAACATTCCTGGGCTTTATTTTTGTCTTCTCTAAGCCTGTGGAGAAAACTTGGAGGCGAACCCAGGAGGTCAGGCCGTACTCACAGGCTGTCAATCCTCCTCGCTGACCCCTCCGCCCCTCTCTTTCTCCCCCTTCCATTCTTCTCCTCCTTTGCTCTCCCTCTCCCATCCATTCAGTCCCTCCCGGCTTAGAAACTCTCTAACCCCCCCCCCCCCTTCACTCACTCTCTCTTTCACCGGACGCCTCTCCAGCTTGAGTGAGGCAGACACAAGCTTTGTCAAAGGAGACTCACATTCATCCGGCCGGCTGTTGCACACTGCCTAGCGTTTCATGTTAAGACATGTGGGCTGTCTCCTTCTATCCATTTATTTTAATTATGTTTTAATTGCTTGCCGTCCTCTTTTAAATGCTTGCTTATTATTTCTATCAGGCTGATGTGAAAAATTGGCTGTGGACTGTGATTTTCTCCATTATCTTAACTGATGATAGATTTCTCTCCTTGGGTTTCCACTGTGTATGCATAGGAGACAAAAGAAAAACAGATGTCCTGAATGTTTGCGTATCATTTTTCATTTCATTGCTGGACCTTTTTTGTCTTGTTTCCAGAGAGATATACTGTTAATGGAGAGAGAAAACCTGAGGGAATATAAATACTTGTGATTTTTTTAGGAAAGAGGGGCTCATGGCGCGGATGAAAATAAATAACTTGCATTTAGCCAGTGGTCTTCTGGAGTGTATTGTATTTTTGAGCTCATTAGATAAAGTGTAGGTGGTGACAGTTAGTCATAACTGTGTACCTTCTTTTTTTTCTTCAAATATCCGTCTCGGTGGAACATGACGATCACTTTGCGGAAATCGCTGGCCGAGGAACAAGTAACCTCAATTCCCAGGCTTCAGGGTGGGATTGGTGTAGATAATTCCTGAGCACAATCTCTGCGGGGTTAACGATGCCTCACTTACCTCTTAAAATCATTTTCTGCTTGAGAACATCTTAGCCCCCGACAACCATCACCCCCCCCCATCCCCTGATGTGAAATTATGATACGTCTGTCAGTACTTGTATAAACCATCTTAATGTTAATCGCCTAATCCTTTTATCTCAAGTCTGGACTGACTCAGTGCAGAAATCCCACCAAACAAAACAGTGTTTTTAGGAAGATGAGCATGGCTGTGTCCTCCACCAGCTTAAAGGAGAAAGGGGACATGTTGCCCAGCGGGGCGACGGCTGATCAGGAGAAAGAACCCTGGGGTGGTGAGGGCAAGTCTGCAACCGAGAGGCCTGGCAGGCTCTCGCCCCCTGGTGTCTGGAGGGGCTGACTGGCTCAGCGGGCCCAGCAGGCCAGAAGGGCAGGGGGATGTCCCCCCAACAGTTTCCAATCTCCTCCTGTCAACCACCATTATGGTTACCCCATGGCCCCAGGCCTCATATTTGCAGAAGATAAATGGCTGAGGAAGAAGTCACGTGTGTCTCTGGAGATTTGGTGTTGAGCCCAGTATTGAACTGGTGGCAGTCTTGTTAGAAGACTTTGAGAGTATGAGCTGCCTCAGTAGACTGGAGGTGTGAAACTTGCCGTGCAGGAGAGCTTGTACCCTCCATTTCAGTCTTATCTGATCTGGTTGGGCGCCACTGGAGGATAAACAACTGGAAGACAAATAAAACCACAATTCCTATAAAAACCACCCAAGTATAACTGATGAATTATAAGTTAGCTGTGTATGTGCCTCTCAGGCTCAGATTGTGCTGCTTAGCTGCTCGGCCAGGGTGACCTCAGATGAAAATAAACACTCTCAGGCTTCGGCGGGCTAGGTGCAGATCCTGTGGGGAAGTTTTTCTTCAACTATCAACCCCCCCCCACAGGATCTGCACCTAGCATTGGTCATATATAAGAGGAATCCAATGGTGAGTTAAATTATTACTCAGTGTGCTAATGTGAAAGCTTCCCATGTTTTGTGGGTTTTCATGTCGCCAAAAATATCCAAACGCATTAGCGAGGCCCGTAGAGCGATCGGAGCTGACTGCTCTGCTGCTCAAATTTATGTTCATTATAAAATAATCAGGATGGTTGAGGGTGGCTGTGGAAGAGCAGCGTTCGGTAACGGGAAACATTCACTCTCCTCTGCATAGCGACGGCTACCAAGTGACCAATCCTGTTTATGAATTTGACACAAGCCTGTGTGTGTGTGTGTGTGGCTTGTGTCTGTGTGTGTATGTGTGTGCATTAGGGAGATGTTGGATGGCAACCACATGGGAATAAACAAGATACAATACCTCGGTATGTGGATGTGTGTGTGTGTGTGTCCAAATTGGCACGACTGTCCATGTCCTTGGTTATATATTTGTGCAGGCATGCATATGTGAGTGTGTGTATGGCATTTCACATATGACACAACACATCCCTCCTCGGCATTTGACTTTGGTAAGCAGCTTATCTGTCGGATGTGTTAGTCTGTCTCATGCTGCAACCTTTTGCTGCTTTTGCAGACAAAGGACTGTTTTTTGCCACCCCTTGATAAGGATGAAGACAAAAGTAACTCACAAAGCAGCCGTGTCTCTAATGGCGTCCTGGGTGAACATGTTGCCGGAGAGATGAACTCTCTCCTGAGTAAATGGGGAAGGTGTACCGGGGATGAGTGGGAGAATGAAGCAGTGTAAACATTCAGTGGTAACATGGTGAAGAGTGCTGAATAAGTGTTGAGTGCCAGGCACGCTATCCACTTTGTCCTGCGTCCTTAGTAACTCTGACGAGAAAAAGTCTTTACATTTTTGTGGCACTTTTGAAAAAAAACACTGTATGAAGTAAAAAAACTGGAACCACTTTTGTTTTTTTCCTCTTTAATTTTTTCCTCACCTGTTACATATAAATAACTTATTTGGTCGTTACTTCTAGGATGCAGTCAATAGTCGAGGCTGAGGAAGGAATGCAGCGGAGAAACTATGCCTATTTGCCGTATAATCACATCGCTTTGTGCTATGATCACTGCTATCTTTAAATAAAAACTCACATTGTTCAAATAAAAGCGAGGAATTCTTCTATCATTTTTTAAAAAAATTTGTGTGTAAGTACGTTTCATAAGAAAACTTCCGCATGACACTTCATTGCAATGCACACGCTCAACATCCAGATAAAAAATGACATCTGAAGCTGGGATGACACTGATGATAACCGTCCATTTTCCTCCATTTTTATGCTCTTTTTTCTCTTTTTTTTTTCCAGATGAGAAGATGACTGGTGATGCTTCTCTGAGAACTACTGATCGTTGACATCGCTCCAGCTCTCCGCTCTCCCACTGCGACACACCAAACCACTATTATCGGCTCCTGGATCGTTTGCATACAACACACGATGGCCTCTGCACTGTGGAGGTGTCCCGTGTTTCGCTGCCTCTTGCTCCTTCTCTTCTGCTTTCACTGTTCAGAAGGTGAGTTGCCATGGAGTTACTGGGCCGAGAGTAGTGTTAATGTGATTCTGGTCGACCTTTCAAGAAGCCCCTTGTTATTCAGTGTATGAATGTGTTGAATTTATTAGCAGACATTCTTCAGTGAGTGCTAATAGTTTCCCTTCAGTGGTTTTACCCTTGAAGCTTGAAAGACGTGTTTCGAACACTTATCACCGAGAATCCCTGGTCACCCGTGGACACTCTCGCTGACACATTTCTTCACTTTCGGAACACCGCTCACAGGTTGTGTCAGAGACTTTTCCCCCCAAAGGTTTAAGACCGCACCCTTTCTGCACTGTGAGCTTTATAACAGACTAAATGGACTTTGAGGCACCGAGAAAGAGAAGCAGATTTTATTTGCTCCTAAATCAGATCGTTTGTGCAGTCATTACACCGCCACCATCAAAAAAGCCAGGCACTGAATTCAGCGCCAGGCTGGGAAAGAATGTGTCAGTGTTTTTAATTGTCTGCAGTGACATCCCAGGGCTCTTTTTTGGTTCCTTCCCTCACTTTTGATCAGTACATTTGGCTGTAATTACAAGTATTGTCACAAAACACACCCGTCTGTTACATGCCCATCAAAACCACTGATGCTGGTTTGTCTGCCTAATGATAATCATTACATTTTTTCCCCCCTTTCAGTCCCATTGTACCAGGAAATAAAGTAACCCAAAATCACATGCTTGTGTGCCAAGCATTGATTACAGATAGCTGTTGAAGCACATTATTTTGGGGGCCTCCTTTTCAATTTGGATTTTGCCCTTTTTTCCTCACTCTTGCTGTTTTGTTCTGCGATAGATTTCTCCTACAGTTTTATTTTGGGTCTGGCTGTGGTGCACAATTTAACAAAGACAGATCGCTATGGAGCAGGCTTTCACAGCAGTCTTTGTGGCAGAGATGCCTTTTTTTTGGGGGGGGGGGGGGGGGGGGGGTTTGTTTTGAAATTTT
>JAPZDZ010000004.1:13929897-13943074 GCA_029783805.1 Acanthurus tennentii | reverse complement strand
CCCCCCCCCCCCCCCCCCCCCCCCTAGATTAGCAATTTTAGATAATATGGAAGAGTTCTGCTGAGGCATTTGAAGAATAGCCCTCTGATTTGGCCTCAGCTTTGAATAGTCCTGTTGAATTTCTTAAAGAGGAATACTGCTTTGGTATGCAGAAAGTCCAGGTTTTGGGTTTCAGTTGATGTGAGGGCTCTCAGGCATAAGAATGCATATTTGCCCATCCATCAATAAAGGAATGTGTGTGTGTGTGTGTGTGTGTGTGTGTGTGTGTGTGTGTGCATGTGCATGTGCATGACCCTCTGAAAACAATATCTGATGCTATCCACATGCCACTCACCTTCAGCCTGTCCACGCCTGAGGGCCGGCATCCCAGCACTTATGATCTACGTTTCCATCGAAGTCCTTGCTCCAAAAACTCTACTTGATAATTGCCTCCTGTCCCTCACCAGGAGAGAGTATAATCAGGTTATCATTTTCACCCAAAACTTTCCTCAGGCTTTGAAATGCTCATTGACAAGGCTCCAAAGAGAGTGATTTTCCTCTTTACTGGTATTGACCTTCCTGGCCAGCATGAAGAATGAACACAAGTCAAACCTCTTGTTTTGACAAATATGGATGTTTTTATACCACGGTTTTTCTTCCCAATGCCCAGTCTGGATGTCAAGTTATGGATGTGCTTGAATTTACACAGGTTGCCTGATATCCATTGATATTTGCTACTCATGCGGTGAAATATCTGTGAGTTGCATACATGTGTCCTAGACTCTGCTCGGATGAAGCAGAATCTCATTTCTAATAAATAAATTCAGAGGTATCTGATTGTGCAGATCCAGGTTTTTTTCCTTTTGGCAGCATTGGAAGCCGTTATTGAAACCATAAAGAGACGAGCTTCATCAATCTGTGCAAAATCAAACTGAGTAAATCACTGTCAGGGCCACTGTAGGAAATACATATAGTCAAGCACAGATTACGCAGCTGAAGTTAAGACCTGTAAAGTGGTGACATTTTGATATCTATGCATTTCAATGCCTCAGTGGCGATATAAGAGATGATGAACCTACTTATCAACTATATCTGAAGCTCCTTTTTGATTTACACAGCTTTACAAAGAGTTTCAGCTTGTTGTTAAGAGCAACATTTTTGCTTTACTCTCTTCTCTCACAGCGTCATTTTAGGCTTTGGCAAACAGCTCAAAGAACGCACTGAACATTACATCTTCAACACCAAAGAGGAAACAACTGGTGAAATTATGTAGCAATAAGGCAGAGATGGCCTTCAGAATTCAGAAAAGACCAAAAACAGAGCTAAGTAGAGAAAATATTGAAATAGCACTTCTGGATGCAAAAAAAAAAAAAAAAATCTTACCACAAATCAGTCTTAATGTTGCTACACAGCTGCTGACAAATAAGCACCTTTTTTGTCAAAATTCACCAATTCATTCGAAAGATGTGGATGTGTCAGTTTAGCGTTAAAATTCTGGTTGATTTGGTGGCAGCAGCAAACACTCTTTAAACTGTTACTTCGTAACAAACACGGCAAAACTAAGAGAATAAGTGTCTGTTCTCTTTCATACTGTGAGCAACCACAATCAGATTTCATGGTGCGCATGCTGCAAGTACTTTTTCACACAACAGACAGGTCTGTTACTGCTCCTCATTGTGGGTACTCTGTCTTGTTCTATTACTTTTCAATAAGCTCCCTGACATAAAAGCCAGAAGATGACTGTTTTCTTGTTTTGTTTTGATGCATTTCTTGTGAGCAGTTGCGGTTTGTGCTAAAGACAAATACATACCTGCGACTGCTTGACAGTAAAAAGCCAGTTTCACCAGTTCTTTGTGAAGTGGTAAGGTGGGAAATGTTTGCTTTGCATTAACAGTAACCTGCAGCTCTTGTACAGCGATAATAAGTGAGCAATAAACAGTAAGGCGAAACCCTGCCACCAACAATTAAAGCTAACATTTAGAAAATAATTTTAAAAAGTACCTGTAATAGCTGGCTAAAGTTAAAAAATGCAGACCATAAATAATATTAAAATGAGGTTTCATTACATGAAATTCATAAGGACTCAAACTTTGAATACTTTTACATTTTCATCTTTGTTTTATTTTTAATTGGGTACAACGGTGCATAGAAAACATCAAACTGACACTCTCGAATTCTCTACATATGCTGTGTCTTGTTCTCATTATTTTTAACTCCATTTTTCCCCCAACCTTGTGCCATTATATAACGGATCTATGAAAAATGACGCTACCGCTCGAGAAAAGTAGGTCATGCAGGTATCAGATTTGTTTTAGATGTTCCAGACCGCCCAGTCTACCGATATAAAAGAAGGCGACCAGTTTCAAAGCGAGCAGCCTCAGAGGTGGAGCGAGTGCGCAGGCACATACAGTACCTGCTGTGAGGGAATGAGAGCTGTTATCATAGTCTTTAAAGTGAAGAAAGCCAGATTTAAGGGGGATTATGTCGTGCAGTCAGTGTCAACACTTTTAGTTGGCTGTTGTGTTTAAATGTTAAAATGAGAGCAGGCACCTCGGCCCTCATATCTGAATATTGCACAAAAGGCAAATGTAAAAGATTAAGTGGTTTGTGTTTGAGAGACAGGGAGGGGATCAGAGCAAAGAGACAGTGTTTGCTCAGGTCCTACAGTGTTGCAGCATGGGCAGCGTGAGTGAACGAGGGACATTTTTTTGCAGCGTTTGAATAATCAAAACAGGAGACTCGAGAATCATGTATGAGAAAAATGCCAAGAGAAGCCAGAGATTCCTGAGAAAACATTCTCTGCTCTGTTTTTTCCTGTCAGCCTTGAGCTACTCTGGATAACACTGACTGTACATTGGAGATTTCTGTTCCTTTTTTTTTTTTTTTCTTCTTTTATGATTGTGAAATATTCCTCGGCTGAACATACCAGCATGCTTGCATTTCTCCGCAAAAAAAGGTTGCAAAGGTTAACAATACGTCTCAGCACAACATTTGTCTCAAGCAGTGCCATACATTGTGCTGATGGAAGACCCTCCCTCGTGCCACACTGGTATTTTCAGTCCTGGGGTTGACTGAATGGGGAAGCCATTGTGCTCTAACTCCTCTCTGGCCCGGGGCCATACACATCCAGTCTGTCATCCATTGATATGCTTGGCTTGCCATTTTATAATTCATATCGAATGCTG
Source organism: Acanthurus tennentii (assembly GCA_029783805.1). Lineage (NCBI taxonomy): Eukaryota > Metazoa > Chordata > Actinopteri > Acanthuriformes > Acanthuridae > Acanthurus > Acanthurus tennentii. The sequence goes on along the minus strand of JAPZDZ010000004.1, from coordinate 13,939,910 downwards.
CGGGTCCATGGCAGGGCGATCATGAATTATCAGCTAAACCATGGGAGATTCACAGATGACTGGTCAATCTGTGTGGTGAGAACAAGCTCAGAGGAAGAAAAAAACTGATATATCAGTCTTGCATGGAAATTCTGCCCAACTGGAAGTATTTCAAGGAATAAGGCAGGGGTTCATCATCTGGATTGAATGGATTTTTTTGCAGACTGGAAGCCATACGGAGACGGATAAAAAAAAAATCCCATTTTGTTGTTTCTTTTCTTGTATTTCTGATACAGTTTTGTCAGCACTCTGCCACAATCTCTGCAGCGTGCGGCTTTTGAGCCGCTAAACAGAGCAGCAGATATACTATTTCTGTATAGCATTGCATAACAATATGCGGTTTTAATAATAACCCAGGACCTGGAAAGTTTTGAATCATAAGAGAACACGAAATTGAAATGAGCCAGAGTCACATGAATCTACAGGATCTGTATTTCACTCAGAGGAAATGAAATACAATATCACCCTTGATGGGGTCATCCTAGATTTATTGCAACAGCGATTTCCTGAGAGCATTTTTGGTAAAGCAAGAAATGTCTCCATCCAATATACGTGTGTGAGAGCAAACCTTTCTCTCCCTTTAGGAAAGAAACTTGTGCTTTTATTATGTGTTTAGACGTGATTGTAAAAGTCTCTGTTATATGGCCAGCTGATGAACAGACACTTAATTTAATGGGCTAGGAGCCACAGTTTTCTGACAGTTTGATTTCATTTGTTAAGCATGCTTTAAATCTCACTCGCTCGCAGCATCTTGGAGCTGTTCATTTCACACCCCTTATGGTAACAAGTTGTATAAACATTGGACCAGATGCCTACCTCTCTCTTTCCTCTCTTAAATGCTGTCCGCACTTGGGTTTTTTTTTTTCTCTCCAGGCAGCCTAATTCAAATAATAGATGAGTCCGGCTTACAACCACAAAGTAGTTTGCCTCAGAATCTAAACTTTTGGATTTGCTCGGTGTAAGTCGCTGCATCACAGGAAGGTTCAGCTGTCATAACAAAGTAATGCATTTAATCTTGAGAGGAAGCAGACGGTTTTCAAATCTACACCATAGAAAGCTGTAGAGTTGTTCCCTTCTTTGTGTGTTGGGAAGTGTTTGCCAACAATATAAATCAGGGTTGGAATGGAAACAAAAGTATTTACGGAGGCAACAAGAACCTGTCGGATTTTAGTGCGGTTCAGCATTCACTCAATATTTTCAAATAGCTTGGAGGCATGTCAGAACAAATTTCATTTGAACAAAAAGCACGAGAGCTAAACAAATGTGCAAAAAACAAAAGAAAGCATGTAACATTTAGCACCAAAGGGACATTGTGCTAAAGCAATCAAAGCAGATTGTTGCATTGACTAAATACCCGCAGCAGTTGATATTCTTTTTTAGCACAGCCACTCCAGCTGTTTTGTAGTCACATACATTTCAAGTGTTAGTTTGTTAAAGAGAGCTTAATTTGGAGACACATGATGTGTGCAGAAGAACAGGAAGGCCATTTGAACAAAAGGTCCCTTGCTGCTAGGAAAGAAAAGAAAAAATGAGTGAGGCTGCAATTATATTAAGTCTGTGTGAAAATTGTTAAAAAACTGATAGATTTGTCTCTACCTGTCCTCTTCGATTCGAATCAGAAATGTCACAACAACTCGGGTCTCACATTTCTTTCACTTCTGGTAATGATTTGCTGATGCTGGTGTGAAAACTAATGCTGACAGTGGCGGGGAAAAGGATGACAATCAATGAAAGAAATAAATAATGGATTTTGTAAATGTGCTTTTGTGTAATTTCTGTGACTTAAGTTAGCATTTTTTTGTAGGCATAGATTTTCTGATGGCTCTGTTTTTGAGACAGAGAACATCAAAAACATCAGAAAAACAGAGAGAAGTACTAATGGGTAAATACATCATGAAACTGGTTCCATTTTGGTTCACCTACCAGTATCTTCTCGTTCATGTCACTTATTTTTGCAAAGTATTAGGTCATATATGATTCGTAATAATGTGTTGGATCTCTCTCTGTGTCTGCGGGCTTGCTCTCACTACAGGCAATGAATCTCTGTTGCATTCACTGTATTAGTAATCTCCTCAGGCTGAGAGGCTGTGCCATAGAGCATGACCACACATTTTTTGTCCAGGAATTAAATGTCACCTCAGGGTGGGTCACCTGCAAACAAAAGGCCACCAGCCGATTTGCAGGTATAAACAGTCTCAGATAAGGAAGCCCTCTCCTGCCGCGCAGGAAATTGAATAAGTACGCAGCAAGAAAAAAGTCAGAGAAACAGCAGAGCACAAAGGACGTTTTTGTTTGCCTAACGCTATCGGTATTGACCCCCTCTTGTAGCGTATTTCCCCATTGAGTGTGCAAGGCACAATAGCCTCATCGTGGATGAGGGGCAGGAAACTGTCTGTCATCAAGATCTCCCCATCTGTGCATCTCTTATCAGCGCTCCTGTTTTCTGCTTGCATTGACCGGAATGCTGGTGGAAGGGAATGGGGCAAGGTCATCACGCTCGAGCCAATCAAAGTGGCCAGTGTTCCAGAGATAGCAGAGGGTTATTGCCAAGGAATGTGCCTGGATGTTTTATTTTCAATGACTTTCCTGGTAAATCTCAGAGAGACTACAAACAGGGTTGTGTAAATGCTCACAAAGACTTCCCTTGTCGCACCGTACGCACATTGTGTAGCACGCCTACACAATGTGCTAGCAACGTCTCTGTTCCCTTGATGTACCGTTACAGTCCTCAAAGCAGGGGTCACATGCGCTGTAGGCTTCTATTTGGTAGTCTAGCTAGCTTGGCTACTTGGCTAGAGTAAGGTATACTGTGCTCAAGATGTTTATAAAAATCTGTGCAAGGAACGGAAAAAAAAACACCCAACAGAGTTTGTTAAAACAGCCTGCTAAATAACTCAATTCATTCCTCCAATTTTAGTTTGAGTAGTCACACAAGTATAATATATAGACAATTAGGGATCTCTTCCATATATTTTTAGCCTCAGAGCTCTTTTATCACAGATTTCTGAATTTGTAAAAAGAACATTTTCTCCAGTTGGTTCAGAATATCTGGCCTTGAGGTAACAGCTCACAACCATTGTATTAAAAACAAACTGCATTTGTCTTTTCTGATTTATTTTTACCCTTTTTTATGTGTCTTTTGTAACCTTTTCTTAGTCGAAACTCTGACTTCATCTGACATTGTAAGAGCTTGCACAACTAACAGTTGTCAGCTGGCAGGAAACAGGCTAACAGATGAGCTTGCTACTGGTAATGCTAGCACAATTCTTGACCCTTGCCTGGAAGATTGTAGCAGTCTGTGAGCATCTCCCCCTGTGTGCATGTACTGAATCTGTTTCTCAGTAAGTGGGTGCAAGTGCAAACATGAACTGCAAGCACAAATGAGTTTGACCAACAAATCTTTTACTAGGCCAGTCTTTGTGCAGTGTGTGCAATCTGGAAAACATCGTCTGCAGGAGTTGGGGATGTGTCCTGAAGAAATTCATGATAAGAATCATCCATTAATTTAATCTAGCACCTAATTGCATTAAAATAATGCCTTTTAATGTGCACCGAAATGTGCAGTAGATTTAAAACATATGTCACATTAAAAGAGGCAACTCAGAAGATAGATAAAAAGTTGTTTTGTTGTTGTTGTCGTCATTTGTTTTTCACCAACTTAAGCCACAAAAATTTCTTGTTTGGGATAAAACACAAAAACATAATTTCATGCCAAAAGGAAAACAAAAATTGCACTGTACCGCCTAATCTACATAAGCGTAACCTCAACAGTACCACTCTATCCACTTCAGGAAAAGATGGTTTGCACGGAGACACGAAAGACTTTTGTGGGGGGTGTCCATATGGTGGTTGTGGGTGGTACTGTCTTCTCCTTAAATCTGATTGGCTATTCTAAGTGCCACCCCATTATTCTAAAATGTAATTGGTTATTTGCTCAGTGAAGAGTGGACCCCTGTTCAAACCAGATGTACAGTATGAGAGTATTTTTTGAATAGGCCTCTTTTTGTTTTCATGCAGCTTTCATTTGGAGGCACAATTTATTTTTCAGCACTCAAAGAATACGATATGAAAGCTTTATATTATGTTTGAATAATACCACTGTGTGTGTCTGATAGGTAGGACTATTTTACTTTTGAATAAAATTCCAAACAAGAAAATACATAATGTAAGAAACCAAAGTGGATAGGAGAAAAGTTAAATACTGCTTTTCTGATGTGTATCCTTACTTCGCACCACCCCAGCATTTAGGCAGTGCCCCACTTGGGCCACCCCAGTCAAAAATGTCAGTGGTTGTACTGTAATGGACATGTGCCCAATTAAAGAGATGGCAGCCCTGTGTTAAAAGATTTTGCAAAATTGCAGAAAACCTGCATGAAACCTGTCCCTTTTTAAAAACTGAGTGCTTATTATCGTCTCAAGGCCCTGATCTCTGTTCCTAGTCATCCTCATACTCCCGTGCTCATTATTCATGTATTTCGTGTTCCAGTTGCAGCTTCTCCTGACACCCTGTCTACGTGACGTAGTGAGTAAGCCTACTGGGCTCTGCTCTTTACAGGCAGGGCCAGGGGGGTGGAGGTGGGTGGTTGATTAGGAGGTTGAAATGGGGAGACTATGCTCCAGTAAACAAGAACACATACGCATGTGATGGAGACAAACCCACATCCTCCCTCTCTTCCTTTTTCCCCATTTCATCCTCAGTTTTTTTCCTCTCCATCCCTGCCCCGAGGGAGGCACCTGACTTATTCTGAGACGTCTTCTTGAGCGGAAAATCCAGCTGAGGTTTAAGTGCATTGGTAAAATATGGGCTTTGAGGGGAGTTAAGCTTTAGGGTAGATCAAACCTCTGAAAACCATACCCCTGCTGCACTTGCAAGCAATTCTTTAACTCACCTCTTTCTACCTGTTTCATCAACTCCCCTGCAAAAAGAGATGCAACAATATGTTGGATATTGGATGAGCAATGAACTAATTCTGTCAAAATGGCACTCTCTTGGGTGCATATAGTGTTTTTCATCTTCCAAGTCAAACAATTTTTTTCTTTCAAATGTTTAGCCTCTGTGACAGTTGTTTGTATCTCTATGAAAAGGTTGTTGTCTCAGTAGACTTTACAAGGTATTGAATTATGCTTTGCTTTAATCCAAATGAAGTGTCCATGGACTGAACAAAAAGAAATTACATCTGTTAAAGTCCCTGTAGCTGAATTACTCTTGTCACTCATCAGTATGACTTATATTACGCACTGACCCTCTTTGCATTTAGAGGATTAAATGTATTAGTAATGTGATGATGCTCCCCTCGTTCCTTGCTGGTTTTCTTTGATGTGCACCCACAGGGTCAGGGATCATCCAACCAATCGACAGAGGAGAGAACCTTGATTCTTGCGGCCAAATTAAGACACAGTCATTATAGCCTCCTCTCTCTGGCTTTCTTCTTCAGTTCTCACTCCCCTGGGAGAAATTCTTGATCTGCAGTCTTCTGCAACTGAGCTGCTGGTTCTGTTAAACCAAAATAATCCACTGTGTCCACTGTGTATCAGTTAAAAAACAAAGCTTTAACGTTTTCTGTCATGTTTCAATCCAGACTGTGATTTCTGCGACATCTAACGCTGTTTGTTCAGGTCAAATGTTTCCTTTTCGTTGTGGGGGCTTTTAAACTCTTCTTAAAGTGATTTGCAGAAAAATGCTAATTTTCTTTTAACCTGAATCTAACTCTCCTACATACTAAAAAAAATTGGTTCATCATGAATTTAACTTTACTTTAATCATTTCAATCACTTGTCTTTGAGTCTGGCTAAAACGCAGCTGATACCTTGTGGATAAACCAGTATAGCTTACCATAAGCTAGCTGTCGGTTAGCCAACTTACTTAACTATCATCCATATTTATTATTTACTGTCCTATTATATGAATTTACAGAGGGAAAAGAGATTACAAGGCTTGAATTGCTTTGTGGGGGTGTTACTGCTGTTATTATTAGTAGCTTAATATCTGGTCCAACTAGCTTGTGTTTTCTTTCCGTTGATTTAGTGGGTGAAACAGAGCAGTGTAGCAATGTAATTAAATCAGTGTTTGCAGATGAACAGGTAGCTGTTTGGCTAAATGGCAGGTTGCCTTAAAAGTGGATTTTTATGCAGTTAATTTAGTTTGGAACAAACCTTGTTAATGGTTGGACAGAATTGGGGACCAATATTTCTGAAAAATAATTACACATTTTCGGAAATATGCTTAGTCACTGTCTAGCTGAGCTTTATGGAAAAGGTAGATGGAGTCGTGGTAAATGCACTAGGTTGACCCAGCATAGCATTAAGACTCAAACATTTGTTATAAAGGGTGGGTTGTTGTTTCAGTAAAGGTTATTCAACAAACTGTTTTTCAGCCATTTGCAGAAACTTAATGGAGTCTGCACGTTGCCCTGAAACCTTTGACAACCTTTGACAAACAGACCTCAGGGAAAAGTCTGAGACAGAATCCACTTTAAAACCACAGTGTTTTCTTTTTACACTTTAGTTTGTCTATGGATTAACCAATGAGTTACAATGTTTTAAAAAGCGAACTTCAAATTGCAGGTAGGCATGTTTTGATAAACTTGGACCGAGCCAGGCCAGCTTTATCTCCTGTCTTAAGGCTCAATGCTAATTAAGCTAACTGGCTGCTATTGATAATCAAGCTAACTGGTTGTTAGCCTTATATTTACTGTTCAGAAATAAAGTGGTATCAATCTCCTTATTTCCTAAAATTTTGACAGTGTTTATTGATATTATTTATGCAAAACAAGAGAGATTACCAGAGGCGGACATGACTGGCCCTGATATAGACCTGACTTGCTTCTTTGTAATGAAGATGGTTTGTACGATGATAAAAAACAAAACACCTACCATAATGGTTGCAATTATCAGAATAAAACCCAGGTAAAAAATGCAGGAATTTTCCTTTGAATTCTTTCTCCTCACCTAAAAGGGAGAACATTACACGCCTGCTTCTGGTGTGAAAAGATCTAGCTGTCTCTAAACGGACCCACCTGAGGAGTTAAGAGGCAGCAGCAGGGTCTGTCACGCTTAGCCTCAGCAATATGACAAATCCTTACCCTTAAACCCCTTCAAGGAGACATGCGTCAACATGGAGCATGTGATTCTCTCCTCCCACCTACTGTTTTTTTTTTCAAGTCAAGGAAACGTTCAAGAGATGCATTAGAGAAAAGGCCATGGTCATGAATACAAATAGTGACTTCAGGATTTAAAGTGACAAGACCCAATTCATGTATCACCAGAGAGGAAAAAAGATATGACTTAGAATGCTTTGTCCAACCACAAATGGCCTCAGTCCTATATTGCCAGTTTCTATTTTAGAATACTTTTATCGGAAACGAGAGTGTCTGATAGCAGTGGTCTGGGAAAGGCGGGTTTAGCCCCGGGGCTTGTGGTCCCTTCTGACACTGTCTTTAGAAATAAGTCCCAGCAAGGTGGACTAGAGCGGGGAGTAGAGTGTCATGGGAAATGGTGCTATATGTCCTACTAGATTTTCTGTGTTTCACCGCATTTGAACAGTTGAAATGAAATAGGAGCCATTGTGGAATAGTGAGAAGCTCTCGAGGTGTTGTCTGTATTTGAAAAGCAGGTGTTGTTTTGTAAATCCCAAATCTCTTTTCTCATCTCCCACCTTGGCCCCGCGTGTCTCTCACTTCTGATGGGCGGTCATGCGCTGCATTTGCAAACTTGTGTCTCACATTTTAGACGGCAACACTGGGTGCCACACGAATTTTTGTGGATGTGGAAATGGAAATTTTGAGGGGTGTCTTCACACAGTGTAAGCTCAATTAGTCAAAGTATTACTATCTGTTGAAAGGCATGTGCATAAACACTAAAGTGTACTTTTGTTTTGTTTTAATATAGTAAAGATTTACTGCAGTGGTCTCTCAAATTTTATTTTTTTTAAGCTAATTTTATTCCATTGGCAGCAATCAAAACATTCCACAGAACAGATTAGAAATACTGCAGCACAGAACAAAGGAACTGGAGAAAGGAACCAAAACACTGATGATGCTTTGAAAATTTTTACTCTACCAGAGCAAAACACGCTTTATGACCACTCTGTCACTCCGGATATTGGATTATGGAGGCATTCCCCACTGTTGGAGGAAAAGCTTGACTCTAAGATCTGCTCTTTCTTCCAAAGATGTTGGCTACCAGTAGTATCAAGAATAAAACAACCTGAAAAGACAAACGATCTTGAAGAACTCCTGCTGTGGCCACGGTGGGGACACTCTTATTTGACTAAAGGCTACACCCTCCTTTATGCTGCAAAGAAAGCGTCCCTGTCAAACCCAAGCACAGAACAATGGGGGCCAGCTTTGGGGAAACAGGGCCATTTGCATGCAGCTGTTTGCCGTTTCCAGGACCACAAAGGCCAATCAAAGGGACCTTAATGGAGGATGACAAGCGTCAACCAACGCCTTTGCTCTCTGTCTGTGCCAGCTCTCGCCACTCCGTCTACCCTCCAAAAATGGCCCAGTTTTGTTTTTTGACTGATCAGACATTCCTCCAGTTCTTTCTCCCGCTGTCTGATGTCCTGACACAGAGGATTTTGCAAAGGTTAAAGGTTGGTCACGACTTTGCCCTGGAGGGCTGACGTACGGTGCACATCAACTCCAACGTGTGTGTTTTGGCCTAGCACTTGCAGTTGCCAAATGGCAATATTTCTGCACCAAAATCTCCATTATCTTTTCGTTTCATCTCCAGGGTTTGAAAAGCCAACAAGTGTAACTCTGCGGATGGTTTCAGATGCACCCATCGAGCCACTGTGCCACTTTCAATTTCAAGGGTGTTGATAGAAAACAAAATATGTATTATGAGGTGGGGTGTTGTTGGCAGCGAATTATAGGCTGTCAACTGGAGAAGAAGAAAAACTCCCAGAATGTACCATGTTGAGGAGCAGTCGCGGCCTATGCTTTGCTCACTTGAGCTCAATAGACGGCTTAGCAGGCAGGTCAGGGGGGAGAAATCTGAAAAGCTTTTTTCCTCCCAGTCACTCACTGACCAGAATGCATGATAAGGCTTCATGTCAACAAGGCCATGAACAGGGATCACAGCCAATTATAGCTAAGTCAAAGTGGTTACCATGGCAGTTTGACTAAATTTTCTGCATAAAGCATTATTCATTTCCCTCACTGATTGTGTAATTTCATGTTAATCTGAGGTACAGATACAGAGGGAAGAGCCCTGATCTCTTTTTTCCTTTTAAAACACACACACACACACACATACACAGGGAACGTGTTTTGGATTTTTTCCTGCAGTTTTCTTGACACCGTTTTCCCTGCAGCTGGTGCCCTTCAGTCGCAGTCTTCAACTTTTGCAAAGTTGAGCAGTCAAACAAAGCACAGAACGTGAGATGAAAAGCTTTTCGTAGCTCCCTAAGACACTGACATTTGTGCACACAAACAATCTCTTTCTAAAATCCTGAAAAAACTTGTTCAAACCGAGAAAATCAACACAGAAAAATACCCAAATCAAGAAACCTTTGTTGTCACAAGGTTTTTCCTTCTTAGCTGTGCTTCAATCCTTAGATCTTAAGCAACATCCAGTTAAGTCGACCAAAAATATATTCTCTTAAATTCAGCTCTCCCACTCTTCCTACAAAGCAAAAATCTCCTTTATATATATTTTAACTTTTTAGACAGATTTGTCATTACTAGCCCAATTACAAGTTGACAAGACAGTCATTAATGAGACAGAGACTATCTGCGGTTTGTAGGAGAAGCAATTTGTTCTTTAGGTCGCCAGTATAGTCCAGATACTCCCCCTAATTGATGTAGTGTTAGCCTATGACCAGAGAGATCTATACGGATGAGGGAGGGGGAGGTCGGCAAGGCACAAGCCTAATCAATCGCTAGGCCTCTGTTGACAGCAGCGTGCCATCATGCCATAGTGGTCTGATGGATGGGCAGAGTCGTCAGTGGACAGCCAGAGAAAGGAGGCAG
>JAPZDZ010000004.1:13892066-13929797 GCA_029783805.1 Acanthurus tennentii | reverse complement strand
AGGAGGCAGATGTGAGGCGTGTTCATGTGTGTGTCCGTGAGGGTGTTTTAGCCGAAAGACGGTCTCTGCGCTCAGGATTTTAAAACCCCATGAAATGCATTCTTTCTGTCTGCTCTCTGTAGCTGCCGTGATAAACCCGTCACTTCTTCCATGAGGAATGGCAGACGGGACGATCATTAGTCCATGCAGTAAAGCCGGCGACTTCACTCTGTGTTTTATCATCCACCATTCTGGACAGGTTTTCTGAAAGGCTTGGGTAATTGTAGTGCTTATTGGAATAGATGGAGTGACCCCACAACCCTCCACTTACAGTCCAGCGACGCTGACGTCTCCTAATGAGGTGATAAACAGTCCAGCTAAGCAGAATCTACTGGCCATTAGATAGATCATGGTATTATAATGAAATGTCTAGTGGCCGGATGCCAGAGAATTTATACCATTAGTTTCATATTTTGTTATACTGCTACCACTACTAGTGTATGCAGGAGTTTCTCCTAATATGCAATGACTTTTTATATTCTCAACAGTGTATGTTTCACAGATGTCTGTGTTTTTTCTTCCTTTTTTTTTCTGCGTGCTAGTTTGACATGAACAGACTGACATAGAATATCATTATACCGAGCCAGGCACAGCAGGCTGAAATGACTAGCAGACATGTGGGTCGGGGGTTTCAGGGTAGGAATTTCAAGCCGGAATCACTTCAACTTTGAGCAGTTCAAACAATGCTAATTGCGTCAGGCCCTGACTGTCAAAAGTGTGAGGATAATTAGAGTGAGGGGGCAAAGTGAACCCGGGGTGGTAAGTGTTAGTACATGACAATGCTTTGGAGCCAATGGGAGCACAGAAAAGGTAACAGGCTGAAAGGAGGGCTAATTAGCAGAGAGCAGTGCAAAAAATACAAATGGTAGCTGCCCCCTCAGGGACCCACTATTGCTGCAAACAACGGCGATTATTGACAGTTCATGCAGCGCTCTGCTTGCACTTCTTAAATGGAACACATTTGCATGTTCTACTTAGATTTTACCTAATTGTTTTCTTAGAATTGCAGACAGATGCTTTTTTTTTTTTTAAACTGTGGATCATTTTAATCTTGAACAGTAGATGTATCTTTCTTCCTTCCTTTATTGCTTTTTTTCTGTCTTTGCAAATCTCGATATTTGTCGTTCCACACCCTTTTTTGACTTGACATTCTATTACTTAGAAAAAGAAAATACCGAAGAATAATCTATATCATTGTAACTGCTCGAAGGGTCGGGGGGGTGGGGGGGTGGGGGTGTTTGAGTGAAATAGTTAATTTTCTTCCAAAGTAGAGCAATTTGGCCACGCTCCCTCCCGTCTGCTGTGTTCCATGTATGGATTTTTCCTCTTGTGTGGACTCCAGACTCTTCGATTGCCGACACTATAAAATAGATTATATTACACTCCATTCTGCCGGCATTCTGCCCTTTTCTCTATCTTGCTTTGCAGAGCCAGCAAAGCAAAAAAGTTAAAAAAAAAAAAAAAAAGAGTGGGGGTTTGTACGACTGTAAAAAAAAAAACAACTATTTTCGGTCCAGATAGGTTTGGCTCTGCAGTGGATGTTCTCTAGGTGGAGGCCATCCGGATGTCTCTGTAGCCTTTGTGTTTGCTCAAGAATTTATGAGGTTACCATTGGTCTCCACTGACTCAGATTAGATACTTTAGCCAACATCCGAGACCACAGAGAGATGGAGAGATGAATTGTTTTGTCTTTCCCCCATTCCTGTATTGCATGTAATGGTCGGTCTGTTTAAAACTGCGGTAAACATTGGACTGCTGTTGCCTATTTATTTTGTGCCAGTGGATTTTTGTACCGCATGATGTGTGGTCTTATTGTATTGAAGCAGCTCCTCATTTCCACTCATTAATTTTATTATTTGCTTAAGTTCGGTCTCTGTCTCCTCTTTCAGGGTTCAGTCGTGCGGCCTTGCCTTTCGGGCTGGTCAGAAGAGAGCTCTCATGCGAGGGATATGCAATTGATCTCCGCTGCCCGGGGAGTGATGTCATTATGATCGAGACGGCCAACTACGGCCGGACTGACGACAAGATCTGTGATGCTGACCCATTCCAGATGGAGAATGTCAACTGCTACCTCCCCGATGCCTACAAGATTATATCACAAAGGTAAAAACGCTGCTGGGGAGAGGAGGGATCTTATTTCACAAGCATAACCAGGAGCCGGGGAGGCAAAATCTGCCCGTCTTTTCTCACCCCTCTAAGCTGCATACAAAAGAAATTTAAATTTAAATGTTTAAATGATCACCCTGCTCTTACAGCCACCTACGTACCGGACGATCAGTCAACAACTCACACCTTTTTATTATTTTTTTTTATTCCCTCATTGACTAGATTATGTAGGTGGCATTTTGAAAACTGGGGCGCAGATTAATTCTTGACAGGCAGGAATTGACATCCGTGCGGCGGAGCTCTTCACACCAGCTGCGCGTTGTTATTGCTGTTTGAGTCATAATCAGCGTAGCTCAGAGAGACTGCAAGTCACATGAACACCCTCTTAATTCCCTATCTGGAACATTGTGCTCGCTTTGTTCAAACACTTGTACTGCACTGAAGTGGCTTTGCCGCAGGTTGTGAGCAATGCCCATCATCATGCCTTTTATCCTAGTTGCCCTCTCGCAGGAGGCTGCTTTGCTGTCAAACAGCAACACTTCGGCTCGACTGATGCTTACCCAAGAGGTGTGTGTATTTTTAAAGGGCACTGGATGAACTATTCATAAATAGTAACCAGCACAGATCATCTTCTAATGCACTGCTCTGGCCTAACCTGGCCCCCTTTAAGCTATAGCCTCTGAGCATCACTGCACACCATCTTACACCTGTGGGTTTTCCCCCTGTTTTATTCACCTTTGTATTAACCCCCATGAGAGGCAACACTACAGAGTAGCTCAGAAATAGATCGAGTCCTGCTGTCTTACTCCGTCTTTCCAAATATACAGCTGAGTCCCTGTACTCTCATACAGCAGCACTTGACAGCGTGCGTGCCCCTTGGTTTGACTGCAGCCTGCTACACTCGGCACGGCATCTGTCGAGGAGTCATAGTCTCTCTTGCTGGAGCTTCACTTCAAACTTATCTCCATCGAAAAATTCCCCGGAGGCAGTGTGCCAGTGAAAGCTTTGAGAAGACTCTGCACCACAAGCCCTTAACCAGAATTATTCTAATGAATCAGATCAGAGGAAATGGGCTCCTGACCGTAATTAAGGTTGATGTGATAACCAGTGATGTTAAAGCAGTCACAAAGCTTCAGGAGACTCTTATTAGTTCTCCTTCAGTCTGCAGCAAAGTAAAACAAGGAGGATATTTAAATGGCGTCACATTAAGACACAATGTGCTGCCAGTATTCCGGGAGGTTAACAAAAGGCAATAGCACCAAAGACAGATAAACAAACATATTAAAAAAGATTGGGGAGATAGAAACAGTGGGAAGTCTGCAGCAAAGAGTGGCAGCTTTGTTGGTTTGGAAATTGTGACAAAAAGTATTCATCAGCTGCCTGTTTCTTACAACAAAAACAACTAGATAGGACTCAAATGGCTTGATTTTTCAGCGATCAACATTCACAGCGATTTGTCAAGTAAAATATTTGGTTGTTGACAAAGAAAAGTGGCTGGATGAAAAATGTATGAAGGGACTGATGGAAACTCTAAATATTTAGGTGACCATTCCCTCAGAGATGCACTGTAAATGGTCGGTAAGTCTGGCCTCTCTCTCTCCCTCTTACAGCCTTGTTTTCTCCACCTCTATGTTTTCTACGAGTCTAGCCACAAACACTTTTTACACACAAGTAAAAATTCTGAAAAAGGCTTGTTGTTGATTTTGCATTTACTTATTTCAATGACCACCTGTTCCCCTACTCAGTCAAACTGAATAAACAGAACAAATCTCCTCCCCGGTCAGAGGTTCAGCTCTTAGACACAAAGCAAGCAGGATTCAAACACTTTACTACCATGAGACTGTGCAATAGGGATTACACGCAGTGATTTCAGTGGCAGTATAAAACAGAGGGAGCGTGACAAAATGCTTAGCAACAACACCTTCCTTTTCTCTAAAGAAGAAGCATCTAAAAATTGCAGTGGAATAAATGCCAGGGTGAATTCTTGCGATCTGAAAAAATGTGTTTAGATCTTCTTCTTAAGGTTGCAAAAAATCAATGTTTTTACTTAAATAATTGATCAAATGACTTTGAGTGATGTGAAAGAGTTCCTTCTGGTGACAAACACAGACAGTATTATCGCCCTTTTTCCTGCAGTTTTAACGCTTTCATCTGATTGTGTTGTTTTTTCCCGCAGCTTTAATTATTCGGTTTGGTTTCACCGCTCTCATTAAATTCTTTCTTCATTAAAGCGGGCCCCTGTTTTTGGGGAAAAGGTCTAATAAATTTTCTGTACACCATCTACTTAGCAACACAAAGAGCAGACAAGGTCAGCAGTGACCTTTAAATATTTAGCAACTATAGAGTTTAATATTTTCCAAATATTTCTTGGAGGGGCCCAAACTAAGGCTAAAAAATATTGAACACTGTATTTTTTCCAGTGTTGCCCCGTATCTATTGAAAGCTATGCAGAAAAACAAAACAGAGGTTGAAAACAAGAACAGCAGCATGAGGTAAAAGTTTTCCATTACAAGTAAAAACTCCACATTGAAAGTATTACTGAAGTACAAATTTCTGAAGTGCAAGGTACTTTAGTTTTCAGATGCATGAACAGCTATAGTGAAGAGGCACTTCACTGAATATATACACAGCACTTTATTATTACCACAGGGGTTTTTCAAACTTTACAGCTTTGGACACAAAAATAAATCATGAACTGCCATAAGATCATATTTATACCTAAACAACTGACAAAAAATGTACCATGTACCAAAAATGTACCATAAAACTGCATCATAGCAGTTAGGACATTGTAAATGCAATGTTAAGTTTCTTCATATTACATAAAGTATGTATATACAAAACCTGCAAAATTTTGCTTTTGAGTTAAAAAGACTAGTTAAAATATGCAAAAGATAAAAACCAGACCATGACCCATTTTTGTGTATAAATCCAAAGTTTGAGAAACACTGTGTTAAACGATTATCAGTGATGCTTCTGTAAGGGTGTAAAAAGCATCGTCATGCTGCAGCTGTTTGAAATGGAGGAAATATTTACATTAAATACTCTATTATATTAGCTAATCATATCTCTTGTATGGTAATTCTTAACCTGGAATACTAACTATAGCTGTCAATTATATGTAGTGGAATATAGTACGTTATCTTAAATTTTAGCTATCTTAAAACTGCACTTATGTACTTAAGTACATATATATATATATATTTTCCACTACTCAGATTTAGTTCAGCCTGATAACTCTAAACGCTGAATGAAATAGAAGATCTGAGGGTGTGTTTGAAGTGCTCTCGTCTGCTGTCAGTCACATTTTGATGCAGTGACCCTTCTCCTTCACAGCAGCTCCCACTGCAGTGAAGCCATGAAAATGAATCTCATAAGTGCAACTGGCACCAGGTTGTCAGTGATGTTAAAACCATCGCTGATGATGCTGATGCTATTTGTCAACTTCATAATGGACCTTGCACCTTTTTATATATATGATGTCTATTAATCCATTAATTTCAATGGATGGGTTTTGTTATGAAAATGCTTTCTGGCTAATGTACATACATTTACCTTTTTATTCATTCTGCGTAATTAAAAGGGCATAATCAGGGTTTTTGTGTGGCTGTTGTGCAACGAAATCCCATTTTGCAGCCAACAGAAAGCCTCTTTTGTTACTAATGGTTCTTTGAAAGTCATGTCCAATGTGAAAATGTATGTTTAACTTGCATGAGTGCTACTGACCTTCTGAAATATTTATCTCAGGCTTGCAAATTGTTGAATGTCCTATTTTCGTGCCATTTTTTTTCTTGTTTGCCTCTGCTGCTGCTGACTTTATTCTCAATCCCTCGGCCTCAAGTGAGCTTGATTGAAGTGGAGCCAATTTCACCCTATACAGTATCTACACACTCAGTCCTCTGCTGTTCTTTTTTCCACCTCGCTTTCTTTACTGGTACTTTTAGAGCACCTACGAACATTTCCAAACCATACACACAAACACACACACACACACTAACAGCTCAACCTTGCAATTCACATATCACTGAAGGACACTATTTAATTCTGGAGGGCAAAAAACCTCTCATAGCGGCTGTGCTCACCTGGTATTAACATCCATCCTGTGTGATTTGTGATCAGTGGATGGCTTTGAGTGTGTGCATTCACACCAGGAATTACAATCAGGGCTGTGATTTCTACTTGATTATTGTCCAGAGATTTCACAATAACAATAACAATACTGTCAAAATATCTAGAGTCAATTTAGAAATTAGTTGCAGTAAAAAATCTGATATTAGTACAATTCTTCATTAACTCTGTTTATTGTGTGTTTTGTCTCTTTCTTGCAAAGTAATTACACTCAAAAACAAGTGATAGAGAGACTCAGTAATCATAAGTGTACAAAAGCGTACAACAGTTACACTTAATGTGTTTTTCTGTTTCATGGCGGATGGCAACCAACATTAGGGTGCATTACTGCCACCAACTATGACAAGGCGAGGACAGAAAGAAATGAAAATGATTTAAGAGGCAGTGTATTATTTTCTCAGTCATATCATATGTGCATTATCAGTGTAATGTCACAACTATTGTCAACACCCCTAATTACAAAGCTAATTACAAAATCCCTATATGCATCTCAAGTAATCTAGTGATTACATTTGAACTTCCCACTCTTTATGTAAATAAACACCCACATCTTTTATTTAGCAAAAGACAGATGCGTTGTTGTTTGAACTGGCAGACCAACAGTTATAGCCAACATGCTTAAAGCAAACACTTTTTTTTTACGTAAGGAAAGAAACTTAATATATAACATTTGTTAAATTTACAAGAAGGCACGAATAATGAAGAATTTGTTATAAAAGTGTTTCACAGAGTTTATTGTATTTACTTTAACACAAAAACTCACAAAATTGACCATTTTTTAAAAGGAGTCTTGGGACAGCAATGAAGTTTAATTGGTCAAATCAGCTGAAACAGTGTGTAAAAACAGCTGCTATTGTTGGCAGGTAAGATGCCCGTTTAGAGATGGAGTCTTGCATAGCCAACCCAATCTCCATAGCGCCATGTATGCAAGTTCAGCGTCAAACCAATGTTTTTACAA
This sequence comes from Acanthurus tennentii, assembly GCA_029783805.1. NCBI lineage: Eukaryota > Metazoa > Chordata > Actinopteri > Acanthuriformes > Acanthuridae > Acanthurus > Acanthurus tennentii. Next base: position 13,922,566 of record JAPZDZ010000004.1, on the reverse strand, counting down.
GGAAAGAAAACACTCAACGTAGCGCTAAATTTACAAGGAGGCAAGAATAATTAGGAATCAGCCATAGCTGTTTTGCAAAGTTCATTTAGTTTCCGCTAACTCAACAACACTCAGCAACTCTGTGTGTTTCAAACATATTATTTGAGTAGATATTCCTTCAATGTGACATACACCTACAAAAGACCTCAGGAATGTGGCCATATGCATCCCAGATTAACTGAAATGAGGTCCGAGCAGCCAAAAGTCATGACTCACTGATGATGCATTGGCTGCATTCACGTCTGTACTCAGAGCTGTTCACTTATAATCGCGTATCCCAGGACTCATGTTAATACCAGGCATGCACAGCCGCATAGAAGTGACTCATTCACTTTGTGTTGGTTGTGTACACGCAGAGGCCACCATTCCTTGTCCGCCGCATGTCATCGCCACCTGTTGTGTGTGTTTTTTAATGAATGTTATCCCTTTTAATAGTGACATGAAGACACTGCGAAAGGAAATGCCACCGCAAATTTCCAACATGCCTTTCATGCAGCTCTCTCACTCTGTTATTCATTACCGCATTCGTTTACTCTTCCTTAATGCTTTCATTCCTCTCTCTGTTTGCCAAGGTTTAAACTGAAAAAGTGCATATGTGACAGTCTTGGCCGGGATTTCATCAAATTCTTTGTAGCTGTAACAGTGAACTTTTCCCCCCTATGTGTTATTAATGTTGTCTTTGCCGAGTTCACTTGCTGTGGGTAGTCATGATGAAATCTCTGGTCAATGTTTTTTTTTTCCTAGGTGCAACAACCGTACCCAGTGTGTGGTTGTCACTGGCTCTGATGTCTTTCCTGATCCATGCCCTGGCACCTACAAGTACTTAGAGGTCCAGTATGAGTGTGTTCCCTATAGTAAGTATCGCCATCCAAATCTCACACTGAACTCTTGTTGTGTGTTTTTAAAAGTATCTGTTGAGTAGACAGATGTGCTGTATCTACAGTCCCTCTCCAGTTGAAAATATATGTTTGTTTTACAGATGATACGTCAGCTGGAAGCTGGAAATATTTGGAAAGCTTTAATGTTGATAAACTAAGTTGAAGTGTTAAGTGTTGTAGCCATTTAAAGGGTGGGTTTATGAAAATTTACACAGAGAAGTATTTCTCTCTGGTGGAATTTATCCATGCAGATAATTTTGGTGTAATTTTGCAATGTTTTTAGGATATTTATTTGATGGGTTGAGTTTTGAGAGCTGCTTTCATTTTTGATCTCATTCCAAGTTTTTAAAATACTCAGATTTGTTAAGAACCTCATATTTGATCTCATTGGATGTTTTAATTAATGTTAATTTGTTATTGCAAAAATGAAACTTCTGGCTGTTCTCTGGTTAATGGGCTCTTTGCAAGCCAATGTCTGTACTCAGCCAAAAACTGTTTGTCAGGGAAAAGACACGTCACTCTGAAACGCCAACAAACTGTTTATGTTGTTTCGACAGGACCAACTGTTGTGCACATCTTACCAGTGTAGGATCACATAAATAGTTCTTTCCGTGACACGATCTCCAGTTTTTAAAGCAAGTAGCTTTTCAAAACGGAGAAATAATGCACCTGTTATTACAATTTAGTGATAAATATTTAACATTTATGTCTCCTAAGGTTAGAGCTACAGGCTACAGCATTACTGGCTGCTGCTGAAAACCAGCGGTTTAGTGTGGGTGATTAATGATAGAAATTTAATCTTTGGACTTAATAATACTTTACTTACTTACAACTGTTGAAAGCTAAAGCTGAAAGGGATTGAAAAGCATTCCTTTATGATGTGTAAATGCAACATTATCTATGGAAACCCGATCCTTGTTCGTGTGAGATTTGTGGCTTGTCCTTCGTGGTGCTGACATCAGTGAAAAATGAAATTTTCATCAGCAAAAGCTTCTTCATATCCAGCGGAGTTTTTACTTTTACCTACTGTTTTGATTGGAAGAACTTTTTACTTAAGAAATAGTCCCTATGAAAATGTTGTTTTTCTCCACTGCTGTGAGCACCACAAACAAAATTCCTTTTCACCTCTGTTGTATTTGAGTGGTGAAGGAAATCCTAGAGGCAGAAATTTCCAAACCAGGGTCAAATAAAACCAAACCTTTCTGCATGATTAGATACCACTTGGTGGTAACTGAGAAAGTATGTTTTCTTGTAATTTGTGTGAACTGACCCTTTAAATGGCTCCAGTAATAGTGACTTAAGATTTGGTGTCTAATAAAGGAAAGATTACAGAGAGCTAAGAGCTGAGAGCTCATTCACTTGTGTCTGGTGGAAACACATTACAGAGGATAGTAAAGTAAAACACTGTGGGTGATAAAATTCCTTAAAATTCCAAGGTGACCCTGCATCTTTTCTCGGATTAAATAAATTCCTGTGTTCCTGTCGTGGTTCGGCTTTAGTGTCTCGCTGTGAAACTTGTTTAATAAAAGGTACTGTAGAGTAAGTTAAATCAGGCCCTATTTTAAACTCAGTCCCTGGTATCTGATTTGAGTTAATCTACCTTAAAAGGGTCTTTTAGAATAGTTTATATGAGCAGCTTTGGGCTTCGTTCCTGCCTGTGAAAGTACTTTGTATTTAAATTGATGAATTGTAAACACACTCGGAAAAATTCACCTCTTTTTTTCTTCTTCTTTCAAACAGACCTCCCTTTCACCTCTTGTCCCGCCCCCCCAACCCCACCCCCCACCCCAACCCCCCCTTCGACTAACCTCTTTGCTCTCATTTTTCTAACTTCCAATCTTTCACATATTGTCTGCAGCCTCCCCCCCCCTCCTCCTCCGCCGGGCATTCGCAGCTTCGACAGTCCAATAAAGAAACTCCATATTAGGCAGACTGTTCATCAGTCATCTCATGTGCTGTTGCTCTCTTTGGCTCATTTAAGAGTTTGGTCTGTAACATTAGCACCGTGTCGTGTTTTACGTGTGTGGGCGAGCGAGTATTGGAATCGAGTTTTGATTTGTGTTTATAAAGTCTGAGCAAATTCCACCCTCAGTCAATACATGCCAAAAATAACTTCTGTGCTGTTTCTCTAAGTATGTTATCCATCTAAATATGACCAGGAGACTTTTTTTTTTTTTTTTTTTTTTTTTTTTTTTGCTCTTGCCACTTAGGAGAAGCATTTTTAGAGGCCTTTACAGAGGCCAATGTATTATTTTGTTGGCAGTTAAGGATAGTAGGAATGAAAAGTTTAATGCGCTGGAAAACATCGCACATAGCTTGTCTCCAGCCATAACTTGTCTGTTTTTATATCCTAGGATGAGAGGCCTTTTAACTAACGCACAACCTTTTTTTTCCCTCAGCTCTTCTTCCCATAGCAGCCTTGCGGTTCATCTCATGGTCATATCCTCCAACTAATTCTTCTCTTTGTACCTGGTAGTTGACTCGTGATAACCTTTCTCTCCCTTTTGCACTCTTTTTTGCTTTCTTTTCCAATGCCTGAAATAGAAGTGGAGCAAAAAGGTAAATGAGTGGTCTGGTCTCCCCCTCCTCTCCCTTTGGCTCCTTGTTCTGTGGTGTTGAGTACAGCTCCCCTCACGTCTCCTCCCCCACCTGATTGCCTTTCCTGTCAAATGCTAAACCCATAGGAGGATTGTTTGCACCCATGGATCCCAAATGAATTTCAAAATAGAATTTCAAATGACATCCACGGTCATCGAATGTAGCCTCTTTCTCGCAATGTGAAAGAAAAAACACCAACTGTTCGGTGTCGATTTGTTCCAGGGCCTTGCATAGCACTGTATTAACTCCTGAAGAATGACTAGTTGTGTATATATATTCTTAGTTTGCTTGGCCCAACTTCTGCTGCACCCATGGCACGTGATGTGAAATAGCAGTGATGGCTGAGTGAGTTTGGCACAGACTAAAAATAAAACAGGAAAATGTCTGAAGAAAAAACAAGAATTCACTGTGTCCCTTTTTATATCCAGAACCAATTAATTTAAAACCGTCTAAATGGAAAACTTGCCATGACCTCCCTCACCCATCAGTGGTTTCTCTTGTCTTTTGCCACAGAAGTAGTGAAAATCCTTTACCACTGTTGTTCGATCTATTCCCCAACCTCCACTTTCATTTTTACCTCTGCTTTGCTGCCGCCACCACCATCAACAACCTGTTGTTCACTCTTCTCACACGGTTTTTAAGTCTGTTCCCTTATCGTTTTGGTTCATGACCTCAGTCATGTGAATATGCATGTGTAGTGTGTCCATATACCCAGCTGTTCATGTGGCATTTAACGTCAGAGACAGGCTGATATTTAAAAGAAGTGTGACCTCTACTTCCTCCCATTTCCCATGTCTTTTATTTGCAGGATTTTTTACCTTTTTTGTTGACATTTTGCTTAGTTTTGTCCCTGTTAGGATGTAGCGGCAGACCTTTGAGATGCAAGCTCTCTTAACCTCACATTTCTCATTCTGAATAATCACTATGACACATTCATTTCTTTTCTTTTTTTCCCCTTTTTCATTAGCAGTAGTACAAAGCGCTAGTTAAAAGATTCCTCCAAATTCACAGCCCCTAATCTTTTTGTCCTGCACTTGAGTCGTACAGCAGGGAGAATGATGCGTGTCAAATTTGTGACATACGTTTAAAATATCTTCCCCTCATTGTATTTTGTGTCACTCTCTTCTCTGTCACTAGTTTTCATTTGTCCGGGGACTCTGAAGGGTGTAGGAGACGCCACCTTCCTGTTTGAGGCAGAGCAGCAAGCGGGGTCGTGGTGCAAAGACCCGCTGCAGGCCGGAGACAAAGTCTTCTTCATGCCCTGGACGCCATACCGCACCGACACCCTCATCGAATACGCCTCCCTGGAGGACTTCAAAAATGGTCGCCAGACGACTACCTATAAACTACCCCACCGTGTTGATGGGACGGGCTTCGTAGCCTACGATGGTGCTATCTTCTTCAACAAGGAGCGCACCCGCAACATTGTCAAGTTTGACCTGCGTACCCGCATCAAAAGCGGCGAGGCTATTGTCAACAATGCCAACTATCACGACACCTCACCATACCGCTGGGGCGGCAAGACTGACATTGACCTTGCAGTAGATGAGAGAGGCTTATGGGTAATCTACGCCACTGAGCAGAACAATGGGCGCATTGTGGTGAGCCAGCTAAACCCGTACACGCTCCGCTTTGAGGCCACATGGGAGACGGCGTATGATAAGCGCTCAGCGTCAAACGCCTTCATGGTGTGCGGCGTTCTACACGTGGTGCGCTCAACCTACGAAGAGAATGAGAGCGAGGCCAGCAGAAGCCAGATTGATTACACCTACAACACCAAGCTGAGTCAGGGCGAGTACACTGACATCCTCTTCCCCAACCAGTACCAGTACATCACCGCTGTGGATTACAACCCCAGGGACAACCAGCTGTACGTGTGGAATAACTTTTACATCCTGCGCTACGACCTGGACTTTGGGCCACCGGATCCTGCTGAAGGTGAGAGTCTCTCCATTTTTGTTTGGTCCATTGTCTTTGTGTAATTCCTCTATTGTTTGGTTGCAGGGTGGCATGTCACAGATGGCTGCCTTTTAATTCTGGATGCAGTTCAGGTGTGATAAAGAAAAGAGGGTTGCGTTAGTCTTTGGGAAAGGGCTCATTTGGAGACAGAAATTACAGATTCACCTTGGAATGAGGGATAGCTCCCAGTGGAATCGCCGCTTTTTTCTTTATAACCATGAGGCACGCTGAGGCACTCACTCCAGCTGAAGCCTGGACCCTATCAAATTCTTTAATCTAAGGCCTTATCAAAAACCATTATGAATATATTATAAATATATAAAGCTGGAAATGTGTTCGAGAAGAATTGTGTGCAGAATGATAGAGGTTATCCTCTCCTCTTTACCTTGGGATTTCAAGTTTTGTTGCCATGGCTACCTCACAACTTCACAACTTTTTTTTTTTTTTTTAACAATTGGTCAGGAGTCGATCGCCATCCTATTGTGGCATATTATTTCTGAACCTACCAGGCTGAAGTGTGTGCGAGTTATCTACCTTACGGTGAATCAGGCTTGAAGAATAGCTGGAAAGAGAGATCAATTACAGTGAAGGATGCTGTCAGGCGGTTAGAGGGCTTAAATTAATCTGTGAAGTGCTGAGAGGCGACATATGTGTCATCGCACGGGGACCTTACATTAAACTGATGATTGGCTTAATTACCTGACTGCAAGCCACCTTACCCTTTAGAGCCGGGCTAAGTCTCTTGTATGAAGTGGGGAAACAAGAAGCTTGACCCGACACCATGTTGCATTAGAGGCTTGAGTTGCCCCCCCCCCCACAGGCTCAGGTCTGGATTAGGTTATGATTTTTAACTTCTGGATATTCCGGAGGGGGTTGCCAGGGGGAAATCTGATTCCTGACCTGAGTTGTTAAAGGTGGGGGGTGAGGCCTGGGAGGAGGGAGGTGGGGAGGGTCGGAGTTGATGTCTCAATGGCGGCTGTGTGCTCCTGAACTCTGGCCTCTTGTCAACACGTCTGTTTGTTTTCCTGCCTTTCCCTGGGATCTCCCCCGGCATGATAACTCGGCACCCAAGGGGTGGGTGGTGGAGGTGGCAGGGGGTGGGGTGGGCGCTCTAAGTTTGTGTCTGTTTTGCTGAACAACCAAAGCCTCAATTAATAGTATGTTAGAAGAGATATGAAAAATACTCAAACTTTAATGAGTTCTCCATGCATGCAAACTGCCTTCTCAACTGTTCACGTCCTGATGTATGTAAATGTAATTAACAACTGAATTATCATAATTACCCTTCTTGTCTGAAAAGAGGCTCGGGGAGAGAAGGAAAGTGGCCATCACAGAGCATTTTCAATGAAGGGTTTAATGTGCTCTCTCAACTACTGTAATGCCTCGGTAAACATAAATGCCAGACAGACTTAGTGTTGCCACTTGCTGCAGGAACAGTGTTTTTAATGAAGAACGCCAACAGAACTTAGCAGTTGATTTCACTCATTATTCTAAGCACCCGATTCCTGCGACTGTTTTGTTATTGGCATCCAATCAGAAATGCGTCCTTGCTCCAGAACTTGTCACTTTGGATCATTAAGTGTTTTTTATGGGAACATTTTAAAATGCAGTGAGCTCAAGAGGGAGAGAGGAGGCATCTCGAGATGCCTTGGCTAGCAGCGGCATGTCGGGCTTTGTAAATGGCACTTGAAAATAATTGGTTCTTGTTTATTTTTTATTTTTTTCAGATCTACACCTTTAACTTCTTTACTGTGTAGCTATTAGGATTTATTGTTGCCCGTGATATGGCGTTGAATTAAACAACCTATTCTGCAGGGTAATCTAATGGTGCTGAAATAATGTCTCTCTCTCCTTCTCTCTCTCTCTTTCCTTCCTGAAACTGAGGGGCACTTGAGGCGTAAAGGAAATTAATTGCGCCCATTAAGATTCATCGACCACAGAGTGAAGTTACCTCGAACACCAAACTCAGTGTATTTCTCTCCTTTGTAGAACTCATGTAACACAATGAGCGTCTGTGTCCTTTTCTGTCAGGAGCATCAACCTTGGCTGTAAGACTCATCCTAGAGAGACGCTCAAGTGCTGGCAGGATTAGAGCTTTTTATTAACAGAGTTTTAGAAAAATGATCAAAGCCGAAAATAATTGACCTCAGCAACTTGTCGGGTTTTTTCCTTTTTTTTATTTACGCTGTTTAAAATGTTTTTATCATTGCTGGTTTCTTAATTATGGCCCTGGTTGAAGTGATTAGCCAAGATCATTCCTCATATTGATCTTTCCACTTATTGTTTCAAACAGTTCGCATGCATTTAAAGAAAATGCTTGTGCTCGGCTAATGCATTGCGAACACCAAACGGCAATGATCAATACTTAGAGAGTCCACCTCCTCAGAGGTCTCTGTAAAAGAGATGCATGCCAATAAAAAGCACACCTAAGTGCTCGCCGTTACAAAACTTGGAGGGACACCGGTAATGTATTCTCTGTGATGTGCGAAGGCATTAACTGATTTCAGTCCAATGAATTCAGAAAAACCAATCAGAAGAGCCAGTAATTGCCAAGAGCATTTCAAACTAACAAGTGGAGAAGGGAGAAAATTAATTTGTCTTTGAGGTAGCATTGATCTAAGGCCTTAAAGACGAGAGGCATAAAATTAATAGCTTTGTCCAAAAGGCTTTGGCACTCAGAGTAATCTGGTAGGAGTAAGCACAAGTGGGCTCCGTGCTGAATTGAAATGTCAAGGAAAACCACTTTTTCATATCCTGCGTGCCACATGATAGATACCCATCGAAACACAAAGCAGATTTTTTTTTTTCTTTCTCCTCAGCCATTTTGTGGCTAAACCCAGCCTTGCACCTCGCTGCTCTTTGCTTTGCTTTTATACCCCTGAACGATGCCTTCAGGTGAGCTTTCAAGACAGAGGACATTTATAGATGTATCATGCACTAAGCCTGTGTTCCACCCTCTGAAGCATCATGTTCGGCAACAGAAATAGAGGCTGAAGGGAAGGAGTCAGGAGATTTGCAAGAGCTTTAATTGTTCTGCTTCTTGTCGTGGATGAACGCTGGTGTAATTATGGAAGGAAATTGTTTCGGTGGACATTTTGAGCTTTGACGACAGAGAGTCTTGGAGTGTTTTCGCTCTGACTGTATTTCTGTCTGCACATAGGCCATATATCTTCTTCTCTGCATGAGCATGTCTTTATTGTGAGCTGCTTTGCCACCTTAGACTCACTCAGGCCATCTAGTTTTGACCGCTCCATGTCTTATGCCGCACACTACTCAGTTTCAGGCCTCATAAATTACCCTGCACAGACACAAGATATGTCCGGCAAAGCTTTTTCTGTCCACTGCTCTTTAAAGAACAAGTGCCAGTAAAGCAGTGAGCCTTGCAACAATTTTTCAATGCATTGGGTTGTTTTCATTTAGCAGAATAAGGACATATCCCACGGTGTTGGATAAGGAACTGCACATGATTTGTATTGTGGCCCCTTAGCTTCCATGCCAAGATGTGGCTCACATAGGCTTGAATGAAGCAGAACAGCATGAGTGCATATAAACAGCCTAATGTAAAATTCATGTCTTGTGGGATTTGTCTCTCTGTCATTAATTACCAGCACTGGCTCTAGGTAAAGAGGCAAAAAGACCAACTGTAGCTCTTACACGGTTCTCATCCTCTGAGACAGTCTCGGTCTTAGGTCAAGCTAAAATGAAATAATAATAAAGATGCATAACACACGTGGGGGTCGCACAATGTCTTACTCATTGTTGTATATTGTGCATGGTTAATATGGCAACATTTCTGTTAGTTTGGTTTAAAGAGAGGTTCGACATACTGAGAAATACGTTTATTCACATTCTTGAGAGGAGTTAGATGAGAAGATCAATGCCACCCACATGCCTTTTCTATTAGATTTAAATCTACCATCAGAAACTAGTTAGCTCAGCTAAGCACAAAGCCTGGAAACAGCTAGCATGGTTTGGCCCAGTGTTAACGAAATCCACCCACCAGAACAGGAAGCTCACAAATCAACAATATTGGGAATAACTATACAAATGAGTCATCTGTTTGTAATTTTTTAAGTCTACTTTATTCATTAGTAGTTAGATAAGAGTAACTAAATTCAGTCACCAGTTACTTTGATAAGTAGGATTTTGGTTTATTATACAACATGTGTGCAAGATCTGTGGTATTAAGTATTTAAATACATTTTTGAAATAACTGCTCAGTGTGGTAATTTGCACAGCACATCTAGTTAGTTTGATCCATTTAGAAATTAAAGTGTAACAAACAGAAGTACTGATTTATTTGGTATTAAATATTTAAGGTTTTTTTTGTACATTTTATTGGTCGTGAGCAGTTGCCAGACATTTTGCCAAGAATCCAGGAGATCACTGCTCCTGTCCAGGAAATAGTCTGGCACATGGCCGACAATAAAATTATAAAAACAAACAGTAAAGTATAGTTTATGTTTTGTTTGTTTTAACAGATCTTGGCTAATTTAATATTAATCAAGATTTGACATCTCATTTTGTGAGCTTTATAGGTGCTGGTGGTTGGATTTTGTTATCTGTGGACGAAGCCCGGTTAGTCATATCCCATTGTTTCCATTTTTATGCCAAGCCAAGCTTAAAAAACTGTGGAATATTGCCTAAAATTGCCTTATATCTGTGTATTTACCATGCTCTTTCATGTTTTTGTGTTTGGTCATGTTCACACTGCAATGAAAAGAAAATATTACATCAGTTGTCAGATGTTTTGATTGACAATAGGAGGTTTGCTACCCTTTAAATATGGTTTAATGGGCCCCAGCTGATTAAAACTGGCTCATCCTCCAGCATTATGCAATTATATCAGGCATCTCTCAATTCAAGGACAGCACACTAAAAAAAGGAGACAGAGACACAGTAAATGATTAGTTTCTCTCAACTGTGTAAACAGATCCTGCTAAATTAGGGATGATTTTTAACGGAGCCCTGCCTATTCAATATTTCCTTTCAACCTGGCCCTATATGTGTCAATTTGTTATTGTAGGAGGATTAGCCTTGGTAAATGATTCATCATGAAAAAAAAACAACCTTTTAAGGCAGTTTGATTTTGCTGTGAGTTGTCATTGCTCTCCCCTAATAGCAGGTATTAGGCGGCTTATGATCCATTTATCCTGACGTTTGTATGGACAGGTAGATAGTTTGTATTGCTCTGACGCTATGTGTGTAATTTGAGATAAAAATGCTCTGACAGTGCTTTGGTGTAAGCTGCAAAAAGCAAGGACAAACAGAATATCAAGGCCTCGATCATCTGATTATGGTTTAATATTTTTTGTAATCTTCCTCGCCGGTATGTAAATGACTCTGGGGGCTTGTAATGATAAAACTAATTCTTGATTGATGATCTTGCATAATGGTTTTCCCCCTTTTTAATTTATATATTCTGTTTAGACCCTGGTGACAGCCACTTTTCAAGTGCTCGGTCTCAAACTCTTCCATTATTTACAAGAGGTATAATTTGACATATGGCAACAGTATGCCTTCGGTGTCATATTGCTCATAAAGAGTGACTTCACTGCCTCTTGAGAGAAATGGTAGCTAATTGGTGCAGCCCTCTCTTGGTTGAGTGCTATCAGAGGACACATACTGGACGAGAAATCTGCTCTTCACAGTCGAGAGAAAATTGCAGCATCTTCGGTGCCGAAGCGCCAAAGTGAGCCCAAGAATGCTTCGACATCTGTCAAGCACTTTACTTGATATAGCATTAAATAGACATGTAGCTTATTTAATGTTCTTAATTTCTCAACAATCGCACTGTAATTACAGAAGACGTGCTGACTGAAAACATTCCCAAGGAATGTATCTCATCTTTGATTAAAAAAATCACTCATTCAGCATCTGAGTGGCTCTCCTTAATAAATCACGGTGATTTTTATGATTCTGCCTGAAAGAGATATTATTAATGAAATAATGGCCTAGTGTTACTCAGCAGGATCTCAGAAATATTGTCTAATAGAGGAAAAAAGCTTGTATGGGGCTTTTTTTTTAATAAACCATATATAATAGTTTGTCTTAAATCTAAGGATTTATCTCCACTGGATTAGATAAGTGATTAACAGAAACACAGCTGTAATTCACTATTATTACCTATAAACTTTTATTCCCTACGATGCTGTGCCAAATATTTTCTCAATCAATAGACAAATCATTTTCAGAAAATAATAAAAAATATCCATCACAATCCTCCAAAGAGATAATATCTTAAAGATGATGAAGATGGTGTCCTAGATTTGTTACTTTGTCCAAAATCCAAGGATTAAATTTACAATTAAATAACAGAGAACAGCTGACAGTTCTCACTCTATTGTTAAAACTTGAATCAGTTTTATTTGAGTTTTATCATTTTTGCTTGAAAAACAGCTTGTAGATTCATTTATTATAAGAAAAAATGTTGTTTTTTTGGTTGATTGACCAAGTTGGCAAGTCTTTGAATTGCTTCAGATTAAAAGAGAGCACCAGTTAAGTAGTTAATAAATTGTTTTTTTTATGAAGGACAAGGGCAAATATAAAAGCATTGTCTCAATCCTCCAACCTGCTTCGGTATTTTAGAGTTTTTTGACTGTTGCTCAAACAAGAGTCCATTTGAAGCGATGTAAAATCGATAGTTATTAGTGACTTGTTTAAGACCAAAAGACAGGTAGATGTGAAGAAATTGTTGTTGTGTTTTTCTTGCCCTTGATATTCCAAGTTGTTTCTAGCACTTCTGCATTGATCAAATAAAAAGCCTTGGCAGGGTGACAAAGAAACATTAGGACAAGACTGAGCAAAATATTTCTCTTTACTCTACAAAAATGTGTTCTGAAAATGTGGAAGTAAAAGGCTTTGGACTTCTTCGGACCAATATGGTCTGAGGAGCAGGTTAATCAGGGGATACAAGCTTGCTGTTACAGACTGATGCATATTAAGGTTCGTATCAGCCTGCAGAAAGCAGAGGTTTGCTCAGGTATGGAGAGGTTTAATAATGGAAAACCCAATTACACTTGCCATATATTGCATTATATGCATATATTGAATCAACAGAGCCACCTTATGAATCATCTCACTTTCCCTAAATCAATAAAAGATCTGCACTGGCAATGCATAATGTATTTTAAACACCTCACAAAAACTTGTTATAGTTTTATGTCATAAAGAGTTGTTTATACTTTAGGAAATAATAAAGGTAATTTTTTAAATCAAATTTACCACTATCATCTAAAAAGTTAAAGAAGAAACACCGTGGCAATTATGTTTTCCGCTGAGAGGTTTAATGAATTATTTCTAGTTAACTGAAGTCCCTCTTTTTGGATTGTTAGCATTTTTTCCCCCTATTTTTCTGTTATTCTAAACCTGTTTCTTTGGAGTAATTATGAATAAAGCCGTGGCTGTGGGTCCTCGAGATAACTCCACTTGTCAGCTGTTAGTTTTGCAGCCATGTTACTCCGTCCAACCTGTGAATGTCCGGGTGACAGACGCACAATGACTGAATGAATGTAAGATAATTAGCCAGCGCTCCTGCCAGGGGAAAAGGTCACTGAGTAAAATGTCACACTTCAGCCTCACTGCGGGGTGGTTTGGGATTTATTTTTTTATAGTCAGCACCACAGGAACACTGTTCCCTTCCTCCCTGCTGTGGCCTCCTGACCACATCGCAAGATATCAGCTTTGTAATAAACTCAAATATTTTACTGGAATGAAAAAGCAAAGATCCCCCTGACTGGCTGATTCGTGCGAAACGTGAAATGCTGGCTTTGTCACCATTCTCTCACAGGAAATGGAGACATGTGTCTGATGATGGAGTGTCAGATAGTATGATATTGCATTTTTTCCTGAAACACCCAGGGGACCTGAAGACAACACTCTAGTGCCTTTCACAACGGCAGACCTCATTGTGGGAAGCTGCTTTTATCTCCAAATACAATCAGGTGGTTGTGGGTAAAAATGTACGATCATTCATGCAGGAGACTATATCCATGTAGACACTCACGCACGTGCACAAAAAAAATCATCCCACTGTGTGTCTTTCTTATTCATATCGGCTATTCATACTGTATAAAATTTATAGATTTCCTATTTCTGCTCTCATTTGCTAGTTATCTCCAGGCTCTCCGCCGCAGATATCCATCTGTGCACACTCGGTGGTTTTTAAGCAGGAACACACCTGAGCGATGAAGCAAACACAAGTGCTCTTGCACACGTGCACGTGCACATTCGCACGTAGATTTGCTTCGCCGGGTAGTTGCGGATTGAATGCGGTGGAATCGCATTATTGCTGATGTATGGTTTTTTCGCTTGGAGCAGTAAAGTTCTCTTTCCTCACACCAGCTTTATCAAAGTGAGAGAGATGAACTAGACAGGAAAAGTAAAATGCAGCAAGGCTTTGTCTTCATTGTTGACATTTAATCAGCCCAAGGTACTAACTCTGTTGGGAGGAAATCACTCCCGTGTCAAAGGATGCCACCGCCACTGCTTGTCATATTTATGGGCTTAAGTAAACTAAAAATAGCAGGAGATAGATTTAGTGTCGCTTTGGCAGGTTTGCCTTGATTTTGTTCAGTGGTGGAGCAGGAAAGAGGGGGAAGCTTTTTATTTCCAGGAAATATGGGCAGCAGTAGCTCAAGCAATACCAATAAGCCACAGGACTCCAAATAGTTGCACTTTCCCCACTGCTGGAAACAACAGGAGTTCAAGGCAGGGACATTAATGACTCGTGCTCTAACAGTTTTTACTCCTTTCTCCTTCCAGTGCCAACCATTGAAGATTTCTCCGTCTCGCCATCAATGCCCAAGACCACATCAGTTGTCACCACCACTTTGTCCACTGTGAAGGGCCAGTTTGACACCACCGTGGCAGGAGCAGATCCAAGAGATGGCAGGGACCCATTTGAGGACAGTCGGGGCTCAGTTACAGCAGAGCCCACCGTCCCAGAGCTGCCGCCAACACCCAGACGCTTCTGTGAGGCGACCAGGAGGAGAGCCATCGACTGGCCGCAGACCCACACCGGGAGTACCGTGGAGAGGCCCTGCCCCAAAGGGACCAGAGGTAGAACCACCATCGTGCAGATATTTTAACAGGAGACACTAAGATAACCTCTGTCATGATCTCATAGCATATAAAGGCATAATAAAACATGATCACCAACATATTGATCAGCCATTATGTTTATTATAACTCTTAAGATGACAAGCTGATATCAACCCTACATGGAAGAAATGTTCCAATTAGCAAATTGATGTAAATAGCTGTTGATGTTTTACAGACTTTTGCAGAAGAAAGTTTTTTATTTTCTACAGCTTCCTTTACACTTTACATTTAAATGCTAATATGTCGGGCAACCCAACACATATTTTTATAAGTAATGAAGGTTAAGAGTCAGGGTTCTTTCTTGTTTCTGAAACACAGGAGATCCATAAAAGTTGGTTGTATTAGCATGCAGGAGACACATGTTCCTGCACTTTTTCATCTCGTGTAAGTCTAGTTATTTTTAATCACCTTGATTAGTTGCTTCTAAACTCTGTAGGGAGTAAACAGGCGTGGTGTTTTTTTCCCATTAACAATAAAACATTTCAAAGAGTCTTTCAGCATAAAAATGATCACAAACAAGGATCCTGACAAATTATGCGAAAATGGCCCGTTACCTGTGCTGATTTAGGTGTTATTGTGCTATTTCTATCTCTGCGTGTACCGAGTCTGCAACATTTCAGCAAGAGGGCATGTCAGATTTGAAACTATAATCTAGTATGATTAGAGCCTTTCACTTTCCGGAAAATAGGTAACTGGACTCTGTTTTATTATAATGGCATTGTTCATTTTTTGTATGTAATTTTGAAGTCCATTTATTCTTGCAGTGAGAGTGCACTGAGAGAAAAAGTGCTGCTTTTTATTTTCCTCTAACGCAGCACAGACACCAGCAAGGCTGATGGATAACATTTTGGGAAGTTATAAAATAAACTCTGATGTCCATTAATTATCCCATTTAGATTCATACAAATTATTTCCAATTAATTTACACATTAAAAAATCCCTTCTGGAAGTAACTGAAGTCCATGTTAAGGGAGAACATTATGCTGAGCGGTTCAGCTGACAATGATACCCACACAGGGATCTTTCACAAGTTACCTTAACACCCCATCATAGAGACTGACAGAACTGTCAAAATATAAAGCAGGGCTATCTGAGGATGAAAGCTGAAATGAGACAATGTTTTGACTGCCGGGCAAAAAAAGGAACAGGTTTTGTATTACATACGTTATCACTGCTGTCAGTGAAGAAGCACTCATTAGGAGTTATCCAGTGTTTCACTGTGCATAGTGTGGGAACATATAAATAAAATGTTTGCAGTTATGAAATGTTTACACATGATTACAAACAAGAGTGCATTTTTGTTTTTCTATCAGTTTTAACCCATGCGATGTAGGAACCTCATAGTGTTTTTCAGCATCCTTTTTTGCAATTTAGTTTTGTTCGTGTCAGCTGCACAAAGCCTTAAAATTGTTTCAAAGTGGCCGTTCCCGTCGAAGAGTTCGTTTCCTGCACTGGAGAGTGTGTATGAATGGAGGATCAGCAGGAGAGACTGTGTTTGAGCAAGGTCCTGGCTTCCCTCCAACCTTTTTGTTTGTTCTGTGGTACTGCAGGCATCGCCTCCTTCCTCTGCACTGTGGCAGGGACCTGGTGCTCCAAAGGGCCAGACCTCAGCAACTGCACTTCCCACTGGGTGACTCAAGTGGCACAAAAGGTAAAAAAAAAAAAAAAGGCAACGCGCCAATTACAGCATTTAGCAGCAAACAAACATGCGACACAAAAATCAATCATCTGGTGACCTTTTTGTTCAGTTTATGCCTCTTAAAGTGACAGAGGACTGTTTATGGGTGTATGTAATGAAAATACTTAAGTTTCTTTAAAGTGTATCTAAAATATAGAGTGGTAGCAGAAAGAAATGAGCAAGCTAAAACATCAGGAGAAAATGACAGGTTCTGCAGTCAGTTACTGAGAATCAAAGAGCTCGAGCTTCTTTCTTCACGGACTCGTCTGCTTTGATGTTGAAGAGTCATGCAGGTAGAAATCTAATGTAGACGCACAGATAACAGCATCAATAGCCAGAGCGAACCATAATGCAACAAAACACACAACATATTGAATCCTAACTAAGAGATGCTTATTTTCCAAATGACCTGAAAACACACCGCACTGCAGGTTCACACACAGTGTTGGCAGTGTGCATTTTTTTATTCTTTGCTGCTAATTACACACAGGTTTGGAAAAATTTGGAAAGTATACCTTAAAACAGGTAGGATCCACAGTAAATCAGCTATATGCTTGAGTGTGCAGTTGACACAAATTTTCCCAGAATGCATTGCTTCAGAAAAATTAGAAAAAAATATATATAGAAGCTACTCATAGATGCAAAACATTTAAATAAGCTGCAAATGGTGGTGAGACAGGTTCAGAATGAGCCTTTGAAAACAAGAGTAATCATGTTATATTTTTGACACACATTTATGCTGCCATGTCGGTTCGGTGGAAAGAATGGGAAAACCTCACTGAGGAATGTTCAGGCATTAGTCCAAGATAGTAACATCCGTTCCACACAGGAGAAATAAGAATCTTTGTCAGCTTTTATAATTTTTTTACATATTTGCTCATTAACAAGTGAAACTGTGTAAAAAATAATAATAATAAGCCAAACTGATTATACTAGCACTTATGTAAAATCTTATTCGAGTGTGATTGCCAGCAATGGTGGTTTTGCAGCTATTCTGCCACCAATTTTAACACTTTTGTAGTTGTGGGAGATATTGCAGATGTCAGAAATTTCTTCTATTACTGACTGGGAATTACACCTTGGAGGCTGAATGATATGAATGTTTTCCCACTCTGCTTCTCGTTATCATGGTCTAAAAGATAAGACATTAACTGCATTAGCCTTCTCTTTGTGAACTTAATTGGCGGCGGACTTCCAAAGTTGCATTTTAATTGATGCCTGTGCATGTATTGCTTCATTTCCTCTTCGTACAAAATGGAAAAGTAAATTGATTTCTTGTGCACTAACTGCAGAAGCATCATACCATCAGCATTAGCATATGGTAAACTGTATAAAGTATGAAATTAGGTCACAGCTCAGTCAAGGCAGGTTGGGTGCACTAAAGAAGTAGACCACGCAATCATCATTGCAGACTTTTGCTGTCTTTACTTTCTTTAGCTCATGTGTTGCAGCTATGCATTTATGTTCTCTGCTTGACATGCCACCCAGTGTTTACATTCATTCTGCATGATGACTTTCTCTTCACTCTGAACAAGTCCTGTCACAATAGATAATGTATTTAGGTGTATGTGGAGACATTATTTCAGCCTCACATTGCAGAAGCATTTCAGGCCCGTTTCACTGACGCTTCAGTGACACTCACGTTTGCCTCGTTGCTGTTTTTAGATCCGAAGTGGCGAGAACGCTGCTAATTTGGCCAATGAGCTGGCACGCCACACACAGGGCCCGGTGTTCGCCGGAGACGTCAGCTCCTCTGTGCGCCTGATGGAGCAGCTCGTTGATATCCTGGATGCTCAGCTGCAGGAGCTCAGGCCCAGCGAGAAAGACTCTGCTGGACGCAGCTTCAACAAGGTACTGTGAAAATTCCTGTCCGGCTTAAACTTTGCCCTACAATTGGTTCAAAACTGTGTCAGCATGACTAAGGACATTCATTACCAGGACACCTACCAACACACAAACACACACACACACGCATGCATGGACACACAAACATCCACTCAGGTGAGGGGGCTAGGGAGGCAGGTCTCGCCCTGAGGGGAAGCTCATTCCTCTACTGCTCCCTGGTAATTACCAGCTTTGGAAACACAGGCTCACCTGGCAGTTCTACCTTAAAGGAGCTAATGGCCGTGAGCCCCCTGCCAACACACAGAATAACTCTTCATTGCTGACAAGTGTGGAACTCTCCCCTGGAGCTTCTGCAAGCACTCAGCGAAAAGAAAGTAGGCCTTAGACGTACCTTCATCTCTCAGCTGCCGGCCGTCCCATGGAGAGATGAGTGACAGTTTGACAAATTACATTGTTATTCAGACTTTCTAGACAGCGGCTGCTCCGTAAACAAGTTGATTTGCAACGAAATTACGCCCGTCATTTGTGCCCTAATGTTCAGACAGCTACATTGCTATTACTGCATTTGGTGATAAGCTCAAACAGCCTTCTCACTGCAGTGCTGATAGTGTTGTAGTGAGTTGTACATCACAACAACAGCAACAACACCGTGTGATTGGCTGATTACAAGCGACAATGACAGAAGTTAAAGGACCATAAATGTGGTTTTGCAAGTTTTATTGTTATTACTAGAAATCACAGGCACTTTTCATCAGAGCCTACTATTCTGCAAACAATGCTGCTGGGTTATTTTCAACCATTTCATGGCAGCCATTGTCTTTCTTTTATTACTCTATGATATTGAAATCTATTAGCAGACTTGCTTGAGTCGTGGAACCTTTCATAATGAACATCAAGGCTGCATTAATTTTTGTCCAAATTGCATTATTGTTGCTTGTTAACTCAGTTTAATTGCAGTTTGACTAGAAAGTCTGCACTTCTTTACTCAGCAACAAAAATTGCAACTCTGACAAGAATTAATGCAGGCATGAGAAACCAGGTTAGTTAATAAAAATCAGGCAATACCTTTACACATAGTAGTTGTTCTTTGTAATGGTTGCGTCTTAAAGAACTTTGGCTTTCTTATTGATACACACACACACACACACAGCATTTTGTTCAGCGCCAGTGAGCTTCAGAAAGAGACTCGTTTCTTCTGGAAAATCTTAATTTTGCTGCTTTCAGGTGGTTTGGCCACATTTCAGTGATTGACAGGCACACTCAAAGACCCTGTGACATCACTGTTTGGTGTGGTTACGAGTACAACAGAGCACACCCAACAGAAAGTGAAGCTGACTTAAAATTTTACATCAGAAGCAATAGAAACACAGTTTTTTGGTCTGGTGTGACTTTTAAAAGAGGGTACACTGAGTTAATTTAAATTTTAGTTTAATCCATATTTTTAAACATAGTGTAGTTTTGGTTGTTACTAAAAATAAATCAACTATGAAAAAAATTAAACTTTCCAAATCACATTTATCCTGATCCTCCTGCCCTGATTGTGGACTTTTGTTCTGATTTTCATAAAATCAGGTCAATGCAGAAGCCAAATGTGATCTTATCAGAGTTGGAAAAACTGCTGTTGAAATCGAATGGGTAACAGATTGAAAATGTATGTGATGTAACTATTAAATTCCCTTGTTAGAATAATGCAACTATAGTTAATTGCTTTTCTATCAAAAAATTTAAATTGAGTTTTAAAGCTTTATGTTATGTGTTTGCCTGCTGTTACACTAACTGTCTACAGATTTTTCCTCAGGTTCTGACAACATTTTACATGCTCTGTTAATGTTTAAGCCTTTTCTGACTGCACAAGAGCAATTTTGTTATATTTAAGTGCTGAAAGGAGGCAGGCACAAGAGGTTGATAATTCAAACAAAAGATTTAATCAAAAACGGTGCTTGAGGGCATGCTGCCCAGTGAATGGAGGCTCCTCATAAGCCATCTTTTGGCTCGATGGTGTTGTTTTCAAATTTGTCCCATGCCTGTACCGATTGATCTGCCTCTGTCTATAATTGGACTATAACAGAAAAAGGCATTCTTGCATGGCAAAAGAAAAGAAAAGCAACAGGATGAATGTTATGTTCTGCATTTAAGCTTTTTGCCCAAACATTTTTTTGGTTGTACATCCTTTGTAATGACTTACATTTTAACAAGTAGCTGAAGTTTCCCTAACTAGATTTTCTCAGTAATTGTAACAATTAAACTCACATTTATGATGTAATTTTTTTAATTAACATGTAACTAACTGCTTCTCAATACTGAACCCTGTAACATGACTGAACCCAAACACATTCAAGACAGCTTGAGCTGCTTTAAAGAGTCTGCGGAGAGATTTTCATGCCAAACCTAATCTGAAAATCTTGAATTACAAAGCATATATTAGAAAACCCACAGCAAAAATATTAAGTACAACATACATGATTTGTATTGGAGGAGCTAAAACTTACAAAAACACTGGTGCAGGTCTTTAGTTTCATGCATCCCCGTTTCCCACAAATCAACAAGTGAATGATTAAGTTCATGAGAGCAATTTTGCTTCTGTTGTAGGAACATTTGAGTTTCCTGTGCACTTTTGCAAAAAGTATTAATGATGTCGAGATTGTTATCTGGATACAAAGAACATTTTTTTTATCTTTTTAGCTTTCCAACTGAATGTGAGAACTACAATTTGTGATTTTCTGCAGTTTGACTCAATTAGGGGTAGAAGGTGATTTATTTAACGCCAAGAGACCACCAACGAGCTGGTGCTATATTATTCTCTCTGTACCATGAGATGCAAATGACCTCGTCCCACATTGTTTATCTTCTCAATGTATTTTAAAGCATCACTAATGGGGAGCATCAGAATCTTGTCTCAGCATTTTTTCCTGCACGCTGCTGTGCTTTTCTCATCTCTCCCCCTCACTATTATGTGATACATGTTCATATTAAGTATTCAAACACAGTTTCCTCAGAGAAGTATTCAGAGCTGTTGCATCACTTAAAGGTTGTAGTTCATAGTCCGTTACCTTTCTTCCTTTTCATTAATTCTATAGTTCATGGTAAGTGGCATGATTTAATGCTTACTGTTTTCTTACAATCTGTCTTTTGTGCTCGATCCTCTTGTTGCGTGGAAAAAGCTACAAAAAAGAGAGAAGACATGCAGGGCGTACATGAAGGTATAACCACCACTGTAGGATTTCCACTTTGCTTTTTTTTTTTATACCCCGATCCCCGACGCCTGATCGGCAGCATGCAGCACTGTCTGTCTTTGTGTCCTTGGTTGTCTTGCTACAGTATGTGCCCGATGGCTTGCTTGTACAAGATATGGCTGCTTCCTCCTCTGACTGGGCTGTCTGTTTTTTTCCTGTCTTTCTGTCCATCTGAGGATGCCACCATCAGCATCACTCCATCTTTGTCCTGTTTTCCCTCTTCTGTGCGCTATCATTTGTACATCTTTCTTTCATTTGTCTCTCTTCTCCTTCTCCCCCCCTCTCCCACTCATTCTCTCTCTCTTCATTTCTCTTGTCGGCTTTTCATACGTTGTGTGAATAATTGCCTTCCCACGGTAGTAATTGCACCTCCCTGTCAGCTAAAAGTGTGATCAAAGTGGCAGTGTGCTCAATTTTCACTTGCTTACATTGTACAATTTCTAGTCTCCCTCGTCCCCTTAGCAAAAAAACCCTCTCCCATTGCAGTTGTGTTTTATCAGTGATATTAATTTCGGAGCCCATTAATACGTTTGTGTTCCATTCTCTCCATCAGACGTTTTGTTTTTTTATATGCTGTGGCAGGATTTATTGCCTTGGGTGGGTTCTGCTGAAAGACAAGGGTATGATGTAAACACTCGGAGGAGATGCCTTGCAAGGCATAATACAAATGATCTGATTTTTGAATTTGTCAGTGACTCATGGGGGCTCCCTGTAAGTGTGGGTTGTTTTTTCTGGGGGTTTTATTTCACAGAAAGAAAAGGGTGATGCATTTCCTTCCACTGATTTAGAAATGTTGTTTTAACCGTGCTAGCGGCATGTGGGTACACCAGTTTGGTCTAGACTGAAATGTGTTTGATGGATTGCTGTGAAATTTCGACTTTGTTTTTTTGACGTTCATGTCTAAAGAATGAATCCTAATGACTTTGGTGATCCCCTGACTATTTTTTTTTTCTGATGCCACAATGAGGTCAAAATTTGTGGATTTAAAAGAGCATTTAACCAATTTTGCGTTGTGCTCCTTAACATTATTTAAAGAAAGATCACAGTCATGCAGCAGATTCAGACATCATCTTTTTAATTCCATATATTCTTCTCTTCTGTGAAAACCTGTTGCCTACATTACCCACAATGCAACTTAACTCCCACTACTGTAGGCGGACATTAAACTTTGTTATGCAATTAGAGGCCTATGCAGCCTTAAGCCACAGTCTCAAGCAGGCTAACTTTAAAAATGGTAGTTTTCAGTCTTGACTTACGCTTGACTCAAGTGACATCACTTATGGGTATTCATCAAACCATGTACTGCTTCCTCTAGATCCACAAAAGGCATAATGCAACTTATTTCTCACAAGTAATTATCAAATTCTAACTATTAAGATAAACAAATTGGATGGATTGTGATTGAACTTGGTGCAAAAATGTATACCCCCGTAAAGAATTGTTACTTTCATGAACCCTTATTTTTTTTATCCACTGTCCAAACTGCAATAGTAATGACTTTCTGACAACCTGACATGCACCTGGGGCTCAGTGCTAACAAGCAATTTTAGCAGAGCACCAGCATGTTTGCAATATCATTGTGAGCTTGTTGATATTCGCATTTTACTAAAAGCTCAGCTGTGGCTACAAAAAGTACAGCCTTTCAGAGCTGCTAGCATTGCCGCAAGCTCAGTTTTTGTGTCAGCGTTTGTCATCTATAGTTCCTGAGGTCGGCGCTTTTGAGTGTTCGCTCAGCACTCGATTACTCCATGGAGCTGAAACGTGCCATGGGGGCTCCCATGGTAGCACCCCTGTGATTTGTAAAGTGACCTCCAACCAAGTGAGAATTAAAGAGGATTCAATCAGAACATAGATCCTTCCTGTGCTTCACAAATTAGAGACCGTCGACTCTTTTTCCCCCCCTTTTGGATTTCATGTATCCTTTGAGGATGGCTCACCAGGGGGGGAAGACCATTTAGTGTCTGTCTGGTTGTAATGGCTCCGACCCTGTAATAGCCACTGCTCTCTCTCTCTCTCTCTCTCTCTCTCTCTCTCTCTCCCTTTCTCCCTCTTTCTCACACACACATGCACACACACTTAACTCCCATCATAGTCACAGCTCGCAAGCTTCTAGCTGCCTGCAAGGTCGGGGCCACAGAGATTGATTTCTGTGCTCTAGCCTGAGATATAAAGACATGCTGTGTCTGGATACAGTCATCATGGTTGTGGTTAATATGAGCTCAGTGGTTAAATGTTGCGGTTAATCATATATTGGTGCAGACTTCGGCTGATCCCCCTTCTTGTTATTCCAGGCAAACGGATAATCCTGTCTGTGGTCAATTAGTGTTTTGGATAATCACAGCTGTGACTAATTGGTACAGTGAGCAGGGGCTTGTTGTGGTTAATTACCGTTATTGTGGTGGGCCTTGCTCTGGTTAATGGCACCTATGGTTAAATTGTCACTTCGATTTATCACACAGGGGGTTGCTCGGGATTCTGAATCTGAGATTTTTACAAAGTTGCTGATGTTGTGGTTGATCGTGTCAGACAGGAGTCATGAACTCAGCCCCGACAGGGTCAAAGGAAACTCTTGTTTTATCAACATATGATACTTGCGTGGGTTTAGGGGAATGTTTTGCTTACTTACTGCTTATCAGAAAGCAGGAAATGAAAGGATTGCAATCGAAAACAAGCAGAAATTTTCCCCCATCTTGACTCAGATTGCTACCACTCTTGACATGGATTTCATGATAATGCCCCCTTTCCTCCAGGAGAATAGTATTCAAGGCCATAATGGCCAGATGCTATTATGGGAAATAGGACTATTGTTTATGATAATTGTTCTTTTGGAAAATAGCTGCTTAAAACCAGGAATTGAGAATGCGGCATTGTCAACAGCTTCACAGTGAAGGGGAAAAAAAAAACATTTGGTTTGTATTTCTTTTTCCACCCTCAAGCATTTTTACATTATTCAACAAAAAAATTCGTCCAAAAGAGGCTTTATCAGATTAGGCCTATTTTCCATAAACAGAATATTAAATAATACATTCTGCATTTTTTATTATCATTATTATTTTAGTTACCCTTGACTTCCATGTACCCTTGTGTCTTCAGTTGGAGTGATCTTATTATTTCAGTTTTGGTCGATGTTGCTGCTGTCACTGTTGGCCATGCATGCCCCCCCCCTTTTTTTTTTATCATTCACAGCCCGGTTCTTGCTCATTGTTATTAAACTAAAGTTATGATGGGAAGAAACAGTAAGCTGACATTTTACTTGTCTCCATGGATACAGGCGATTGTGGACACTGTTGACAACCTCCTGAGGCCGGAAGCTCTAAAATCTTGGAAAGACATGAATTCCACAGAACAAAGTCATGCTGCCACAATGCTACTGGATACACTGGAGGAAGGGGCATTTGTCCTTGCAGAAAACCTGATAGAGCCTGCGATCGTGAAAGTGCCTGCAGAGAATATCAGTAAGTTCCTCTCCAGTAACAATAAAACAGATGAAACTTGGTGCACACATCTGTCAGTCACAATTTACGATGCTGATAGTTGTTTTTCTTCTTGGCTGTGCACCACCTCTCGCTAAAATTGTTTCAAACCAAAAGGCAAAATTGTCTTCAGGGTGATTTTTTTTTCCCCCTTTCTTTTTTATTACCTTGACAGCTAGTCTTCAAGGATGATCTAATTTTATAAATGGCCACATCTTGCTGATGTCACAATAAAAAAAAAAAAAGGACTTTTAAAAACTGAAGCCAATGTGTCCTCACAGGCAGTTTATTAGCAACTTGATCTCATTAATTTAAGTCACCTTTGTGCAGTGAACTGTCATATTTCTACTCACAGCTCTTTGTTGCTATGGTTATGGTCTCTGATCCCCCCCCCCTTTTTGTCTTATACCTCACTGATTTTTAATCTTTTACTGGCAATGTAAAGTTGCCTCATTGAATGGGTGCTGCAAGATGAACTGTCCAGACCTCTGGGGGAAAACAAAGAAACCAGCTGAATGGCATTGTTCCATTCACACTGCAATCAATCTATTCTCTCCAAGCCTTTCCTATTAAGTGGTAGTTAGCTAAGCTGATAAGGGCTAGTTGCTGTGTCTCTACTATAAGCACTGATTAAAGCATTGTGTAATATTCAGTGTATTGGCGACTTAATCACTGCATTCAGGCTGTTTTTATGAGCTTATCAAGCTCTTGCTTATCTGGGCAATAGAGATAATATTCCAGTGGAGAAACATAAATGCAGCCATATTAAGAAACACTCAAGCTCAGAAAACAACTTACCTGACCTCCCTCGAAGAGTTGGAAAAAATGTGAAAATGATTGTTGCTCCTAATTAGCAGTTTGTCGAAGCCCGAACGGTAGCTCCAGGCGAGCATCAAGGGCAAGACAAGGGAGGAGGGAGGTAGAGCAGGGAGAGAGAGAGAGCTAAAAACTAGACAAAAGGGGGAGAGCGACCAAAGAACAATTCCTCATCACCGTCTGTCAGAAGCCATCTATCTGAGGAAGTGAGGCCGTTTCTGATGGGAGGGAGTGCGCTGATACGTGTGTCCTCCTGACCCTTCAGTAATTTCACACATCAAAGGGAGCACCACCCGGCAGCTGGCATACCGGAGAGAGAGGGGCTGCAGGAATTTGGAGGATTTTCAGAGATTTGCTCGTCGAGCCCAGAGTTATCTGAACCCACAGGGGAAAGAAAAAGTAAAAGTACAAGCTCAATGATATTTTTGATCCCATGAATATTTGACATTCATGCTGCAGCAGGCTGTGTGCTTGCATTTGCTCATCCTCCATCGCCGCCCCTGTTGTTATTTTATTTTTTGCTCGTGCCTCGGAGGTTTTCACGATGCCAACCAGTGGCTTAGTGACATGTTTTTTGTAAGTAAATGACACTCTAAGGTGTCTTTTCAGGAAGATTTGAGTCTGTTATGGGCACAATGAACCTCACGCCTGTACACATACCCCCGCTGGGCTTGTGTACATGTACTACTTTGTAAATGTTGCCCATTAGTAATGCATCTCTGTCTTTGTGCCCTCACCTCCCTCCACCTCTCAGTGCTCGACGTCTACGTGTTAAGCACCGATGGTCAGGTACAAGACTTCAGGTTTCCTCAGACGAACAAAGGTGGAGCGACACTTCAGCTTTCCTCCAACACGGTCAAAGTCAACAGCAAAAATGGTAAGAAAAATGCAAATGCTGCAGAATTATTTAGTTATGATTAAGCTTTTCTTCCCACCTGTGGATTGTTACTCTAGTTAACCTTTGATATTAATCTGCTGAAGGATATGTTTGTTATCTTTTATGCAATGAAATGATGAAATCCAGTCAGATCACTTAAATGAGGCTACTACTAAGAAACCAATGCTAGCTCTAGGCAAAATTTTCCATTCTTAACTAGCTCCTTTAATTAATTCTACCTACAAATGCATGGTGAACTCAATGCTGTCCCCTATTTCCTTTGCTAGTAAAACACCTATTACAACTGTGGTCTTAAACAAATAATAGAGAAAACAGTATGTCATTGTATGAACACTGGGGGCAGCAGGAAGCCCATCAGAGAAATAGTTAATAGTTTTCGGGGCTGAAAAACCCAACAACATAGGAGTGCAAAGACTTCTGTTCCTTCAATGGCCACTTGAGGCAAGCTTCAGAAGCAAGTTGATCCCAGTACAGCTCCAAATTAAAATGCTCAACCTTACAGCGGAAATAAACATGTTTTATCACTGGTGTGACTAATAAATAGTCCCAAACATTACTCCCTGAGAAACCCCAACTTGTCTTTTCACTTTTATTGTAGCAACAATAAAGATACAAACAGATTAATATGACAGTTAAATAAAAAATAGCCCTGTTTTTAGACTTTGTGCTTAGATTAGCTAATCGCCAGCTAAGTTTTATCGTATCAGTTTTCTGATCAAAGTCATCTCATCATTGCTTTAAAATGATGAGCAACTACTCCTTTGAGGTTTGGTATGTTTATGCACTGAGTAAATATTTAAATCTCTTTTCACTAAATAGACAAAGTGCATTTTGAAAGATGCCGCCTCTGTTTGTATTATAATAATTTTTACTGTTGTCGTTGCAGGTGTGGCCAAGCTTGTGTTTGTGCTCTACAAACACCTGGGCCAGTTCCTCAGCACTGAGAACGCCACACTGAGGGGAATGGGGGACTTGAACAGGCGCAACCTCTCCCTCACTGTCAACTCCCACATCCTGTCAGCTTCTATAACTAAGGAGTCAAGCCGTGTGTTTGTGGCTGACCCCGTGATCTTCACACTGGAGCACCTGGATGTAAGCCCCCTCCTGAGACTTCCACAGACAACACCATACAGCTGGGCCGTTAAAACACTAAAACGGCTGCACACTGCCACGCTGCCTTTTGAAGTGAAGGGCAAATGCAGCACTTTGCTGTGTTTTTTTGTTGAAAAAAAAAACAAAAACCTTTGGCGTAAAAAGAAAGCATCTATTTATGCAAAAGCTTTATAGGTGATGGTTGGCAACAATCAGAAATTTAAACTAGCTGAGTTGGAGAGGCAATTCGAGCTTCTTCTGTGTCGTGATTTGCTTTGGAAATTCTGATTCTGATTTGTGTATTTTATTTTACTTTATTTGCATCTTTATCTATTTGTTCATCTTCCGAATATCTATCACATTTAAAGAATTTAAAAGAACGGGTACTGATTGTTAAAACAAGCACACAAACAAACCAGTCTCTCGCAGTTACTGATATGAAATATACAAGTTGTGTTTGTGTACAGTCATGCATATTGCAGAGAATGTTCATATATGTTTAATCATTTTTTTTTTCCTCTCTTTCTTTGCGTTTGTGTTTTGCAGAAAGAGCATTACTACAATCCCAACTGTTCCTTCTGGAATTACTCAGAGCGCAGCATGATGGGATACTGGTCAACTCAGGGCTGCAAGCTACTGGAAACCAACAAGAGTCACACCACTTGCTCCTGCAGTCACTTGACCAACTTCGCCATTCTCATGGCTCATCGGGGAAATGTGGTAAGTGGCCCTCTCCGTGTGGTTTGCACAAGCTATTTTTCTGTCTCAGTTAGTTGCTCGCTAACTGTCTCGCTCGTAGATTTGTGCACACACCGCAAGAACAAGAACGGCGTTTCAGTGGAGATAATTAGATTATTGCTGGAGGAGAAGGTAAGGGGCGGGGGAGGGGTGGAGAAGAGGAAGCGGCGTGTCACTTTAAAAGAGCGAGCTTGTGGATCAAGATAGGAAGTGCCATACCATTATCAGAAGTAATTATATTTTACCTGTGGTCCGTGTCTAATATTTCACTGTGCATGCGTGTTCCAGAGAATCATGGGAAACAGTATAACCCCGGCTTTAACTTATGTTTCCACCCTTCTTGAAGTGGTGTAGGATCCATTTGCTCGTGAAATGCAATTACAATCCAATTACATGATAAATAGCATGTGTAGCAAGGACCTCGTCAGTACTAAATGTGGAGGATAAGTTTGTGGTTCGTTTAATAATAAGTCCCAACGCATGAACTCTGTCCCTGTCATCTGTCTTAACCTCAACCTTAATCACAGCTTGAAACCAGAGCTCCGAGGCAAGGCTTAGCCTCACACCAATTCCCTACACATCACCTCAACTGCAACTCCTGCCCTCAATATCACAGGAGGAATTGCCTCACTTTCAGGCCGCTGTGTCCTTGAGCAATATTTTGTATGGTCACGTGTGCTATTTTCACCTTTTTTTTCCCCGGTGCCTTCTTGAAATGTGCTCAGTTTTTGATTCGCTGAAACACAGCGTGATATGACCTCAAGAAGAGGACCCACATGTGAACATCACACCACGTGGTCGCGGTTCCTTGCGACGGTTTATTAACGGATGTCACTTTCTGCCACAAGGGCCCCTTAATGCAATCTGAGCATGTTCAGTTTCAGCGCCAAATGTCATCAGGTATGATCAGGTTAAAGGATAGACTCAGCATTTTTGAACTCTATCTCAAGACTATCCACTTTCCCATGTGGGCTTTGAATCACTTTTTACTTGCTGTAGGTAGATTTAATAATAATAAAAAAAAAATCCTTCCTTGTGGACTTTCAATATGATTCTTTCCAGCGACGGAGGACAGAATCCACAGCCCTTGTTTTGTGCAAAAATACATTCCAGAGTTGTTCTGAAGCTAAAGATGAGGCTTCAACCGTCTGACTTGGACAAATCAAGTAGATATCTTGTGTCCTTTAAGTACAAACTCTTTTTTTTTCGCTGCAATCCTTTCACTCCCATCTGTCTTTGAAAACACAAAGAGGGCTTTTGTGTGAAACGGACTGAACTTTGGACAATATCTACTTGATTTGTCACCTCAGACTGCTGACGCTATATATAAATAAAGCTCATACACGTGTTTGTGCAAACCACACAGTAGATCTCTTCCACTGAAAGAGCATTAAGAGGGGAGTTTTTTAATAGCCAGTATGAGCAGGAAGAATGATTACAGCAAGCAAAACATGTCTCAGTCCCCATATGAATATCATTATATATTCAGATCGACTTGAAAAATTGTAAACCTGTCTTACGAGGACCGCATTGCTCAGGAATTTCATTTACATTATAACAATCCATCATGTCAGAATCTGCACTTAAACAAATATAGCGTCATTTGCTTAAATGCCACCGTTCATTATGAGAAGTGTGGAGTTAAAGGTCAGTCTGTCATGTTTGTGTCTCTCACAGGGGGACGGGAGCGTCCACGAGCTTCTCCTCACCGTCATCACCCGCATGGGTATCGCCGTGTCTCTCGTCTGCCTCGCCATCAGCCTCTTCACCTTCTGCTTCTTCAGGGGTCTGCAGAGTGACCGCAACACCATCCACAAAAACCTCTGCCTCAACCTCTTCATCGGCGAGCTCGTCTACCTCGTGGGCATCAACATGACGGAACCGAAGGTAGCGTGGAAATTACACAGCAGAGGGTTTTTACCTTTTAATGCTACTGATAAATGGGATCATCTGTTGCAATTAACCTTTAAACACTTAAATTTCTCCTGCAATCTTACTTAAGTGGCTTTTTTCAGCCAGCAAAGAATTCTACTTTGGATTTAAACATCACAGATTTATTCTAATCCGGGCTAACGTCACCGATTATTGTATGGGACTTTGAACTTTGAAACTCTGCATAAAAGCATTAAGCACTTTATGTAAAGTGAATCT
>JAPZDZ010000004.1:13875674-13888583 GCA_029783805.1 Acanthurus tennentii | reverse complement strand
CTGGTATGACATGTTATTGTTAGCCATTTGTCTTTACAGAATACTGGTTTATGGAATATTTTCAGTATATTCCCTGAGTTATATTTCCATAAAGTAGCATCTATATAAATTCTGTCGTATTTATTCAGTGGCATGTTCAGTGGGGTGTGAGGATCTGAATTCTTCCTCCACCTCTGGTACGAAATCAGCAGGAACTGGATGCCTGTCTAAGTGCAGTTTGTTGACCCCGATTCGCTTCTGTCTTGACAGGTCAGTGTCATCTTCCTGGTGGTGACGATGTTTAAGATGGTGAAGCACTCCACCTCCATGAAACCTGACTCGTCCAGGCTGGGGGGTATCAGGTGAGGGGTGTCACTCTGGAGGATTAGCTGCCTGCACTGTGGTTTTTATTGCTCTGTGTGTGTGTGTGTGTGTGTGTGATGAGTGGGGGAGGACGGGTTCACATATGTGTGAAAAGAGAAATACGATGCACCATCACTGCTTTTGGCTTCCTCCTGAATTTTCAAAAGCAGAATTTGACCAACACATTTATTTAATTTTCTCCTCTAAACTCAACCAGACCAATATTTTTCCCCTTCACATTTTATTTCGGCCCGTAAAGGTGCTGCCTTTTTAGTTCATTTTATGATTTCCGTATTTGCACTCCGCGGGGTTATATTGCCTTTTTCATTTCTTCATAACTGCATTTTTGACCTTTGGTATCTGCTGTGCCAGTACAGTTTACAGGCTTCCATGGAAGACAGACTCAACCCCGCGTCTCGTAGATTTAGATGGTAAAAGCAGAAAAAGGACCCCCAACCCGTCTTTCCGCTTCCAGTGGGCTGCATTTGCTCAATAAAAAGACAGGTCCCCGTACATTTTTGGTGCCTGGATTGCGGTTCAACAATATGTTTGAGGACACGCCAACACATGTTCTGTGGGCGCGTGATTTTTTTTAGGCCACCGCTCTGATTTTGGTTCAGACCCAAATAAAGGCATTGAATTGGCTTTCAGGTTTGTTTTTAGCACCCGGAAAGCCGCATTAGCAGATGCTGGATTTCACACATTATCCTAAGAAGTCAAAACTCATTAACTGTCATTAATTGGGATTTGCCTCAAATCTGCTTTGTGTTTAGTTTCTGTGTCCAATGTGGTAGCTGGTAAAAAAGGTGAAACAATTGGTTGCATTTTGTGAGATAATTAAGAAAAAAGAAAGTATTTTTGCATTAAAAAAAAGCATCAAAAACTGGACAGCCGGTCTAATCAGCCAGCACGGCTTCTCATCTTTCTGTGGATCCTTTTATTCGATGTGTTGTCATCAGATTTCTTCTCCCCTCCGCACGTTCGCCACATCTCTCAGGGTGGCTCACTTTCTCTTGTGCATCAATAACGACCAGCCATCGTTATTAAAAGTGACTGCGAAGTGATCTTATTTCCTCTAAGCTTTCCTGGAAACCTGCTGCATTTGCAGTCTCTTGAGCAAACAACCTCAAGGAAGATTAATTACTATATATTTTGACTCAGTGTCTAATACCAAACGTTCCTAAATTTCAAAACTTTGTATAAACATGTATGCAATATGCTGCCTTTAGTGCAAGTTGACAAATATTAAAACACCAAATGAGGTTTTGCTTTATCTTTTCAGTAAGCTGCTGTCCATGAGCAAACAAAAAGTCAAACTGAGTAAAGATGACATCTGCAGTTTAGCTGATATTTACTCTCGATTCCCCCTCTGTTTTGCAGGTCATGGGTGTTGGGAGCGTTTGCTCTTCTTTGTCTGTTGGGACTCACATGGTCCTTTGGCTTGTTGTTCCTCAATGAGTCCTCCATTGTGATGGCTTACCTGTTTACCATCTTCAACACTCTGCAAGGGATGTTTATCTTCATCTTCCACTGCCTCCTTCAGAAAAAGGTATAATTTCATGTTCCCTCGATATTTTTTCATTATTATTTATTGAACTGACTGTACAAACTGCAGGTCTTGAATAAAAAAAATAAACAGCAAGTCATTTGTCAGGCAAAAAATATCAAACATTTGTCTCCAGCTAAATAAATGTGAAAATATTCTTGTTATCAGTTTTAGTTATTAGTCAGTAAGAAATAATCTTCACTTTTTTGTACAAAAGAAGAAACTTGAACTACAACCCTTAAACTTTTGACAGTTTTCCCTTTTTAGACCCAACACAGAATAAATCAGTGATAAAAAGTTAATAATTATTCTCATTACAAAGGAGCTGAAAACCATTTGTAAATTTATCAGTCAGTAAATTGGCATAAAAATAGTAACTGTTTGATAATTTAATAATAATTAAAGCTGCTTTTCGTCAAAATTTTTCTTTGTTTTGGATTATTTGCCTTTCTTACAAATTGAGGCTTTGGGGTTTTAAACTGTTAATCTGACAGAACGAGACACTTTGAATGTGATGCCTTGGCACAGGAAGTGGGCTTACTGCTGACATTTTATAGACAAAACTATTTATTCACCGAGAAAGTAATCTGCAGATTAATTGATAATGAAAATCATCATTAGCTGCAGTTTTAATGTCATTCATGTCAGACACGGCGATGCCAAGAATCACATAATTATTTTCAAATCTATTTAATCCTTGCACTGCATGTGTGCATCTGTTAATATTTCCATTGCATCAATTCATGATATTTATTCCTTCTCATTTGGCAACAGACATATCAAAAGGCTTCCTCTTTACAGTATTAAAAGATGCTATCACAGTGTTTGTGATCCCTGTTCTTACAGATCTGGCATTTCATCTGCTGTCATCTAGATGGCATTTAATACAGATTTGGGATTTGCGTCTCTCATGGCGACATGATGGTGCGGTGGTCAGCACTGCATGTGCTGCCACTGTCTGTTGGTTTCCACCCACAATCCTAACACATGCAGGTCAGGTTAATTGGTGACTCTAAAGTGACTGTAGGTGTAAAAATGAATGGTGGGAGTGCTACATGTTTGAGGTGAACTTCTCCCGTCACCCTCTGCAACACTCAAGGTTAAACGGGTTTAGGTAAATGGAGGATGGTTGGATCTCTCCTGGAGGGAAATTGTCCCCGTATGTGTGCTCGGTCCCTCCTGAACTCTTGTTTCTCTTCAGGTCCGCAAAGAGTACAGCAAATGTTTCCGGCAGTCTCAGTGCTGCGGCGCGCTGCCACCTGAGGGTCCCCACAGTTCGGCCAAGACCGCCACGTCTCGATCCACCGCCCGCTACTCATCCGCAACACAGGTAAATGTACCAAGAATCAGGTTAATTAGGGTTTAGGATTTAGGAAATTGGGTGTGAAAAGGTTTGTATGTAAATTAAGTCACATTAATTTTGTCAGTGGACCTTGTTCTTATGTTTTTTGGACTGCTTTGTCTTATTTTCTTCAAACAGTTTCTTTACTTTTTCTTAGCCATACAGGATAAATTTGGTGATAGTCTTTAGTTTTTAATTGTGTACAAAGGGTTGTTTGTGCAAAAGAGCTCCATTTTTGTCCAAAAAATTGTACAAGCACACCAGCAACCCACACACTTACACTGTATAACATTTTTCAGGATGAAAATGGACACTGAGCTGATTCTAAGTCAATTCTACATACACTGTCCCCTCACTAAAAATACTCTTTTTCAAAAATACTCATTTGAAGCTGAAAATAGTCCCCAACAACATCCTGAAAAACAGGTGACACAACAAATAAAACATATAATAGCCCAAATTCAGTAGTCATCCTTAACCCTTAAACTTCATCTATAAAGCAAGGAAAAATATGTAGCTAATAGAACACATTAGTACAACATAAATGAACTAGGACATTTTCAATAAAAAAAGGAAAAGGTTTGAATCTTTTTATCTAATGTGTTTCTGTCTGTATAACCGTTAAATATGTGGCCTGGACCAGCCTTCATAAAACTTTCTGTGGTAATTATTTGCTCTTGCAATTACAGATTCAATAGAGGCAATGTCTGTCCCTCTGTTAGTGGCAGAGAGCAATCCTTGAATCACCAAAGAAGCCAGACAATGCAAGTCCAAGCTGTTATTGTAGTCTGAATTGAAGCGTCATTCATAATAAGGACTCAAAATTCCATTTTTTTTTCAGCCTAACATCTGAGGTCAAAAACTGTAAGGCCTCTTGATTCATTCGAACTAAAAGCAGTTTGAGCATTGAAATAGAAAATTCAGCACCATGCTTGATTTAAGTTTGTGCCGTTAAGCTTTGTTAATAAGCTGTAAGGCTGCCAAAGCTGTATATCAAACTATGTGAATTTACTTATTTATTTATTTATTTATTTTACATTAGGATATGTTACAGACAGTGTTGGTAGCATTATTGTTCGCCTCTTATCGCTCCTTTCTTAAGAGCACTTCTGGGAATCTAGTGGGCGTTCCTGCTTTTACGATCGAGAGAAGAAAAAGCTTCTCAGGTCCGATCTCTCAAATTACAAGCTCGAGATTTATTTCAGGGATCGGCTGAATCAATAGCCCGTGCTTTGTTTTTTTTTTTCCCTGTAGCAGTTGAATCCTGTGTACAAATTTAGGCTTGAATCATGAGCCCACGTAGCCACTCAATCCTCAGGCCCAGGAGCTTTGAATGACAGCGGCACCATGTTG
Source organism: Acanthurus tennentii (assembly GCA_029783805.1). Taxonomy (NCBI): domain Eukaryota; kingdom Metazoa; phylum Chordata; class Actinopteri; order Acanthuriformes; family Acanthuridae; genus Acanthurus; species Acanthurus tennentii. The sequence continues at coordinate 13,884,000 of JAPZDZ010000004.1, read as the reverse complement.
AGTCCTGATCAATGGTTGCTTTTCTCTCCACCCAGAGCCGCATCAGGCGGATGTGGAACGACACTGTGAGGAAGCAGTCGGAGTCCTCCTTCATCTCCGGAGACATAAACAGCACCTCCACACTCAACCAGGGTAAGCAACTGTTTCTTCCACCGCCACCAGACGAGACACATTCGCCATTCCCTTTGTGATGAAGCTCTGAATTCACAATAAACACTTCAATGGATGCAGCTTACAGGGGCTCTGTGGCAGCCCAGAAAAGAGAGAGATAAGACCACATTTCTCTTAGTGTTAAGCAATCAAAAAAAAAGAAAAAACAGCATTAAATGCTCTCTGTGAAGCTCACAGCATTTTTCCTCCACCTTCACTTCACTGCAATGATGTGAAAGGAGAGGAACAGAGACAGAAAAGAGGTGGCATGAAATGTTGCTGATGAGGAGTTCAGATCCTAACAACCCTGACTGGAGAGGCCGACTGTGCAGCAGCCTCCTAACTCATCTTCATCCCAGTGATTGTCGGCATAAAGGTAGGGGTTGGAGGAGATGAGCAAAGTCGGGCTGAGGTCAGAGCACAAATTGGTAGCGATCCCAGCATCAAGAAGCTCAGACTCCAGACTGTGCCAGCGCAGTTTGGCTGTAGTTATGAATATAAGTTTACATTCAGTGGGGGGAAAAAAAAAACCCACACATGCCAGAGCAGAGTTTCTCAGTGATCCATCCAAATGACTGAGGATAGTTATTACATTCTTAAAAGATTTACACAAGCGTGCTGACGATGATAGGGGCGCTGTATTATTCAGGGCAGGCCACTTAGACATGTTTTGTCTACTGTCTCCAATGGATGAGTTTGTTTGGATGAATTTGTTTCACGTAAACATTGGAGCTGATTGCGTTGCTAGGCTTTGGTCAACACTTGTCGTGATAATATTGTTTGTCAGCTACATCACTCGACTGTTTGGATAATGTCTTGCTATGACCAATGTTTCTATGAGCGCTTTGTCCTTAATAGAAGGCAGACAGATTGCAGGTCATAAATCTTTTGTGGTGTCAGATGTTGAACAGAAAACGTCAGTGTTTGTGTATGTTGACAGCTACGTAGCGCCCCGCCACACACCACGAAGTGTAGTACCTCCAGCTCTTTTTTCTCAACTGTTTTTCCCCTTTCTGATTTTTTCTCCCTCTTTTTCTCTTCTCTCTCTCTCTCTCTCTCTTCCTGTTATTTCAGGGATGACTGGCAACTACCTCCTAACTAACCCTCTCCTCCGAACCCACGACACTAACCCTTATAACAACCTCCTGGCGGAAACTGTGGTGTGCAACACCCCATCTCCACCGGCCTTTCACTCCCCAGGTGCACATCCACCCTTCACCTTTTTTTTCTTGCAAATATTCATGTTGGTGTTAAAGCAAAAGAATTGACATTTTAAGGGAGAGAGTAAGATAAGACAATCGATACCACTAAGACATCTGTTTGTGTAAGGCCACAGCTAGCAGAAAGTTAGCTTAGCATAGAGACTGAAAAGTGTTGATTGTTAACTGGTTTTGGTGTCATTTTTAGTCATATGTAGCAGGTACACAATGGTCCTTTTGAATCATGGTGCCATATATAAGAACATAAGAGACCACACAGAGCTAGCTAAGACTACACAGACCTGCACAAGGCTACATAAACATACACAAACAAAATCAAGACCATGTAAACACACAAAGGCATACACGGACCGACACAAGTCTCCATAAACATACACAGACCTACACAAGACTATATAAACATACATAAAAATACACAAAACTTCTTAAACATACATACCTACGGCTGCATGTTTAGGGCCAAAATGATGATCATGATTATTTTCATCTATATTGACCTCAAAATTATTTTTCTGATTAGTTACTGATTTTAGGTTCAAAATTTTGATATTGTACTTTTAATTTAAATAAACAGAACACTGCTTGTACTTCTACGTTGTGCTACCTTCCTGCTGATGTAATGGTGTGCATAAGGTAGTACAAAAAATTATGAAGAAGAAAAAATATAAAGGGCAAAATTAAAAAATGCTGATATGTTAAAATTGTTTAAACACTTAAAAACTGTAGCAAATGAAAAACAAAACAAAACAAATTTAAAAAAAAAATACCATTAACATGAAATTCTTCCATAAATATAATGATAATCCATGAGCTAACAGCTAGCTTGAGCTCTGTGACACGGTAAGAAAATCTGCCTCCCAACACATCTAAAGTTCAGTATTTGACATAGAAGCTTGAAGTAGACAGATTATGTTACTGAATTTGTGTCGGAGCAAAATCCACCCACTCGCTCCTTTAAAGCTCAATAATTATCTATTTATATCTTAAGTGTTTAATGTGGGTAAAAACAAAGGGGGGGGGTGTGTATAATGGACTAATTCTTGGCACTAAGATAGGCAATTAATGAGGTCAAAGAAGCTTGCCAGCTACAGCCAAGAATTATTAAATCATGTAATTCCCTACATATAAATATATATATATGTGTATGTATGTATGTAAGTATATGTGTATGTATACATGTATGAATGTTTCTTTGTGAGTGTTAGGGGTATTTTTAGACAAATATTCTTACAGTTTAGTATAACAGGCAAGCTGCCTCCCCCATATTTCAGTTATTGTGCTAAGCTAAGCCGTGTCTAGCTGTAGCTTCATATCAGATATGAGAATGTTATCAATCTCCTCATTTAACTCTCTCATTTATGGATGGTAGATTTATTCAAAACATATAAAAATGGTTGTGGCCCAGTATGCACTGAAGCTACCGTTTTTTTTTCTCCTTCATTCACACCTTCTCTGTGCTTCAGTAGTTCTTATCTATGCAAGTGCCTCCTTTGTAAACACAGAAGGAGATAAACTCCGAGTCGTCAGTGCTATCTTATCTCAGTTCAGTAGTATGGTAATTCTTCTCTGTGAATAATGAGCTTCACATGTTTGTCTACATCATTTATTTGTAACCCTGTTTGTATTAACAGATGTTGAAGTCTTTACATTTTCTCGAGTTTAGATTAAATTAGATCGATTTAAGATATGTCAGTATTTACGGTGACCTAGTTCCTCGCTGGCAGAGCAAAAGAAACCCAATCAAAGAAAAAAAACAGAAGCACATGACGCAATGCGGGCAGAGCCATAGCCCTCAGATATTCACAGGCATTTGATGATAAAAGAGAATATACAAAAACAGCAGTATGGCGAAAGTGAAAGGAGAGGATATGTAGTAATGTATAGCTTCAACCCACTGCGGCGATCACGATCTTGTTTTGTGCTGCAAGCTCGCTTTCAGCACAATGAGAGCACCTCACACTCAGAGCTAATGATGCAGGGCTGGGACCAAACAATGTCTGCACAGCAAATCAAAGACACTTTATGAAATTTTATGTGTGTGTGTGTGGGTGTGTGTGTATGTGTGTAGCTATGTGAGCTCAGCAGCAGCCAAGCAGCTCAGATACAGAAGTCACAGTGTATGCAGACAGCTTGTGCTTTATTACCCCAAAATGTTTACCTGCTTAATCACTGTAGAATAATTGCATGTTAACACCGGAGCACCAGAGAGAGATTAAAAAGGAGCGATATTTAATTAGCAGGTAGTTCTGAATGTCAACATAAACATCTCCTTTACCTGTAGAGGCTTTTTTTTTTTTTTTTTTTCCTACACAGCTGTACTTCGCTGTGTTCAAACAGCGGAACGAAAATTCCAAAATGTAACATATGGAAACTAGTTTGAGGATAGCAGACAACAGTATGACACACAAATGTCAAAACCGGGTGTGAAGATCACCAACCAAGTATGAAATACGCGCCGAGAGACTGTCACGTTTAACATAAAATTTCAAAATTTCACCTGCTATAGTCATTACATTTAGCTCCTGGAAAAGGTTGAGCGTGTCTTCTATTATAAGTGTATTAATACTAAGTAATACTCTGCAGATGTTCATCCAATGCAATAAAAAATCAGTGAGGAGAACATCTTGGATGAGTCTCTGCTGGAGCGGTTCCCAGAGTGCAGCTGTCGCCGTGTCCAGATGAATTCTGTTCACATCATTTCCCTCGCTCCCGGTAGACAATACCTGTCTGCAATAAAAATCACTGCCTGGGCATAAACAAATGCAAATTTGAAAGTAGGGTCTATTCAGGGAAGTGTCTAATAATCCTCCCCCCTCCTCGTTTTTTTTTTTTTTTGCCCTTTTGCTCTCTGTGCTTCTTTCACTCTTTTTAGATATGTCTTTGATGTTGTTTTTAGAGTTTTTTTCTCCCCTCAGTCGCTATGATCCATTTTTTTCTGACACGTTCGTCTGAAACCCAGGACTACAATTCCCCCCTCTTTTTTTTTTTTTTTTTTTTTTGCGTGCAAAGACTGCCTGTGACAACACCTTCCACACCCGGCAGAGTGTCAGCCTTTCACTCAAAGGCTCACAGTGTACCCAGTAAATAAAATCCTCATATCGAATCAAACTATCCCCCTTCACTTTCATCCCGCTACTTGAGCTGAGTCATAGGGCTGCACAAAATTAAAAGTACTCCACTGCGTGTGTGTGTGTGTTTGTGTGTGCATTTTGTTCATCTAAAAGTGTTAGGTGTACACATCTAAAAGAAAAAGTAATAATGTGTGTCATTCAGGAAGAAATAATTTCATCAGGGAATGTTCTTTCTCTGTAGACTTGTTAAAACAGGACTGTGCTTGCTGCTGAACACTTTCACCTGCTGAGTCCAGGATTCAGTTGTCCTTGGTTTGTCCTTTAGCTCTGTTAAACTGTTAAAACACACAATTTCGCTGTCATTCTCCATCCACCTACAACAATTCGAGCAAAGCCTCACGTGGGCTGAAATTACAGCTAATTGCAAGGACACAGTCCGAGACGGATTGACTGAATCCAGGCTGGATGTTACAAGCTTCCACTTTTGTCTTATTTCAGTGATTTTGTTGTTTCTGCTGCAATTGAAGAAAAGCATCTGTTTTACTTTTTTTGCACATCAGCTGTTCTTAGGCCAGATAGCCTGAGCAGACACACTTGATGTGAGTGGTGGCAAAGTGAGTCATTGCACCGTGCCTGTCTGTCGTGGTGTGTGGGGGTTGTTGCCGTGCTTGTGGGGCCCCAGTGCAGAGAGGTGGCTGGCCATCTGTGTTCGACATTACTCTTTTGTCTTGCCTTTCTTTAACAGGTGGAATGTTTTATTCATCGGTAATGTCACAACACTTCCTCATCAGCTTGTACTTATTTATTTTTTTAACACTCATCCTGTTGTTGTCTGTATGCTGCTGTGTCGTTGCCTCGTCACCAGTTACCGTGTAGCGTGTTGCCGTACTACATTTTGTTTAAGTTTGGAGTCATCTTTTGTTTTTCACTTCTCCAATATTGTTCAGGATAATCTCTTAGATTGGCTTTAATGATATTCAGCCATGATGAGGATGGACAAGGTGTGGAGCTAATTGGGTTCTCCTTTGAATTTTAAAACTTCTTGTATTTGCATAAAATTAAAATTAACCCCGAGATCAAAGAGCACAAGAGTGAAGTGTCCTGAGCAGTATCAGGTTGTATGTGGATGGTGTAGTGGAGACTGTTGTGTCCTGTCAAAAAACAAAGAGTTTTGCCTCACGCACTTTTTTTTTTGGCCTTCTCTTACAGGACAGCACTCACTAAGCAACAGCAGGGACATCAGTGCCATGGACACCCTCCCCCTCAATGGCAATTTCAACAACAGCTACTCTCTGCGAGATGACGACTATGAGGCCGTGGGCGTCAGAGCCCCGGGTGAGCTGGGGGCCCTCAACCTGGACGATGCTGCCTTTGAGAAGATGATCATATCTGAGATTGTCCACAACAACCTGAGGCCCCGCGGGGCCCCCAAAGGTCGCGACGCCCAGAGGGAGCGGGACAGAGCCCTGCCCGCCCAGACCAGAGTGACAGTGGACCGAGGCGGGGGTGGGAGCGGCAGCGAGGATGACGCCATCGTGGCGGACCACACCGAGGCCTCATCCCCACCGAGAGGAAGTGCAAGAGGTGGCCACGCCACCCTGGAGCTGCTCCTGCACCCCCACCACAAGGAGGCGCTGGAGGCCCCCCTCCTGCCCCAGAGGACTCATTCCCTGCTCTACAGCGCCCAGAAGGCCCCCAGGCACCTGGAGGGGCAGGGCGGCCATGGCTCTGAGACTGTCACCGCAGTGGAGGACATGGGTTCCAATTCACCCAACAACAATAGAGACTCGCTTTACACCAGCATGCCAAACTTGAGAGACTCACCCTCACCCTCAGTTACGCCATACCCCCCTGAGGAGGAGGAGGAGGAGCTCTCCCCCTCACCTCAAAGCGAAGGCGAGGACGCATATCATAAAAGCATGCCCGAGCTCGGCGATGCGCCGCAGCCAATGTCCTACTACCACATAAACCGAGGCACCAGCGACGGGTGCATCCCACCCAACAATGAAGACTGCACACAGGAGGGAGAGGCACCCAGTGATGGACAAATGCAGCTCATTACCAGCCTCTGAGCGGACCCTCTTTGTTTGCACAGGTTTTAACAGATGGGTCCTTTCAGTTGATGTCAAGGGAGCTGGCAAGTCTGGCTTCGCACTCTGCAAGCCCTTCCTGTTAGGACAGGAAGTGAAATGTTGGGTGGGAAAAAAAAAAAAGGAATGAAGAAATGACTTTTGCACACAGATCTCATTAACACACAAAACACGTCCATTCGAGGCCAGACAAATGTGGACTGTGAAAGCTCTGCTGTTGGACTAAAGAGGTGCAGAGAATGACACACAGTCAGAGCTTTTCTGTTGTTCTGTACTATCGAAGAATAAGGGATAAAAATGAAAAAAAAAAATGCTCCAAGCAAAGAACTATGAAACTCCTGTCATACTCCTGGGGGACTTTGCAGAACCAGGGTCGTTTTAGTCGTGAAGTACAGAACTAGAACTAGTGTGGCTCTACTACACGGTAAGGACTGTAAAGTTAAGAAACCACTAATTCAGACTCAGGCCTTATATTTTCTCTATTGCACATTTAACTGTTGTCAAAGTAACAGCTAAAGAAAATATATTTTGCTGTACCACTAGTGTAAAAAGTCATAAAAGCAAGAAAGGACAAAAAAAAAAAAAGAAAAAAGAAACGGCAACCATTCAATAGTTATGCCCTTTCGATGTTAATAAGATTCTTCAAGACAAGGTTAATCAAAATGGTGGAAATGTGCTTTTTCCTCTCACACTTGACTCGTTGTAGTATGTTTGAATATGAAAAAAAAAAAAAGTTTTGAGAGATATCAGTCCATATGACATCATGCTCACGTCTCTGCTTGTGAAGTGCTTTTGCTTTCATAAATGATGAGTTTTTGCCAGTAGTATATTTGTTGACACCAGGCCATGCACAGATTTGGAGTGAATTGGGAAACTCGTGTAATTTATGTTTACTTAAAAGAAATTGTCAGGTCTAAAGACTTATGTTCGTGTCAAGGCGATAGTGCAGTTTTGCAAATGTTTCATCCTTTGACACAAATTAATTTATTAACTGAGCTATTCAGGAAAAAAAAAAGGATAAAAAAAGAACATGGTTGGAAAGTGTGAAAAGTTGTTGCAGCACTGATTAGGTTAATTTTATTTCTTTTGTAAGAGCCCATCATCAGCTGATATTTAATTCAACTCCTGTTTGATATCAAATAAATGTGAATTTTTTCTTGTTCGCAAATGTCTCGCTGCTCATTCATGTTTTTTGCTGTGATCTATTATATGCTGGAAAATTACAAAGGACAAGGCAGGAGAAATTTGCAATTTGTGCTTTTGTCAACAAATCATATGTAAAGACCAAAAGCTAGCTATTATAGAGAACTTTTTTGAAACAATAAAAAATGCACATTGTCATAATAAGTCTTTTGTGTGAAAATAGATGTGATAGTCAGGCAAAGAGAAGCAGAGACCCGCTAACATTAGGGGAGAGTTGTTTTGTGTTGTCTCTCATATAATCAACTGAGTTGCCCTAAACAAAAGAGGGATTTCTTTTTTTAAATTTTATTTACTTCCAGATGAGTTGAATAGGTCAAGTGAAAACACGGGACAGCATTCTGCGAGAAACTCCCGAGCCAAAGGTGACTGCTAAACATAACACTTTTGTTTCAACCACCACAAAAAAATGTATTTATTTATTATTTTAAGACTGAGCAACAACATCACAGCCAACTGGACAGGTGCACAAAACTCAAGAGGGAAGCTGCCAGGGCTCACCTGCAGAGACAGCTGCTCATTAACTTAAATCAGTGACCTGGTTACACTAGTTAAGACCCGCAACTCAACCTGGACTCAAACAACAATGACTCAT
>JAPZDZ010000004.1:13833448-13870087 GCA_029783805.1 Acanthurus tennentii | reverse complement strand
TTTATCTTTTGTCTTTCATATAGACGTTTTTCACTTACATTCGCCTTCGTTTGGGCTATTAAATGCTGTTTGTCATCGAATGTTCTGTGACAGATAAGCTTGTTGTATGATTTTGTGTTTGTTAAATTAAGTAACTTTTCTGTCACCTTTTTTTTTTAGCACGAAGGAGTTAAATCAAAAATATAGAGAATTTTTTTCTCTTATTTTTATATTTTATGTACATGTTTAGAAGGTAGTTTGAGTTTAGACACATATTTCACAAAAATCAAACTCTGACACTTACAGCACAAGAGAGGTTTATGTTTTCTGTTTTATTCCAGAGGTTGTATTATGTTACACACCGTTTCTGTTTTATAGGGCTCCTATAAATGGGAAATATCACTTGCATGTTACGTTATAACCACTTTTTCTCTCTTTTTTTTCAGATTCTGCAGTTGGGTGTTTTCTTTTCACACCTACTATATTACACTAAAAAAAATGACTTTTTTTCTTAGACAGAAAACATTTAGTTAACACAACTTTAAGTGTAAAAGAACTTAAAAATGTTGCAATTTTTGTGCCTGGTAAAATAAAACTACAAAGAAAAAAGCAAAAAAAAAACCACCCTGCTCTCTTCACATTGGCTCACAAACAAACAGGTCCCCAGATACAAGATTCTCGCTTGTTCCCTCTGACCTTGGTGCAACTGTTTGTTTTTTTTTCTGGCTGTGAATGACTCAATGTGAACCAGAGTGCTGGTGTGTAGCACACAAGCTCACACAGTCTCTCCAGATTTCCTGGATACAAAGGATTTTTGCAAAACCGTGCAAACTAAATAAAAAAATACAGGGCCAAACATTTACCTCAGTGTCTTTCACAATCAATTGCTTTCCTTCTTTCTTCATTTGTGCAGCATAAGAGGGAACATTCAGATGTCGACAGCAGGAAAACCCTAATATTTTATGTAAAGTCACACTGAGCTGCTGGTCTGTGTTCTCTGTTCTGTGAGAGATCAGATCGAAAAAAGCTCGAGGCAGTCCAAGAAATCTCCAAGTTTTCACCACACACCAACATATGGCTTTCAAATTTCACTCTCTCGAAAGCGCGGTTATATACTCGTACCTGCCCCCCCACCAAGTCACATCCAGGGGCAAAATCTTCAATCACACATTGGGGGGGAAGACCAACTGCATTTAAGAATTAGGTAGAAAACACTAAAAACAAAAAAAACAGAAAAGAAATATATATAAGCGTTGTGTGTGTGTGTGTGTGTGTGTGTGTGTGTGTTTTCATTAACACCAATAATAACCTGGTCGGTTAATATCAACACAGTTTAGTGAAAAATTAAACCCAGTTGAGAAAAGATTGAATGAGCCTTCAGTCTGTTACACTGAAAAACACCCAAGCAGATGTGCTTATCGAGAGCACTAACACGCTGGGTTATATTTAAGTTGTGCATCAGTGATGCTGTGATTCAAACAGACTGTTGTACCTGAGCAGAAACGTGTGGGTGATTAACTGTGTGTGACGTGCAGAGGACACAGAAGGGCCAAATAAGCAGAGAGCACAGCTGTTCTGTTTACTGCTCCTGATTGACGTGAACACAAAAATGAACAAAATATCAGAGACCATCCAGAGTATTTAAGGGTTGATTTAACAGTAAATACAAGAGACATGGAACTTGGTGCCTTATAGCTTTTTGAGTGGTCAATATAAATATAATAATACAAGTATTAGTCAGACAGAGAGAAAAAGGGCAGAGATGTTTTTTTTTTCCAGTAAATATATAAAGGAAAATCCCCTCTGGACCCAAGGCCTGCGTTAAATGCCCTCTGCTCCTTTCCTTTTCACTTGGCTTTTTTCTAGATGGAGAAAGGTCTCGACTCAAAACTGCTTTAAGAGTGCTGAGAATAGGAATGCTCTACATTGTGATGCTAACAGAATGAAACGTTGTGGAAGAAATAAGAAAGCAGGCTTTGCAGCTGTAGCTGTAATATTTCTCTTTGGGTTTATACCCATGAAAAGACGGCAAGTTTACAGTATGTGACCTTCAATGTGGACTGTTTTCTCTGAGGTCTGAGAAGAAAAGCAATCTCTTCTAACAGCTTCAAATCAAAACATATCTCGCTGTCTTATGCAGCAAAATAAAGGAAATATTACATAAAAAACTGACAAACAGTGGTGTCCCCACTGCTGACATGCTCTATAAAGGTGGACATCAAACACACGTTGCCTCACTGCTATGGAGGTCTACAGCTTTAATTATTAATTTTGGATTAATTAATATGAATTTATGCATCAAAATGCATGGTCTTGCAGCCATAGGGTCAAAATTGGATACAGACCTTTTTATCCATTCAGGATTAACTGGAAAAAAAATAATAGTTCCTTAAACTTGCAATCACTTCACTTTCAGTAAAACTCCATTGTTATAAGGGCTAAATTTAATTGTTTGTAAATTCAAATGTAAGCATGCTAACACTTTAAACTGTATTTTCTGCTCAGATCTAAATAGCAAAAGTGAGAATTATTGCATGTAATATCCAGGCATGAAAATGGGAAGCATGATGTACAATATAACAGCTTAAGGTCCCCCTATCCCTGTAGTGCTCCTTTTTTCAATTGTTCCCAACAAGGAGAAAATGTATGTGGCAGCATGTGGCTGCCTAAATTGCTCTCTTTTTTAAGCCCTCCAAATTTTTTTGTGCAGCCTATCTGAGCACTTCTACTTAAAAGTCTATCAACTTTTCAGAAAGACGCTGGTGTCATCACTGTCGCTTCTTTTCAGCCAACCAATCATGGGATGAGACTCGTCGCCCGCCATTCTGGCGTCCAGGAAGATGGAGCTAAAGCTTTTTCTGTCCATGTCCACTCTGAGCTTTCATCATAGCAGAGACAGAATAGCCCATTTTTGGGAGCACACCAGCAGAATGCTGAATGGTTCTAGTAAGTGTTGTGCATTATCACCCTTATAAGCTTGTTAGCTGTGTAGTCAACCCTCTGTTTCATAGCATTTAGTTAGCTACTGAGCCAATTTAAACCCATGTGGAGTCTTTTTTTCCTCTCATTTCACAAGCTCTCCATCCCAGCACTCCCCTGTGCCCTGCTAGCACTTTTCTGCCAGGAAAAAAGGTTTGCAGACATGAGGTCCAACATAAGCATGTTAGCGCTGTAATGATGGTATTTTGGTGTCTCACTGCAAATGTACAATGCTTAAGTTTAATCATGCAAGTTTTAAAAAGATTCAAATAAAACATGCTCCCTGGACAAAACTTTACCTAAAGTCTTCCTGTGCAGTATTCTAGTGACATTAAATAAAAAATTCATAACAACACTGAGATATAGGCCAAGTTTTCAGCATATAAATGTGATTATTAATGTATTTGTTGACTCCTGTGACTCCTGAGGGCACACAAACTGAAGATTGGTGCAGGATGTGAACAAAAAATAAAATTAAGGCACAGTTGTTGTAATGTACAAATTTGATTAATATATGATTAGTTCTACAGTCAAAATATCCTCATGGCAGAGAGAACACTTTTTTTTCAGAGTGCACTTTCTTGATGACTTGTAGGAAATTACATTTTTCCTATCTGTGATGGCTTTTAAAGTATATCTGGTTTTCCTCTTTGCACGCCCAAAACAGCCCCCCCACCCTAATACATACACAAGCACACACACACAGACACACACACACATATGCACACTCATGCACATATACACACAAGAAAAAAAGACTGAGCAGTGCAAAAGAATTGTTCTTGACCCTCCCTTGATTTTTAAGCGGCATTTCTTGTTTTCCCTGGAGGATTTTCAGGGGGGAACCGTCATTTAATGCACTGTTAAAAGGCTACAGCTGGAAAAGTGAACAGGAACATTTTTAACAACCCTCACAAAGCCCCTAAAGCCTCAACCCAGAGCTGCCTCTGACCACCTCACGCAAAAGAGGAAGCAGTCCTTCAAACCGCAGACTCCAACTGCTGAATGTCAATCTCCCATGTCAGGCAGATGTGATGGCATTTCACTGTCATTTGTCTGCCGGAGTCTGTCAAGTATTGATTTTGAAAGAATCCCCTGACCAGAGATGAATTGCATCAAACATAAATTTAAATTTGGACATGGGGTGTGAGATGTGAGATATAGCGGAGACCTTGAAGACATCCGAGAGAAACAGGGAGGACAGGGCTTGTGTTGTAGCTCATTTCCTGAGGGGGAAAACAGGGATCCGTCCTGGATGTACAGGGAATATACTTCCTGGAGGAACAGCGAATGTTGAAGGAAAAGTCATAGCCAAAAAAAAGATTCATTTCATCATCAAGAGGATATACAGCCGGGCTGCGTCTGGAAGTTGTACCATTTGATAACGTATGTGTCTGAAAAAAAATATGTTCTATTACCTGTCCTTGGGTATGATCGCACATGTTATTTGTCTCTCGGAGATGGGTCCGTAGAATAAAGGACACAGAGGAATTACTGAGACAGCGTGAAGGAAACATGCACACACTCGCACGCAATAAAGAAAAACTGTGTGAGTATGTGAGTCATCATGGAAGACAACTGGGTAAACGGCACAACACGGGATGCCAACGTTCATATTAGATCCGGGGCCCTGAGGCATCATTGTGTGTTATGAGTTCAGCATTAATTGCTGCCTTTGGGAACGTTTGTTCTTGACGTAATTACTTGTCAGAGGGAACCCTGACTCTTGATGGAGCATGAATTGTGGAGGAGAATATTTTGTGGCAAATAACTCAAATTTTTAACAAGACAGAGCAGATTCCCTACATTAATCAATGCAAATGTGTCCCTCTTTGTCTGGTGTTTGTATATTAATTGCAGCTTCAGCTTTTGCCCCCTTAAAGAACTTGTTCAGTGTTATTGTTGTTTCAAAACTTCATGCATGTTAGAGCTGAATAAATCTGTGGTTTGATCATTTACAACAAGAAAATAATCAACCACTACTTTGAGAATTGATGAATCATTTCTTGCAAAAATGCCCAAAGTTATCTAGTTGCTGCATCTCATGTGTAAGGATTTGCTGCTTTTCTTTCTTTTTTTCTTTCTTTCATGTGAGAGTAGGCTGAACATGTGTTGGTTTTAAATGAAACAAGACTGGATGATGTCACCTTGGTTAATTTTGGTCAATTTTAATGTGCAATGTGTGAACTATTTTCTGCCTTTTATAATATATATATTTATTAATCCCTAAAATAATCAGTAGATAGGTAATAAGTTGCAGCCCTGCTGTAATTTTTAATTGCATGCTTGGTATTAATACATCACTCTGTCATAAATTGACCTCAAATGGAACATAAACATGTTTTTGATTTGAGATTTCACCGTCAGTTTTTACATTTATTGCTCTGCTTGGCTGTTTGACATGCATGCACACCCACATCAACACTCTGAAACAGGCACACACACACACACACACACACACACACACACACACACACACACACACACAGAGGCGCACATGCCCTGTTGGACTTTGATGCCTTGCGACCGTCATGTCCATCTTTTCAAACACTGTCCAGACAGGAGAAAAACCTTGGCCATCAGCTCTCCTCTCTGAACCTGTCCATCACTGTCACTTTGGATCAGTGGTGCAGAACTCATCCCTTCTCTCCCGCTGGTCCCTGCCGGACTGGACTTGCTCAGTCTAGCCCCTCATATCGCTGTCAGGAGTCCCAGCTGACAGCCTGCTGCTGCAGCTGATTCCAGTTTGTTGGCCCTGCTATGGGCTGATGCCAGCAATCTGTGCTCTGGCAGTGGGTGGCCGTCTGGTAAGGGAAAGCTTTGATAGGTGCAATTGATGAAGTTATTCATATGGGCATCTTAACACCCCACATGCACTATCATATGCATGAAATAGCAGCGTGTTGGAATGGCAATCCCTGACTTTGACGTGAGAATGCTCAAATCCTGCAGTTCACAGGGAGTGATGGCGATGTGGTTGAAACACGCACACATGTCTCAAATGCTCGACCAGACCGGATGTCCCACCAGTCCTGCGTCTGTGCATGAGCAAAGGCCTTTTTCTTTTCTCTCTTTGCACCACATGTGTGAATTCTATCATAATGACTGGGGTTTCCAGAGAACTCTGGATCTTTCAAACAAACCACAACAGGCGGTAAACCCAGCTTCTCAGCCTCCCACAGAGACCGGGACAGTCAGTGGAGAAGTGAGAGTGGGGATTGGAATTTAATTACAGCCTTAAAGCCCTCAGAGTCCAATATGAGAGAGAGGGATGAGGCATAAATCTACAGGGGTGCCTTTGTTTGTACGGTGGCTACAACAAGAAAATCATTCAAAACCCAGTGCGGTGACACTTAAGTCTGCAGAACAGCGGTTCAAAGTTTGACGAATGAACAACTGGGCTTTCAAAGACTGACACGGTCATTCACTCATTCAATCCAGCTTTCTTTAATTAAAGTGTTCGTTCTCGTCCTGTAGTGGAAAACCGTGCCTCAATAACAGACTGGAAGTAACAAAGACAAATATAGATTTGATTACACACCCCGGGCGGTTTGCCAATTGGTATATTTGAGAATATATCAAAATTATGATAAAATTTCAACAACTGAGTAAAAAAGAGAGAGATTTTAACTGTTTCCCAGCCAAAGGACGCTGGGGAGTTTACTGATTAACTATCGAGAAGGTTTACTAAACTAACTCTGTCTTGCAATACATCACTTTTGGAGTTGAGAATCATGGCTAAAATCAATCTGTCTTTTTCCACATTGCTGACCATAAACGCAATTCCCTTGTGTCTAAGTGAAAGAACATGGATGTACTATTACAAGGCAACCTATGGCCTGATGATTGGATTCAAAGCTGCTTTGGCCGGCACATCAAGGGAATTTTTCTGAGGGCTGCAGATTGGCCAGACTGGCGGCACTGCATAGAATCTGCAGAGTGAGTTAGAAGTCACAGGCCTGCTCCCAATCCATTGTATTTCAGCCAGGGTGGGGCACTGAGGATGAAAACCAGATTGGGTGCTCCACATACTGTTCCACATACAGCGTGAAGAAAAACGCCCAAAGGACGCTTTCTGTCTCCTTCTCCTTTGCTTCACATTTATAACAGAGATGCAGTGAGGAAGTGTTGATTTAGGACTTAACTGGACTCTGCTCTGATAGGTGTGACAGGGAACATTGAGGGGTTACATTAACAGCAGTGTTGCTTGCAGTGTAACTCAGAGAAAGAGAGAGGCTTGTGGCTCTGCGAGAGCCTGTCAGGGGGTGGGGCACCCTCTAGTGCAGTAATCCAGATGTAGGTCACTGCCAAAAAATTCCAAAATCCTGATGTTCTGGCCAACTGGGAGGCTACAAAACCTTCTCCGTGTAAATAACGTCAGCAAATCACCCCCTACAATCCTTTCCATAAAGAATCTGGAGACATTTAAGCTGAGACAGCCATGAGAATACAAACCGCATGTCTTCTTCTGTTAGGGTTTCTTAAATCACCTCAGCTCTGTTAAAACAAAATATCAGAGTGCAATTTGACAGGGACACATCAGGCAATGGATGTCAGGGTATGACGTTTGTGGAGCTTATGTTCCTAAGCTAAGAAGTTAGTATATCCAGCATTTGAGCCATGATTGTTTTTGGCATCAATATCACGCTAATGCACATTTTTCAAATTGACAAGGTTAGCTCAACAAATTGTTACAAAATATCGCTGTCATTTTGTTTGTCTTTAGGCATCCACGGTATTTTAGGAATCGAACAGAGTGGCGTGCTGAATTAACTGGCCTCATTCCAGGTCTATTCTGAAATGTCTCAATCCTCAGCATTTGAACTAAGAAGATGAGTCTGGTATGAGAAAACTAGGATGCATACGATGGGAAAGCTAAACGGAAGCACCGCAGCCAAAAGACAATGTGCCAATTCTTTGTGCAAAACCAAAAGAGATGGATTCTCCTCAGGAAAAGTCGGCCTGGAAACTGCCTACATAAAAAAGAACACAAGTCAAATTGAGCGTCTCTGGCAGCTGCATGCCAGATCCACCTGTTTTCTATTTATTTGTGTAATCACAGCCATGCAAGTGTCATCGTTCCTTCATTACAGCCCTACCAACTTTATATCCATTTTTTTTGACACATGCAATCTCTTTCCCTGGGAGCTGTGAGGTGTTATCCACCAGATGTTTGATTCTCAGTCCACTCATGGACACATTATGATTTTTGAGACAAAGCTTTAAAGATCTTGTTGAAAAAGAGCTATGTATGTGACTTTTGTGAGAAACATGGCAACGTTTAAAATCAGCAGAGTGATCCACATGAACGTCTACGTCGAACTGTGGCCTTAATGGTTACTTTGGGCTGCCACCTCCTAGCTTGGCAATTTCTCTCCATAAAATCACAGCAGAGTGACATCTGGACTTCATGCTGCAAACCGCTGTAATACTTAAAATGTCAGGGTGGTTTTCACTACCTATCTGCACTAAAACTGCTCTCCAACAGAGTAAGTCTTTTATCCACTGGCTCGCTATCCTGGAAATAAAGAATTTTAAGAAAGGCTGCAATTCCAGTTAACTGTGTGATTATTTGGTATTAAAATGCCAGGAAGTGGTGAATAAAATTCATTCCCTTTTTTTTCTAAAATCCAAGCTGACACATTTAAATGTTCAGTTTGGACTGACCAACAACTACTTGAATGGTGAACTGATTGTCAAAATTATCACAGATATAATTTCTGTACACTGACTAATTAATTCAGTTCTTATTTAAAGACAAAGTCACAAGATACGCTTTAAATAATGTGATGTAATTCATGTTGTTAAATATTTAGTTATACCCAAATAAAGCTGTTTTATTTTCTGCGTAACTTCTGATGAAATCTAGAGATGCAGGTAGTTTTTGCAGGAAAAAAGACAACAGTTAAAATTTTCCCACTGAAGGAAAAGAATGCTATTACTTGAAAGAAATTTGTTTTTTTTTAAAGATTTTTTCAAATGTTTTTTCAGTGCAACAAATTCCCTTCATATTACTT
Source organism: Acanthurus tennentii (assembly GCA_029783805.1). Classification (NCBI taxonomy): domain Eukaryota; kingdom Metazoa; phylum Chordata; class Actinopteri; order Acanthuriformes; family Acanthuridae; genus Acanthurus; species Acanthurus tennentii. The sequence goes on along the minus strand of JAPZDZ010000004.1, from coordinate 13,861,112 downwards.
ACATTTCTTCAAAAGCAAAAAATTTTAAAAATCTGAGAAAACAAAACAAAACAGAAAAAGAACTTCAAGTGACAAAAAATGCTCTTTTGTCTTTGGAATGATCCAGCCCTTTAAGTTTGGATGACATATATGTGTTTATATTGTCAAAAATTATCAAAAATGTAGGTTGTATCACCAGTCTACATAAATATCATTTCACAGAAACTGTTTGAGTTAATTATGGGCAAAGAGACTTCTGGTATGTTTGCATAACGTTATAGCTGTGCTCCGTCTCCCCCTCCTTGATGAAAATACCCCATGAGCTCAGCTCTAAACAAAGTGTAAAGGCTGGCAGTACACACCTGACATGTATGTACTGTGACATGTCAACATGACTGGTTGTATTTATCCTTGCACAGGTTGCGACTGACCAGCCACTCATGACTGCTGTACCAGTCACTAAGGTTAATTAACTATCTGGAAACTATTTCGGCCCTGCCAAGTTTGTGTCACTTCAGGTATGTCTCCATTTAATGTCTTCCGCTCTAAGTATAGGTGGCTGGCAAAGGCTCAGAGTGCTTTTCCGTTGTGTGGAATTATAATGACAGGACAGAGAGCAATAATGTGGGCACAGGCTCAAAAAGGTTTTAGTCCCAGGTTACCCAAAAGAACTGTGTGTTTTTTGCCCAAAAAATGTCAGGAAAGACATTAAAATGATAAGTTAGCTGTTTCAATCCAACAACATCAATACTGCCCTACAAAAAGTTCTTAAATGCAGTTAAGACTTGAATCAGACTTTTTGACATGTTTTTTTACTGTAGGGACATATCACAGAATAACATAGAAATGTGAATTTTTTTTTGTCTAAATTGAGCAAAATCAAAACTAAAGCAAGAGTGGTAAAAGAAAAGCTAGCTGGTGAGGTTGCTTAAGCTACATTTAGCCTGCTCATTGTTTTTCTGTAACACTATAAGTAATAATAATCTGTAATTACAAATAAGAATTATTATCAATTTGGTTAATTTGGTGGTCACTGCATTTAAATGCAGTAGTAAAATACAGTTCAATATGAGGATAAAACACCAAAAATACTTAAATTATAATTATATTTTTTTTCTCAAAATGTAACTAAATGATTGATTATTAGTTTTATTGTTAGACACCTACCATAACAGGGATAAGCTACATTTATTTGACATTAGCTGTTAACTGTAAATAGCTCAAACAGAGCCAGGTACATATTATTAGCAAACTAGTTTAGCAAACAGGTAAAGAATACATTTTGTTTTTACATAATGTGCACATTCTGTGTGCATCAGCACTCTGTAAAAGATATCCAAATGCAGAGTACATGTTCTGCACTTTTAATTATCATGTAGTCTCAGTTTTAAGGCAATAATTTATATAATATAATAATGTGATATAATAAAATTAAGCTATGATGTGTTACCAGTTTGCCAGCCAGCATAAAGACGCTAAACCTTTAGTTTCTCAACTTAACTGCTTATGCAGGTAAAGCTCTCTGCCTTTGTAGGGCAGAAAAGTTCACACTACAGCTTGTATTTTTTCCATCAGAGGTTTAACAGAAGTTAGGGTATTATCTGGTGAAAAGTCAGGATATTTGTTCTCTTTTGTAAGAAAGAAATCCCTTTTGAAAATCCTAAAAGAATACTTACTGTAGCAAATAGATGGTCTCAAAGCAAAAGAACAGACACATTAAACTGCCTATGGTGTCAGTATTCATGCCTTCACCTTATTTGTTTGGTGCATTTGCATAATCAAATATTGCATCAAACTCAGTTGTCATAGCACTGCATTGCTGGTACCTGTGATGTGTTGATGGTATTTCTACTACTGAGATACAGTTATTGCAACACAATTCATTGGGGGACATCAAAACCTGCATTCTTCATGTAAAACAGCAGAAAGGCTCTCGGCAGCTTCGTATCTGCGGATCAGTCAATTGCCACTTCAGGATGGATCGGGGATTTCTGCCACGCAACAAAATGTATGAACATGTCATATTGTCAAATTTATCTGCTGATACAGTGATGCTCTGCAAACATGAATTTATCATAACTGTATTAAATGAAGAGAAATGCATTAAAAATCTCTCTGTGAGAAAAGCCGAGGTATGACCTGTCACCCATTTCCCAACATAAAGTAATAATAACGCTATTTTATATTGTGCACATAGTGTTAATGCAGGATTTTATTTTTCACACGAGTGTGAAATTATTAATTAACTGCATTCACTATTCACATCTAATGTCACATAAAACATTGAGACGCAGTTGGCAGTGTTTTCTCTGTGCATTCAGCATTTAGGTAAATTGTAGTTAAAGTGAAGGATTTATTAGAGAAACAGCCCGACCTACTGTGTTTGTGCAGTGTGCAGTAAAAACTAGGTCCCTTTGCTCAGTGCTTTTGGCTTTCACACCGCCATCCAGAAATAACAGAGACCATGGTGAGATTAAAATCAAGGAAACAGCACTTTCTTGTTGCTTTCTGTGAAATTATTTTCTGTTTATTGTTCAAGTGAGTGTGAGCAGAGGTGGAGAGGCAGATAAATTCTGGTTCATGGGTGGAAGTGGATTATTGCCAACAAGTTCAAATTGAAGACTATTTTTGCATTGTTCACAGTGAGCGATTGCTGAGTGTGAGGCATTAGTTATGGTGACTGCGGCGCTATAAATAATATTTTACTGTGGCGAGGATGTGTGTGTCTGTTAGCATGACATCTGGGTTTTAATTCTGGGAGGAAAAATCCCGTATCTGCATGATCCTACTAACGCAAGCCATCTGAAGAGAATACAGATGAGAGATGTTCCCTCCATTCCCACAACCCCTTTCAACAACAGTGCATGGCAACACACAGTGACCTTGGCTGATTTAACATTCCACTTTAGTTTGTATTCTGAAAACCAGCCTTCAATATGTGTCTAAGCGTCCATTTGCTGAGCTGGTGCTGGACTGTAAAAAGGAATTTGAAATGAAATATTTCAGTAGTTGAGCAGCTGATGCTGGGCCTGCATTGGCTTGTTTGTGGAATGATATGTATTCATATGTTGGGGATATGCAGATCAATAGGATTTCACTGCACATGGCCTGCAGGATTTATAATCATCACTCATTTTAATGAGGTAGCAAGTGATGGGACAACAAGATCACTAAGAGTAATGTTCCTCTGGGAAAGTGCAAAGACCGCCACCAGATGGTTCAGTTGGGAATGACTGGAATACCAAACAGGCTTTACAAACAGAATCCTTTTGCTCGCAAGGTTAGGGAGCATTATTTCTGCCATGTTTACAGAAACAGACTTAAAACAGCCTGTTCGAGGGTTTGAGCCAAAAAAAGAATACAAAACGGATGATGTGGCACACTCCAATCCATATCCCACACTCAGGAAACACATTAAAATTTATATACAGTGCGAGTGAACATAACTCTTTCTCATGACTGCCACGGTGGGCTAATATCTTCAAGAAAATAATGTTGTTTCGAGGTCTCTGTTGTGGGCATGCTAAATGTCTGCATCATAACATTTCACATTGCAGTGCTGAAGATATACAGTATCATGTGAGCCAGACTGATCCCTGGTTTAATTTCATAGCAAATTGTTGGCTCTTTGAAGCCTTCAGTTACCACATGGTGACACTGGGAATGGTCTATTTAATACCTGTTATATTGTCACTAGACCCACCAGTCCCTCAGCTGCCTCAAGCCCTCTGTGAGATTGGAGACGAACAAAGGGAATAAGAATTAAGTCTGTAACTGAGCTGGCCCCTGGCATAAAGAATTCTAAATTCAGCTGTGCTTTATGAGCCTTTCATATGATTCTGGTCTGATAATTCTTGGTCTTAATTACGATAGAAGCAGACAGACAGACCTGGGCTACAAAAAAGATGTTGAACATAGGAAGGAGAGCCATCAGGAGAGTTTGAAAAAGCTCTGATGAGTGGAGAATATCACTCCCACCCTCAAGATTTATAAAGGGAAAGTTAGAGTCAAGATGAATGCAGAAAGATCAGAAAGTACTCCTCAAATCTGCAATGTCTTGAACAGTAAGTGTGAGAAGAAGCCTGTGCAGACTTCTCAGCTCTGATTTTAAGCCATTTAACAACCCCATTCCTTGCTGAACACCGGTACCTGAGGCCAAAACTGTCTCTCGTGTCCAAGGCAAAATTTAGAGCTATTTGAAAACTGTAATAACGGAAAAAGAGTTTAAATCCAGACACAGTCACATCTTATTACAGCAGACACAGTGCATGAACTGCCGGTTTGCAATGGCTAAATATTTAGAGCAGAGGCAGCAGTCGTTTTATTTGCTTGAAACACACAACCGCAGTCTGCTGTGTTGATGCCAAGAAGGCTCTGAAAGCTATGGAGTGGGAGCACAACAATACAAAAGTTATAAACTTAGCTGTCATAAACGTAGAAACTTGATATTACTGATAACACAAAGCCAAGCTATGGATAAAAATAAGCAGCAGCTGGCCGACAGGGTAAGTTGTGCACTATTGAGAATAAAAAACAGACTTAAGGATAAGTCAAAGACCTGCCCAGGATTAACCTGATTAGACTGCTATCATCAATACAGGTCATTTTCAATTATATCTCCAGAAGCTTCCACACAAACCGGCCAACAAACCACTTAACCTGTAGCTCGGTTTAATTGAACTGTACATTTTAGAGACCGTGGGATTTCTGCTAACACCATGAAGAGCTGTCAGGTAGCTTTTATCCACGTTCAAGGACACAAGGACAGCAAAATATTGCTACCTATGAGTCACCGAGGCTGAAAGCTTTTGCAAACCAAGCAAGAGCATGGCCAAAAAAGAAAGAGGGGACTGAAAAAAAAACTTCAAACAGATTGATGAAACACCATCAAAAATGAGAGTTCCCCCTCAGCGTGCTCATCCCTGCTCTCCATTACAGGCGCTGCAAAAAGCTGCTGTCTGTGGAATTGACAAGCAGCGGCAGGCCGGGTGTTTGATCTCACTCGTAATCATCATGATGCTCTTAATTGATACAGGTTTGTCCCCTACCGCTGCAGGTCCAGGTGATACATTTGATCCACAGTACCTGAGGTCAACCTGTCCCTGGGAGGTGCCTCTGTTCCGTCTGCCTGTCACCTGTGTCCCCGAGGCGAAAACAAACATCTGAGACGGCAGAGACGGGAGCAGAGTCTGTGGATATATCTTCAGGACTGAATCTGACTGTTTTTGCACATGGCCAATTTACTGCTGTGTAAAATGTGTACATGCTCCTGCCAAACATTTCCCAAAGCTATGCGGTTTACATTCATCACTTTGTTTTTTAATGCATTCTATAGGGAGCCACTGTTTACAGTTAAATGTCAGTTCAATTTAAAAATGACCTTGCACACGTTTAAAAATGCCTGAGATACTTAATCTGTTTCTTTCTTTAGCATTTCTTTAAATACAGCTGTGAAATACTGAGTTCATTCCTTACGTAACATCGGTAATAAAAATGGAATTGCAGATTGCTCTGGAATGTATTGAAGGTGGTGTATTATAGTGCTGGCATGACACTGACAGTAGTGTGTAGTACTGAAAATCTATATTCAAATAAAAGCACAATTACTCCCATAAAAATGACTTAAGCAAATAAGAAAATTACCTTTTGAGATTGCTGCTCAAGTGAAACTTCAAGCTACTTCAATGTGCTTGCAGAGGATAGGGAAAACTTCTTTAAAAAGCAGTGATGCATAAAAAAGTGCCCAGATGTGGTCAGGGATTGTCACCAGAAGTTTTTTTTTGTTCTGGGTTTTGCGGCATCATCATCATCATCATTGTGGTCAAAAGACAAGTGGTGTTTCTTTATCTAACAAGCAGCTGCAACTTGGCACCTGCAGTAAAGATTCTCCTCACACACACTCTTCCCCTCTAGACTCTCTCTCTGCGTTTAGACCTAATTAGTTTTCACTAAGGTGTAAAAGGTGAAGAGAAGTGACTAAAAAATATATGAGTAAAAAATAGAAGTAAAAGAAACACAAAAAGTACCTGCTCCCTTTTAACTCAGGCCCATTACTTGTAACACTTTACTACCCATCCCTAGTTAATAGCACTATGGTAACTGAAACTGAGGATTGCTTTGAAGTTTTCTCCAGGTGGTGCATTCATTTCTGATTCAAGCCTAGAAACAAATATTTTGAAAAAAAAAAAAGTATAATAAATAAACACACTCCTGCAATTTAATGTGCACAAATCCTCAGTACCTGAACAACTTCAACTTGCTGGCTCCTCTAAAGATTAAATAAATAACAATAGTCTTAATGGTATTAATAATGTGCAACATACAGTTGTGTTTTTGTTTTTTGTTTTAATCTTTTTACATATTTTGGACATTTCTAAAGCACAACATGTCCTGTCAAAAACAGCTTAACTATTACTAGAACACTGATGACCTTATTATAGAGATATTTGCCACGTTAAAAAACCTGTGGACATACAAAAGATGTTAAAGAGCATAAAAACATTTTAGGCATTAAACAACCTAAACATGACTTATCCAACTGACTCATACAGATTGAAGCAATTCTGAAGAGTCTTGAGACACCCTGAAAGTAACAATATGTGGCAAGTCTGAATAGAACATAGTGACTCTATTAAAAGTCTATAAATAAAGGAAGTGAAAACAAACACACGAGCAGACAACTCACCAAAACATCATGTGGACACACAGCGACACAGGCATCATACTAGAGATTCCTTTAACTCTGCTTTTGTCCATGAACCACTGTGAAACATATCTACATTTGTAGCTTACAAAGTGCTCAAATTACCTCTGCAGCACTAGTTTACATCAGCTGTCTGTCAATAACTGTACAGTCATTTTGTCGGATGTCTGTGCTGTAAACAGCTGAGGGGTTAATGAGAGCAGTGAGACTCAACCATACAGTACAGCTGTGGACCGGAAATCCAAAACAATGAAGTAAAAATGTCAACAAGCAATGAGCTGCAGTGCTGGATCTTTTCTTAAAAATTCAATATAAAAAAAGTGTCCTTTTTGGCAGTTTCATGCATTAAAACATTTAGTTTTAAACAGTTGAAGTCTAAACTAGTCTAAGTTTTTCAGGATTCCCATCAGCCCTTGAAAACTTTTTAAAACTATTCAAGCCTTTCATGTGCTTTACCATGCAACCATTAACAAAACCTTGACTAAGAATAATGATGACTAAATGTCTGTTATGATGGATTACCCTTTTCAAGCCCGTCTCTGATGTTGATTTTCATACCATTCTGAAATGAACTGAAACCAGTTGCTGTCTGGGAGGTAGAAAAAGTGCATTCATCAATCTTAAAACATATGGGTGCAAGTCAAGGGGGTCAAGGGTCAAAGGCTGAGGAGCCAAGGAGGCTTGACTTCTGAGATGTACGGAGAGCCATCATTGGATTTGTACAGCCCGCATTATGAGAAAGTGGGTCAGAAACTTTGACTCTGCAATGACCGCGCAGTGTGCGAGCCCTGTGGTTACGCCCTTTCATGTAAAACCATACGTGAATCATGGCAAGTCGTTTGTCATGACGACCTTATATAGTCCGAACCGAGCGCCATAAATGATTACGACCAGTGTCACGTCTTATCTGTTCTGGCATTACGTAGGCTTTACAGCACGACGGCTCGGATTTAATATTATCATAGGTCATTTACTGCACTGTTTACATTGCTTTGAAGGATTTATGTCCAACCTACTCACTGTCCAGCGTTCATGCAAAAGGGGCTTATGTCGGCCCCAGAAGTGGAAAGATTGGGGATGGAAACAGTTGAGTTGAGGGTAACACTCTTGCTCTGTTGGGGCGGGGGAGGCAGACATTTAAAAGAGCTTACTGCTGTAGCTTTCACTCTGGCTTTGATTGTCTTTGCTTTGATCTGGTTTGAGGCGGCCATGTTGTGCAGTGTTATCCTCCCATGATCTCTGCCATCTCTGAAACACTGCATTGGAAAAGACACTGACTGGATTACTGTGTCTCTATGCTGCTATGGCCAATATTTTCACCCCTCACAGTAAGCATGAATCATTTTATCTATGAATAAAATAGTAGAGAAAATCTTTTGAAGAAACACTGAATACATTCCAAAAACCCACAAATAAACAAGGATGTCTTTTGCAAGGTGACCTGAACTATTCTTGCTGCTCTTTGCACTCAGACTTTCCTCATGCATGTCCTGTTCTGTTAATGAAACAACCCTCCACTTAATCAAATGCAACATTACCTCCTTCCCTTCAGCAACTAAAACAGTGCACTGTGAAGGAGCTGGTGCTGTTTTCAGGAGGGGTGGGTGTGGGGGGTGGGGGCTTTAACTTCAAGCATAAGCACAAAGCAAGACTTCAAAGGGATATTGTGCATCTATCCCAAATTAGCTGCCTGTGCAACTGTCTGAGCACTCTGAGACCATCCTCTGTTGGTGAGAATACATTATCTTGCGGTTGTGAAATTACAGGCATTTATGTTGTAGTGCACTACTAAGCCTGCCAAAGGACAAAAAAATGTAGACATTCCCTGCATGAAGCCATAAAGGAGACCTGGTACCATGAGTAGATACTGAATAAAAACAAACCCTTATGGTTTTTAGATCATCATTCCTAGACAGAAATACTGTATATACATATGATACCTCTGGATGCTCAGAGCTCACCATGCTTGGAGCAAACACAGGAAGAGGGCACCAAGCTGCAAATAGAGGCATCAATACTTGATGGCTACTAAACAGTAATGGGAAGTGAAGATAAAACGTGTTCTGCATGCTTATAGCTCATGTTTTCCCAATTTTTTTTCCCTCTACTGTCTCAAATTTTGAACATCTTATTAAAGCCGGTAAAAAATTAACTACAAGTAAGTTAGAAAATCAGACTTTGGGCCTTTGCAACAGGTCATTTGAGCCTCTTGTCTGGGATCCAAAGTACATATTTAACAGAAATATATTCACTGGGAGAGCTGTCATGCGTGTTGACACACACTTGGAAGACCTTCTGCAGTTTGCACATGATTTGTATCACCTGCATGTCATTAAACCATGAGCATTTGCTAGCAGTGTGCGCTGCAACAAACACAGGACCTACATCATATTGAAATATCTGATCGGTCTGCAGCTGAGAACAATACAACCCAGTCCTTGGTGCCTTTTTCAAAATCTTAATTACATAAACAAATGCATGATTAAAAGTTGTACTGAAGCTTTACGCCAGCTGTTTGAGGCAGGCTGACACAGCTGTATACATGTGTCTTTGCACACTAAATCAAATGTCCCATTGTGCTCATCTGGAGTGAATTAGGCTGAGAGAGGGAGGGGGACCTAAAGGCTTTGATATACAGAGGAGGAAATGGGTAATGTCCTGGAACCACATGGAACATCCTAATAGGAGCTGGTGACTGATAAGAAGGAGATAACCAGATCATCATTGTCTGTCTGCAACCTGTAGCCTTTTCTTTCATTCTTTGGAATTGTACTAATTTAGGCAAATTAAGATATAATTTTTTAATCAGCAGGGCTGTAATAAATCATGTTTTGCAGTAAAATTCCTCACACAGACAGTGCCAAGCCACCCTGCATGCCACACCCAGAAGGAGAAAAAAGGAAACATAGAGATTTTTAAGTACTCTCCAGGTCTCAGCAGTCTTAAAATGATAGAAGCAAGCTTGCCATTGCAATGTTGTTGGTTTGAATCCCAGCAAGGAAGAAGGAAATTTACGTATCCAGTGACAACCAGAAGCTGGAGAGCTGCAAATATCACACTACCCACTCTCTATAAATTCAGTCGATGTGCTGTGGAAGAAGGCACTCAAGCCCCAACCACTGGAGTGGAGTTGGTCGGTAGCCAACAGAGGAAATCTGTGGTTGTACTAGGCAGCTCCTGTGTGAATGTGTAGCAGGGTGTGTCTGAAATGCAGCCACTCTGCCCAATATTTCGATCGCATGGACAAATACGGGCCAAAATAGTGTTAAAGTTATTTTATGTTTTACACTGACCACTTTTGTGCATGTGAACCTGGATGAATGGTTACTGCATAAAAAAAACCCCATAACAATTGTTGTGTGTTATTAAAACTAGATGAATGTGTAGGGCTGAAATCATACAGCTCAGCTTATAGTTACAGCTCTAAACAGACCAGATCTTGAAAACAGGAAAGATATGGCTTTTCATTCATTCATTTAAGGGCATAAATCATTCCCTTTGAAGCATAGCTGAGCCTGTTTGCAACCAACATAAGAAAGCCAATATGGAGAGCAGCTGGTCAGCTGGGATGAACATGACATGCTGTTTCTTGGGAAGAAAATAGAAAGAAAAGAGAAATGAGGAGATAAAAGAGTGAAAACAGATGAGCGTCAAATTCAATAACCAAAATATCTCTCCACAAGCTAGCACGCATTTGTGGTGGAAAACAACACAAAGCACTGTACATTATTGGAAAAGTGAAAAAAAAACTCTTGGAAAGCCATGGATACACAAAATACTTCTTTATTGTTACCATAAGACATACCACAGCTTTAACTGCGCTATCACATGTTTGTCACAAAAAGAGCAACAAGAGAAAGCAGTGTTTGTAAATCTAAAAATTCACACAGTAGACAAACAGCAGACTTGCATCAGCCGAACAAAATTTAATTAAGGAAAACTAACCACAGTTAACTCAAATCAAGAAATTAAATCATCTCCGTGTGACTGCAGTCATGGCAAAAAACATCACTGCACACAGGACTGACACAGGCTTTCGTCACAGATTATGTAACAGAGATCTGCTGCCCTCTTGTGTTGAAAAGTGTGACTTCAACACAACTAGAAGCTTGGCAACCAATGGAGACCACACAGTAACCCCCTGGTACCACAACTTTTTATATCCAGTGGTGGAGCAAGTTTAAGATCCTGTACTTAAGTAAAAGTAAAAAATACCACAGTGAAGAATTACTCGGTACATTAAAAGTAAAAGCCCTGCACTAAATACGTCACTGAGAGTAAAAATAAGCAAGTCTTACCAGAAGAATGTGATTTGAATGTTTCAAAAACTCAAAATCAGATAACATAATAAAGCAAACATATGTTATTGATGCATTAACACATAAATAATATTTTCAGCAATTTTATATCACATTAGTAAAGCCTATGACAGTAAAGGCCTAATACATATAATAAGATCATTTTATGTTTATGTATAAATCTCAATAGGAATAGTAACTTGAAACCACTGCTGTCAAATAAATGCTGCAATATTAGAACTGGAATCAAAATTACAACAAATTATAAAGGAGTGTAAAGTTGCAAAATGGAAATAATCAAATTTCTCAAATTGTGTTGAAATGCAGAAATGCAAAATTAAATACGTGAATACTTGAGTAAATATAATGTGGTTAAATTAATGTCACACTTTGTCTGACAAGCAAACTGATATTTTAAAAGTGATACTACCTGGCAGCTTAAAAGATGACAAGCCCAAATTTCCTACTTTTAAATTAAAAGAATGAATGACATAGAAGAAAAGATACCACTGCATTTATATTGTGGATTACAATTTTTAAAGATTAAACATATAAAAACTTTCATTTAAATGTTTAGGTACTTATTAGATTAAATGATAATCATTTAAAGAAGTTTAAAGTAAAATTCAAACCATTCTTTGGTTTAAGTTTCTCAAATTAGGGAAATTTATGCTTTTTCTGCAAGGATTTTTTGCATTTTTAAACCACTGTAAAATTATTATTTTAGGTTTTTGCTTGTTAGTCAGACAATACAATACATCTGAGGATGTCATCTTGGACTCAACAATAAATAAAAACAAAAATGAAAAAAAAGTTAATTGCAACTGTAAAAAATTAGAGATACTGTACATTTAACACTAATGATGGTCTCTGTAACATATTTCACAGGAGAATAAATAAACTGGAGAAACAGTGTCATGTCTAGCCCTCAGAGGAGATCAGGCTACACAGTGAGTCTGCATTCAAACAGGAAACACCAATCTTCTGACACCTTATCAAAATATGACAGCTGGCTGAGTGTGTCGCTGAAAAAAACCTCCTATCCCACGTGTTGACAATAATTAGAGCCGTGGTATCTGCATGGGGCTGAGCAATTCTGCCATCTCAACCACAACTGCTACAGCAACCTTTACTCTACATTACCCTGAATATTATTGAGGAGGCTTATCCAAGTATTTCTAAACTCGCTGTTGGTCTTCACACCGCTGAGCTGATGAGACATCTGACCACATGGGTTTGAATAGTCCACAGTTGGTTATTATAAGGGATCAAATTCTTTTCATTATATTTATAGAACCACAATTTAAAAATGTTGAATTAAAAGTCCTGCTATAAAAATGAAACATTTATTGTATTGTATTACTATTCTTATTTATTATCAGATATTATATTATTGCCTATGTGATAACACTCAAGTAATACTTAATTTATTTATATATTTATTTAGGATTTTGATTGAAGGGTAACTAATTATTAATGGATATGCTAGGCTACTTAATGAATCCAGTTTTCTTGTTACTGCACTTGCATTCATCATCTTGTCAATAGCTTTGTCTAACTCTTTTTTATTCTTGCCTTTTACTTATTGATAGGACGACTGCTGTCTTCAACTTTGATTGGAAGTGTGTTTAGTTCTCAGCAAAGCTGCTGTCCTACATGCATAAAAAGGGCACAAGTGGCATAAAATTGAAATATTCAAATGAAGTACCAGCACCCTAAAAATTTCTTCTCATTACTAATGTAACAGAGCTGTACCTGCAGGGCTAACTGTGGTTGCTACACTTATGTATAAAGCTGCAGGGCCCTGTTATTACATCAGGTTGCAAATTGATGCAATTATGTAATTTTGACTGCATGAAATTAAATGTGGTCATATTTTGAGAAAGTGAGATACAGTTATCGGAGGATATTGATGTTGTACCCATAACTGGAAACAAGTAAATCAAAAGATTAGACACAAACTGTAATCAAATTGATAAAGCTTGGTTTGCTAAGACTCTAGGAACTCAACATATGAATAACTTGCATATTATTTGTTATACATTATAACATTTTTTCACATGTCACAACCCTATGTGTTTAATTTGTCTCAAATGTGAAAATATATCTCCTTTTTTAACTGCTACAACATACTGCTTGCACCAGTAATAACAATTAAATGATATATCATATCATTCACAGAGGTCATTTAGCTGCATAATAAACACTTTTGATACTTTAAATAGGCCTACATGGCTGATTATTTAGATACTGTACTTTAAGATTAATAACACTATTGCATGACTTTCTTTGTAATGAGCGTCTGTCATGCCTTTACTTTTACTTAAAAAAAAGGGGATTAGATTGCATTTTTAAAAAAACTTTTATTATTATAATCTCCGTCCCTCTGTCATGTCTCCCATGCTTGTCACATGTAAGTGCACAAACTTGAAATGCTGTGGCATTGAGCCAAAGAAGTCATAGCTGTAACTGATAAAAAAAAAAAAAAACTGACTGTAAAACATAAAAAGTTTCATGTTAAGGCTTGAAAACGTCATTTAAACTAAATACTAAAGTGTTTGGCCACAATGGCACCGGTCTCTAAGCCATAAAATTGCAGTTAAACCAATTTACAGCAAAGTGCTGTACTTAAGTATTTGAGATTTTTTTCAGTATTTTTCTTCATTTGATAATTTTATAGTATCTTTATACTAATGCTTAACTTAAGTCCAGAGGATTTAGTAAAATTTTTTGAATGCATATTATTGACATTTTTTTAATGCTTGACTTGAAATTTTTGAGTTATTTAAATAAAATCTAATTATATTCTTCCCCTTACTGTTTCTAGCTCAATATTTATTTTTTCATATTTATTTAATTGTTTACTTTTTTATTTATTTTTGGTTATTTCAGTCAGTACTTATATATATATTTTTTTCTTGCTCATCATATTTAAATACATAAACTTGCAATTATGTAATGCACAGAATCATCATACTACATGTACGTGGCTAATAAAAAGTGCAATCGTACTCTAATAAAAGTTTGTAGGGTTGTTTTAGTGCTGCAGACATCACTGATGCTAATTATTTATTCTAAAATCTTACATCATATGGGCAGCAATCATTTTTTTGCCTTTGCACTGTACAAACACACCTGAGGGTGCAGTTGTACCAACTGGATGAGCAACAATATGCGAATCAAACAAAAGGCGTCTGCCTAAGTTATATTTAGCCTCTGGTAAAGTCAGCAAACGAGTATTCTAATGTCATCCTCTATCTGTGAATGCGATCGTGATGCCTCAAAAACGCGGAAGCAAGTCAAGTTTGGTATCTTCACACAGACATCTCCAGCCAATCCCGATCCAAACCATGCCGTGAATGCTGCTGAGAGTTGACGGTTGGGGGGGAGCAGCCTAGTCCGAAACAGAAGTGACCGCTAGCTTCATGTCAACCATAACGTTACAGACGTTAACGTTACCGAACTAGCAAGAGCGGAAATCTGACACAGGAAAGACGGAGAGGGAGAGACAGAGGGAGAGTGAGGGGTCCCGCTGGAAGGGATACTGGACTTTATTTCCTCACGTTTGTAACGGTTGAATATTTATATTTGTTTGAGCTATTTCAAGGAGCTCGGGGATAACAACTGTAGGGAGGTTAGCTAGCAACCGCCATCTCTTCTCAGTCGGAGCGACCGCCGTGTCTTCCACACCATGGGGAACGCTGCCACCGCCAAGAAAGGCAACGAGCTAGAGAGCGGTGAGTTCGGGCTGTTGTTTGTCCTCACTCGTGTTTTATGTTGCATTTAATGTTTTGACACTCTTTGAGCCTCCGTTAGGTTTATAGCTAGCTTATTATAATACTTAAACTGCCCTAACTGGCAGCTACAGCAAGTTAAAGCAGGGGAGGGCCGGTCATCCCCCCGCGCAGTTATCACACTCGCCCTTTGGTTGACAAATGATAAATTGGTTAATGACAGTGCAGGGTATTGTTTATGTGGTTTTGCATGTAATATTACTGAAGGGCCTAGCTAAGTTAGCTAGCAGCAAGAAGACCCCGTGGATGTTGTGGTTTTCTGGATTGCAAAGGGGGTGGAGAAGGAGAGCACTGTGCCTTTTAAGAGACTGTTACAGAGACGCGATAGCATTGCTCATCGACAAATTCCCCCATATTGATTATTCCACACGTTTAAAGGTTGTTTGCATGTCAACTGGAGCAAGAAGGATCAAGCTTGATGACCTGCTAGCCTGCTAACTTTAGCTGTGAGTGGTGGGGGGGATTAGCCCTTAGAAGGCCCCTGTCATTTCATTGCCTCTTGATGGTAGTAGCTGTTAAGGCCTGTACATACACTGAGAAGTGGCTTGCAGTCGCTTCCCATATGAAGCCTTAGATAATAGCTAATAATCTTAAGACAAGCATCATCTCATCTCTTGTGTGGGACCATCCTTAACTTAAGTGAATAACAATCAGGATGCGGTTCTTCCTGCACGTATGTATAGCTGCAGCCTCAGTAAGCAAAGCCATCTGTACTCAGAAACTTTGCACTGATGATCTGAAATTTGCAGCATTTAACCACAAAACCATGAGTAATTGTTCTAAATAGGCAATAAATTTAATTTGAAGGCAGTGTGGGACTGCTCTGCCTTGGGCTTCACTGCCACATTTTATTCTTGGCTACATAAACAAAGCTTTCCCTCTGTACAGCACTGTGACCAAATATGGTGAAGAAATGACAAATGCCCTATTTCCATTCATAAAACTGCGACCTACTACTGTCTTTTTGGCATATGCATGCACAACAACACAAACACACTTGCATCAGATCCTTTGCATTTATTTGGAAACCTTTTATATTCTTGCTGTGGTAAAGGACCATCATGGCTCACTTCTCATACTCAGCTCGTCACTGACCGGAGCAGCTTGTCATCAGACCTTCGTCAGAGGATAAGGGGTATTACAAGCTTTGAAAGGTTTGACGTAACTAGGCCTAGGCCAGTGTTACTTTGCACTCGTATATTTTAACGTGGCAGCTTGTCGTTGTTGAACATCCTGTGTGATAAATCATATATATTTCCCTATACCTGGCAGTAAATGTAAAAGCTGTAGGTTTATGTTGTTTTTTGCAGAATGCTTCTGAAGGCCTGAAGTCAGTTGCTTATGGACCAAAATTGTGAACTACTTTCATGCTTTTTTACAATGTTCAAATCATAATCTTGCAGAGAACCATTTTTGTTCAGATACGCACTTATTTTTCTTTTTTTTTTTTTTTTTTTTTTAAGTAGTGCACTTTATGATGCAGTGAATATACTCCTCCTAGATTTATGGACCCGTTGAGAGAGACCAAGCAGGAACAGTGAGCAGTGCCAACCAGAGACACTTAGACAGGCAGAGATGATCAGATCAGCAATAGTTCCCATACTGCCAAGCATTTCGTTCGAGTGTAACAATGATCCCTAGATCCTGTGGTGTGGCTAACTGTTAAACCTGTTTAAGCTGACACTGTGCCCTGAGCTGCAGATTTGCTTGGAGTATAGCAGCTCTGACGAGACGACCTGATTACCTACAGTGCTGTACATAAACTGGAGCCTCTGTGTTTACTGTATATAGCTGCCATTAGCTGGAACAGTTGGAACAGCACCAAGGCAGTCACGCTTGTACAGCCAGATTAAACAGCTGCCATCGTGACACCTATTTTATTTCACCGTGCCTATGTATTGTGTTTCACTGTGTAGTGAAACAGGACAGACCAACATAAGTGAAGCATGTTATGCGTGTTTGGATTTTGGCATTGCTGACAGGAAGGGTCGGCCAACTATACTGGCTTTGAACCATTCGATTTGTCCCTCTTGGTGCAAAATACTGACGTTCGTGCTTGCAAAAAGACCTCACATTACTTAACAGGTTGAATTATGTCATTGGATGGGGAATATTGTGTCATGAATTAAGTTATGTTATTCTAGGACTGCAACCAAAAATGCCAATCATTTGAAGGTTCAGCCATCTGAAACAAAAATATTTGCTTCTTTTCACTGATTTACATCTTTATATGTTGAATATCTGTGGTCAGTTGGAAAGCATCATCTTAGGCTTTATACATCTTTTTGGGCTCTGAAAAATTACGATGGGCATTTACTACACCTTTCATACTCTATACAACTAAATTTCCAAACTATTGTTTTACTATTTTCTGACATTTTTTAGACCAGTGATTGATAAAATTAATGTCAGGTTAATAAAAAATGAAAATAACTGCTAGTTGCAATCACATTTAAGACAAAGGCAAGCTATAAATCCTCACAGCTGAGAAGCTGAATGGAGGAGATGAATTTGCATGAAAAATTACTTGTACGCATTTGATCGGCTATCAGAATAGTCACAGATTCTTTTTCTGTCTAATACTAATTGTTTCAGCTCATTTTTTCTCAGAGTAGTAATTGTAATTTCTGAGCTGTTGTAGGGAGATCGTTTTTGTTTATTATGAATTTATTTAATTATGAAAAACCCCTATATACGCTTCACAAAAGTCTAAGTCTTTGCAGTATACAGTAGGTTTTTTAGGTTTTATCTCATCAATCTGACAGAATATGCATGACTGAATATGTGCTACAAGGCGTTTTGGTACACCTGTTCTCTCAACGCCACAGTAGACTCTCAGTCTCTGATTAAATTCCTCAGGTGAATGTCAACACTGTTTTCATTCCAATTGCTTTGTTTCACTACATATGCTTCATGTTTGTTAATGTGTTATACTTGTTGTTATGTACATGAACTCTATATTTCTCTCTGTCTTCTCTTCCGTATCATCACCATCCATGTGGGTGATTGTTCCTGCAAAAACCTTGGTGATCAATAGAGACGTTTGGTATGCTCATTCCTCCAAAAGATGACCAGAATGGCAGAACCGCATTGGTCTCATTGTGACGATGTGCTTGCTTTTATTGTGTGCTTTGATAATAAGTCTGTGTTTTTGTTGTCCACATTCTCTCAATCTGGATTTCCCATACATTGGTTTGTCTTTGCTTACCATTTTTATGCTGTGTTTGCCTTACCCTAAACTGTATGAGGTGATGTCCAAGATGCTCAGAAAAACGTCTCCTGTAATGCTAAATGTTGTGTTCCTCTCCCTATGGAATAATTCTATGAATTAACAGAAACAAATAACCTGAGTGTCTTGGCATGCATCACTAGTCCGCCTGTGTTGGATGTTGTTGTCTTGTGTTTGTGTGCTTTGTTCTTTCGAACAAAGAATGTGACATTTTTAGTATCCCATTTAATTTATATCCAGATGAGAGTTGACTTTGCCCGTATTCTTCTCCTTTGATTTACAGTTTAATTTCCACTTCCCACATTTCTTCCTTTCTCCTTCTAGTATGTTAGCATTTGGTCTTAATGCGACTTTTATCTAAAACCCAAATGTGTTTTTATGCCTGTAATTCAGTTCATGTCACCAGACAAAGTCTGTATGCTAACTGTGTCTGTCTTTGCTCCTTTTTCAGTGAAAGAGTTTCTAGCCAAAGCCAAAGAAGATTTCTTAAGGAAATGGGAATGCCCACCACAGGTAGGAATGATGGAAACTCAATATTTTTTGTATCTGCGTCCACAGAATACTCTAAGTTATCGTTATTTTCACAGAGTACAACGTGCCTAGATGACTTTGAGAGATTAAAGACCCTGGGTACTGGCTCATTTGGAAGAGTCATGCTGGTGAAACACAAAGGAACAGAGCAATACTTTGCTATGAAAATACTGGACAAGCAGAAGGTCAGTGGAAGCATGTGTCAAGCCCACAGAAACATTTTCAAATAAAAAACTGTGTTGACGTGCAGTTAATATGCAGTAACACACAATACAAATGCCTGCTTATCTCCCTAAGAATGACATTAAAACTTGTTGTTAATCAGGGACATGGTTAAAGATCAACAAAAACTTAAAGCTGCTTTTCTTGTGTTTGTTATCTCTGTTGCCAGAGTAAGTAAGATTTGCCTGGCAAGGTCATCTTATCTTTTTTTTTTAATCTATCAGGTGGTGAAACTCAAGCAAATAGAACACACATTAAATGAAAAGAGAATATTACAAGCTGTGAGCTTCCCCTTTCTCGTCAAACTTGAGTATGCGTTTAAGGTATGGTTTGCTTTATTTAAAATTAAAATCTTGTTTCTTAAATTCCTTGATCCATTTTGGTGCATGCTGTAAGTGTCTTTTTACTACCTGCAGGACAACTCCAATTTGTACATGGTGATGGAGTATGTTCCAGGGGGAGAGATGTTCTCACACCTAAGACGAATTGGAAGGTTCAGGTGAGTATTGTACTGAGATCAACTCATTTCTATTGTGTGTTATAATATAAACTGATAATGTCATGAGATTGAACACCATACTTTTCCCCTCCTCCTCTTTAGTGAGCCACATGCACGGTTTTATGCTGCCCAGATAGTGCTGACATTTGAGTACCTCCATTCATTAGATCTCATATACAGAGATCTGAAACCTGAGAATCTTCTCATTGATCATCATGGCTACATTCAGGTAAGCTGTACTACAACAAGTCAATAATGTTATACTGATCCGTCTCACTCACAAAGTCCACACCTTGCTTATTTATGGTATGTATGTATGCTCCTGACCACTAGGTGACAGACTTTGGGTTTGCCAAGAGGGTAAAAGGTAGAACCTGGACGTTGTGCGGAACACCAGAGTACCTGGCACCAGAAATCATTCTCAGCAAAGTATGTACATTTCTTTAAATGTCTGAACATATAAGAACTTTGTAAAATTGTCACAATGCTCACTTTACCCTTCTCTGCATGCTATTTGGAAGCAGGTTATTATTTCTCTGGTTGACCACCGACCCTGACAGAGGACCATGTTTAGTAATGTTGAGGTTTTTCAGAACAGTTATAAAGGAGAATGGATGTCAAGTGTCCTTATTGATAGACAGGCTATTTTCCCAGACTTACTCGCTAAATAATCTGGACAAAATCCACAATTATCAGGTTTAAGACCTCTGTACAGGTGATAGTGGTAGTCGTATGTTTTTTTATATTGTACATTGCAGTGAAATTACTGATGATCAGCATTTTAATACAGAGAGTGTGTTTACTAAAACTAAGATGAGTTCCTCTGCGCAATGTCAGCATTTTGTCAAGCTGGTCAAACTGGTTAAAGAAAGAGGAATTCTGAGTTTAATTTATGCCAGTCAGTGCTAAACATGACTTTTGATTTTAGCAAGTAGTAGAAGTTTTGTTCATGTGTCCTCTTAGCAGTCTCTGTCCTGAATCTTTGCAGGGTTATAACAAAGCTGTGGACTGGTGGGCCCTCGGAGTCCTCATTTATGAAATGGCAGCTGGTTACCCTCCATTCTTTGCAGATCAGCCCATTCAGATCTATGAGAAGATTGTGTCTGGAAAGGTAACTCAGTGTTGTTGCTAAAATAGTGTTTTCTAAAATAAGAAAAAAAAAGTAATTTAAACTTAAGCATTTTAACCCCTATTTTTTGAATAGTAAAGTCACATGTAAGAAAAGATTTCTTAGAATCCATTTCTTCTTCCAGGTGCGATTCCCCTCCCACTTCAGCTCTGACTTAAAGGATCTGTTGAGAAACCTGCTGCAGGTGGACCTGACAAAACGTTACGGTAACCTGAAGAATGGAGTCAATGACATCAAGGGCCACAAATGGTTCGCGACAACAGACTGGATCGCCATCTATGAGAGAAAGGCAAGACACCATTACACATTTTGTAGAGTCATCTAACAATATTACCTCTATTAAAAAAAAAACAAAACAAGTTAAACCTGCATTGTGGGACTTTTACATATAATTGAATGTCTGTTACATTTAAGCCCTGTAAAACTAGTTCACAATATGCTGATTCAGCCCATCACTGCCCAGTAAATCTCTCTGTATTTCGTGGTAAACAGGAGTTTTTATATCTGCAGTCAGTCACGACTCTCCCACACTGACACACCCTAAGTGATGTGTTTCATGTCAGCTAGCAATAAATGGTTTGATAGAGACAAAAGTTCCACGCTTCAGGTTTAATAAGAAGTTGATATGTCGATAGTTCATGGATTTTGTTTTATGGTCCTGTGTAATGGTCATTACTTGAAGCTGTATTTTTATTTAATTTACTTTTTGTGCTTGAATGTTAACAGCAATGTCACATCTGGTCAGAGTTTTTTTTTTTCCTTTTAATTTGGAAAGCACCCAGTTCCACTGTTGGTTGTGAGCTAATGCTGCCACAGGCCATTTTGCGGGATGACACTGATAATGGAGTTCTTCGATTAATCAAAGTAGATATTTAGCTTGGGCTTGAATCTCATTGATCTGTTGATTCTGTGTAACCCTATAATTACAGAATCATACCATGTGTTTTTTTTTGACTGGCTTTTTCTTATCAAATCCACCTGTAAATCTGACACTTTCTGCTGTGCTTCTCATGGGGTGCAGTTCATTTTATTTTAGCACTGTTTTTGTTTTCTATGTTCTTCCCTCATGTTTTACGGAAATTACTGGTTGCAAAATAACAGCTTCCATATGACAAACTGCCATGGGATTCTGTGATGTAGCAATAGCATAAAAAAGCAGAAACCAGGATCCCTGTTTTATTTCTCTTGTTCATTTACAGCCTCTACTTAGTAGAAAATGTTTTGCTCCTGATTTTGCTCTTGGAAAACTGTTTTATGTCCATGTTGGACTGCTGTTTTAATGCACCCATTTTCTCTCTAATTTTCTTTTCCTTTCTCTTTACATTATCTTTTTGTCTATATGGTAATTTTTGCCATTGATATGTATTTGGTCTCTAACATGCTAGATCACAAAAAAAACAAAAAACAAAAAAACAGCCCAACAGTCTAAAATCCCAAAAGTAAAAATTTAACTTTTCTTCATATTTAATTAGAATTAAAAAAGACATAATAAGTTAGTTGAACTTTGGCTGAACTTAAAACTTTCACATCTGTGTTGGACTGAGTGATTTGATTACTTTATGTTTAAACAACTTCAGATTTGGCAAAACACAATAATTATTAAAGCCTTCTCTGCATTAAATAGATTTTTTTAAGTTAATGATGGCACACATAATGTGAGCCCTGGTTTTCAAAGCAAGCAAGTCATTTAACCTGAACCTTGCTAAGAACCTGGTATGCGTAATAACACATCCTTGTATGTTTCTGAATCTCATCTTAAAACATATCCTTCTGTGTTTCTCTGCCCTCTTTGTCTTCACTCTGGTAGTCAAAAACACTATATGTTTGGTAAATACACAGCTGAGGGAGGTGGACTGACAACTTGGAGAAAATAGTAGGACTTGTGTTTGTGTCATGTCAAGCTTTACTGTCAAAGGATATGAACATTGCTCTGTGCTTGTTGCTGCCTTAAAAACATGCAAACTGTAAGGCACACAGAAAAGACCCTGGCATTTAATGACAATAGACTAAATCAAACCGGAGAAAATAAGGCTCAGGAGTTGAATGCTCAGTAAATGGTGTAGCGTAACATTTCAGTGAGGCTCATGTGCTGTTTAATATCATTCATGGGTTTTTTAAATTGAAAAACCAAGAAGAATGTGCTCCTTTACGTCAAAGTTTACAGGCATATGAAAAACAAAATCTATGACAGTTGGTTCAGATGTGAGCATTTGCACAAAGTGTCACAACAGTGCTTGAAAGTATGACGAAAAGCCTGCTGTCAAAGAAGGAGAAGACAAGATTAAAGTACACACTTTCAGGCAGTTTCTATCCAAACCAATTCAAGGTGTTCATGTTTGTACACACAAAAAGCGATGAAAGTCGTCCTGCGAATGAAAAGAAAAACTTAAGAGAGCTCAAGTTCAAATCCCGCATGCTGTTACCTGGCAAATCACTGTGCAAAGTGGGCCTGATTGTTGTTGTTGTGGTTTTTTAAATTGTTGGAGCCAGCTCCCCATTCCCATCAGAAAATTGTGAAGGGGGAAGGTTTCACACACTGACCGTCTGACAAGCACTCCCGTTAAAGCATGGGGGCCCCTTAAACTGTCAGAATATAGTGTGTTTTAGCATCACTCTTTCTTGCCAATTTCTACATGCCTTTTGACAGTGTAAGGTACGTTTCTTGAAATTTCTGTCATTCCTCAGAGAAATAATTGCCTTTCTTTCCCTTTCAAGGGTATTTTTGTGATTGACATAAATATCAATCCTGCCTGTTAAAATATGTATCGCTCTCTCTTCTTGCAGGTTGAAGCGCCGTTCATACCAAAGTGCAGAGGCCCAGGGGACACCAGCAACTTTGACGACTACGAGGAGGAGGAAATCCGTGTTTCTTTAACAGAAAAGTGCGCAAAGGAGTTTGCAGAGTTTTAGGATGCGAGAACATGGATATATCAGGGAAATAAGGGGATCTTTGCACTCTTCTTAAGACTTGGGATGGAGCGGAGACCATCGTTTTTCAGATCTACTACATAGTCCCTTCATTCCATGAGGCTGAATGAGGTCGCCATGATCCTTGGGTGCCGATAACCTGTCACTGTCACACATACACCTGCGTATTAATGCAGACACACCACTTTTTTCTTTCTTTTTTTTTGTACCTACACACCATTTTTTTTACTTTGAAGCAGTTAGTCTTGGATGTTGTTATCCCCTTTTAAAATGTGATATTTTTTCAATTTATGAGGAAAAACTGAGACAATGGCCAATAATAGTCCACATAACACATTTATGTGGGTTGTAGACTATTCTCTCTAGTTGTCTACAGTGTATATTTAACGGTCTGTTACAAGTCCACAACCCTGTTTGCTATTGTAAAGTTCTGGCCAGCTTTCAGAGGTAGCGTTTGTCCTGTGTGCATATCTGTCAGTTTCGTAAGACATTTAAACACGGTGAGTGTTGAAAGCATGACCAAATAGAAAACTTTGGTGACACAAGAAGAGAGGACTTTTCCTTTCTTTGCTTTTACCCTTAGAGAGTCGAGTTCTCAGACTCTGACAGAAACATCCATTCACTGTCTTCTTGGTATTCTGACCCAGGCACAGCAAGCCTTCGCAGAAAATGACAAACCTTATTTCGTTAGTAAAACGCAAATCAAGACGATCATTTGATCCTGTTGGATCTGTTCGCTATATGTAAAATTTGTCATTTGGTATACTATTATTTTTTCGTCGCGGTGTCTAACATTATAGTCATATTGTCCCTCAGTTTCAGGTCTGCTCATTGAAGCCCTGTCTTATGAGTCTGTGGAAAAATGTGGCTTCAATTAATGGAAAACAGTAAGCTGAGATCCTTTTGAGGATTTTTATTGAGTGTTAAGTTGATAAGCTCCGTGTGAATAGTGTTGAGGCTTTGTGCCACAACATTGTTAGTTAAACCTTAAAAACAAGTACAGAATTTGTGATGTATTACATCAGAGATGTTTTAAAATCTAAAGAAACAGGAAAGCAAACCTGCATATTTATCATATTCCTTGTTACAGCCCCTGGACTGATTTCTTTGTTTCATTCTATGAAAGAATGTATGATTTGGAACTTTTAGGTATGCATATTTGAAAGCTTGATTTCAAGGTACAGTTTTCCTCACAACACACTGGCTAAAATAAAGACTGCTCCTTTGTATCACATGTAACCTTGTTATTGTTAAACTCATTACATCATACGTATATACATTGTTTCATATATGTTTTTATTTATACACATTAGAGATGCTAATAAATTTTATTTTTAAAAGTGTTTAAGTTGTGAAACTCTCCATGCATGGTGGGACTGACTATTGTGCAGAGTATTTTTATCTGATTTAGATATATTCAGTGGTCCTTCATCAGGTATTTGGGAACACTTGAGTGATACATACTTGAAAGGCTCATGTGGTAACTTTTTAAAAAAAAATCTTCAAGATCAGTGTACAAAAGTTAGGAAAAAGTATGTCTGTATGTACTTCTTTTTCATTTAGATGCCATTTTTATGTGTTTAAGAACGGAAGCAGAAAAAATGTACACACATAGAGGTAGCAAGGAACTCAATGATGTGTCAGCAGCATTTGAGACAATTTTACCTAACAAATGTAAATTCAAACTATTACATTGTAAAAAGTAAACAAAAAAACCCAAAACAAAATAATTTGTAAATTAAGAGTTCCAAAAGTCCAAAAAACCATACTTTCTACATATCTATTTCTCACTCTCTCTCTCTCTCTTTCTCTCTCTATCTATATATACACACATATATTATATATCTATATATAAATAGAGAGAGAGTAAGAGAGAGAGAGAGTGAGAAATAGATATGTAGAAAGCATGGCTTTTGGACAATTTTTTTGTACTTTCTCTATCTATATATCTATGTATACACACACACACACACACACACACACACACATATATATATATAGAGAGAGAGAGAGAGAGAGAGAAAGTAAATCCTAACTATACTGAAAGACAACATATGGCACAATATAATACTTATATTAATAATATTTATTATTCCGATTTGAAACAATAATGAACATTTGACAGTGTTTGGGCGTCTCCCTTGCCGTTGTCCTTCCAGTGAGTGGGTTTGTGGGTAATGTAGTACAGCAACGCACACGTGGGACGTTGCGTCGTCGCTGCTCATTCGAAATCTGCGGAAACATGGCGGGTTTGGAGCTGCTGTCCGACCAAGGATACCGTCTGGATGGGAGAAAAGCTACCGAGCTGCGGAAGGTCCAGGCCCGCATGGGTGTGTTCGCTCAGGCCGACGGTTCTGCGTATTTAGAGCAGGGGAACACGAAGGCTCTGGCTGTGGTTTACGGTCCACATGAAGTAAGTAATTAGCATATATAGAGTCAGTTAGCCAACGTTAATAGCATAGGACTGGACATAACTCCAGAGAATATATTATTCAAAGTAATATCAAGTTGTGCTTCTGCCTTACAATGTCCAATTTTAACCGGAAGCACTCCTTATAATACCGAAACACAGATTAAATTTCAGTATAAACTTTTAAAAAGACGTAAACATCATCCAGTGTAAGTGTTTTGGTCAGTCCTACTTACAGACTGGATTTAGGTTTAAAAAAAACTGAAATAGTAGATCAATCAAATAATTATTTACTCTGTGACATCATCATCGGTAACTATATCTCAGACAGTGTCTTACTACTTATTTCTTAAAGTAACAACCAAATATAACGATTCTATATTCATGGCTGGATGGATGGATGATAAAGTCATAACCACAATAAGAATATTTTTTTCTTAAACAGTAATACACACTTCTTGGCTACTTTACATTAGATGTAACATTAGTAATATCTAATGCAAATATGTCGGGTGTAAGTAATACACCAGCTACTGAGTGCATTTCGCAATATGGAAAATGTAGGTAAAGTCTAATTGTTTAAGCATTGTTATTTAGGGCATATTTAACTTAAAGGGCAGTTAAAATAAAAATTGATGTGTTAAGTGGGAAAGATCTGTTGACATGAAGCTTTTGTCACCCCCAGATGCGAGGATCACGCAGCCGGACTCGTCATGATCGAGCTGTTATCAACTGTCAGTTCAGTATGGCCACATTCAGCACAGCAGAGAGAAAGAGGAGACCACATGGGGACCGCAAGTCCACTGAGATGAGCCTCCACCTCAAGCAGACATTTGAAGCTGCTGTGATGACCCAGCTGTATCCACGCTCTCAAATAGACATCTATGTCAAGGTGAATGTTGAACAGGGAGAGGTGGATTTAATGTGTGTTGGGTGTTTGTGGTCTTGAGATAACCCTTGGGAAAATACTGTTATTTGTATTTTTTTCCTGTACTGATATCCATTAAAATGTTTCTTTGTAAACAGATCCTTCAGTCCGATGGAGGAAACTACAGTGTGTGTGTGAATGCTGCCACTCTGGCAGTGATAGATGCTGGGATCCCAATGCGGGACTATGTGTGTTCTTGCACAGTTGGATTTGTGGACGAGACACCTCTCGCTGACCTTTGCTATGCAGAAGAAAGTGGAGGAGTGAGCTCTCTGGCTCTAGCTCTGCTGCCTCGAGGTGGACAGATAGCTCTGCTGCAGATGGATGCCAAATTACATCAGGACCACTTGGAGGCTCTCATTGAAGCTGCCATGACAGCTTGTAAAGGTGTCAGCAAGGTGTTGGATGAGGTGGTAAGACAACATATCCAAGAGGTTTCTGTGCTTTCTGGGGAGTAAACAAGGAAGATGGGAACAGAAAGTGCTATTGGACTTAATAGAGAAAAGATAATCTTGGAGTGAATATGTTTTTTTTATGTAATAATGTCAATTATGCTTTTCTACAATGTATATGAGGTAAATCTAACAATAAATATGTCAACCCTGCAACACTGAAGTGTTTTTTTTTAAAAAATATTTGCATAATTTATCCAAACTTAAAAAAAATATGTAATCTTTGGTTTAAAGTGATATCCAATAGCTGAGGAAGGGCAATATTTACCCCTCAAAATAAAAATGAATATAATTAATATAGCTGCAAAATTTTAAGATGAAAGACAGTATTTTTTCCATTATTTAATTTATTATCCTACTTATACAATCTTTATTCCTTATTTTTCAGACATTATTAGAACCTTTTCTTTTTGTTTATATCGTTTTGTTGCCCTTTCCTCTACCGGAAATCGGTCCGCCACATCAATGTTCCCGCAGGAACAAGGAAGTCGAAAATATTTAGCAACGGCTGCTGTGAACCGGCTGCACATCTGCAGGTGGATGTGACCCGTCTTTCAATAGA